>JAHLJS010000005.1:44431222-44801792 GCA_038502445.1 Eremochloa ophiuroides | reverse complement strand
GAGAGGAAACAGAGCCGCCGGCGCTGACCGGCGAGAGCTCGCCGACGGCGAGGTCTCCGGCGACGCCGAGGCTACCTACCGACTCGCGGCAACGAGACGAACCCGATGGACCAACTGCCGAGGGTCGTACTCCACCGGAGCGAGCTCGACGGCGGCAATGGCGGACGGCGGTGGTCCGGCGAACTTGCGCCGGCCGATTCCGGCCGTTGCTCGCGCGGCTCGGCCTCGTTCCGTGTTCCTGCAACCCTAGCGGACCTGTGCGCGCGACTAATCGAACTATTGCGCACGGAAACTCACTGACCGCGCTCGCATGGCGGCACGGTGGCGAGCGGTTTCACGGCGAACTCGGGTTCCGGCGAAACCACGGCGAGGTAGATCTAACCGACGGCGTGGAAAGGATCTACGGCTAACGGAGACTCTTAGACGAGCAAAAGAGAGGGAAGCCGACCCCGGCATCGCCCTCGTCACGGCGACCCGAGAGCTCGGCGGCGCTCCGGCAATGGCGGACGGCGAGAAGCTCGCTGGAGCTGTACCTTAGGTCGGCTGAGGTCGGCAACGGGTCGGAAACGAAGAGCAGAGCAAGCCGCAGCTGCGCCGAGGGTGGCGCGGTCGGAGACGGCTCGGTGGCGGCGGATTTCACCGCGGCGGTCGCGGCGGAAATGGCGACGGCGGAAATGGCGACGGCGAAGGGGACAGAGGAGAGCAGCGAGCGAACAGAGGGCGAGAGAGCAGGGAGAGTGAGGGCGAGCGTGCGGGAGACAGCGTTGCGTGTTCCCCTTTGTAAGCCGACCGCGCGGCAGCAACGACGGCGTACGGCGCCATCTGGCGGCCGAGGCCTGACGCGGTCGCGCGACTCGCTCGCGATTCGCCCGAGGGTCGAACTGAATCGGCTCCGATTCAGTTTCCGCGGACCCGACTGAAACTCGATTTTTATCGATCTACAACTCGCGATCCAGAGCGTTTCAGCGAAAACTTCACTAATATGAGTTGAAGAGCTATATGAGTAGATCATTTCATATTAAGACACTTTACTCTAGTTCGGTCTGGATTGAGAGATACAAGTCAATGAACAGGGGTACACCGAAACTGAAAACCGGTTTAGACTTAGGAAAATTTGAAAACTTCCAAAACAGCTCCAAATCTGCACTAATTCAACTTTTTGACCTTCTTCCACTCATTTTCATGAGTTGACCCAAAAATAAAGTTTGTTCCTTATAAAATTCTACACAACTTTGATTAAGGGTGCACTGACATGCAGAATCCCTAAAATGCCCTTCTTGTTTGGTCAAACAGAATAGCTTTTAAAGGGCTCTCTAGTCAACTATGAGCTAGAGGGGTATTTTGGGGATTTCACCAACATGAACATTGTTCCAAATGTTATCCTAAACATGTATAAAGCATTTAGAACCGTACACAAACATCACATTTGCATGTCAACACATTTTGCATAATATGGACATATAAACAAACATATAGTGATAAAAGGGAATCCAATCAAATGCAATGATAATAATGCATGAAATGACATGATCTATGCTTGATGACATGCAATTGCAAGTGTGAAAATAGTAACTAACACTAGGGTGTTACAAGTATCACATACTCCTCCATGGTGAGAAATTCCTACCAGAGCCATACTTAGAGGATAGAAACCTTCCACATGCTACTTGCTTTGTGTTGAGTTTTGCCAAGTCTTATTGACCCTTGTCGAGAGATTTATCATACTCCCAAGATCAAGATCACGTACACCCACATCCATATGCTGCTGGAAGTACAAAAAACATGCTTTTTCGTCCATCTCAAAATGTTCTACTCCTACACTGGGAGTGAACACCAAAAATATTCTTGATAGGTTTATCCAAATAAATACTCCAAGTTCTTGTTACTATTTCTTAGAAGAATCAAGTTGCAGAGAAGAGGCATGAGGCTAGGCAAAAGTGTGAGATGTGAGAGAAAACAATGGGTACAAAGATGCCCGCCAGAGAGGTAAAAATGGACAAGTGTCCGAATAAATAAAACAATGGGTACTCAGATGCCCACCTGAAAAAAAAAAGAAAAAAAGAAAAAAAAAGAAAAGAAAGAGCTAGCCCATGTTGTCCTGCAACATAAGCCTCAAGTTTCAAAAAGAGAGATTTGTCTACAAGGAGCAAAAGTAGAATTAGGTTAGCCACCAAATATCCCACATACATGCACATTTTCATTTAAGAGTATGACATTTCCCTCCTTGAATCCAGGGGTTGACTTTACAACATATGCAAGATAAGTATGCTATATATTTTCCTACCTAAAACTCCATATAAGCTTTTTAGAAGTAGGGAGGAAAAGAAGGCAGTCTCAATTATGACTTGGTGAGGAATCATACACCATTTAGCGACCGAGAGTACCATTCAAGGAGTATAAAGTGACCTATGTCTTTTCCTGTGAAAACTTAAAAAAAAGAAAAAAATTAAAAACTCCAAGTTGCCGAGATAGGAATTCGGGAAGATGACTAGAGCTGTTCTACTTTTCAACCACTCAAGAAAATATGTTAGCCACTCCACAGGTGCAAGGAATGTTTTGGAATAATCTACATGCTGGTTCTACATCTTGAGTAGCTATGTTTAAATTTATCTTAACCTTTACTCGGGACGAGCAAAGAGCAAGTGTGGGAAAACTTGTTGACGTTTGTTAAACACTAAATATAACCATCAACTATTGAACAAAAATAGATAAAATAAATTATAGACAATAGTTGTAGGGTTTATACTAACAAGTTCCATGAGTTTTGCTTTCTCCCGATGTTTGCAGGTATATTTAATTTTCCATCAATAAAAGTATCTCAAATAAGGAATTGGACTACATCATTGCGATGGGCTCGTCGAGACGATCGAAACGGACCTATCATTTGCTATATTCGAAGTTTGGACTCAAAATCTGCGACCCAACATACACCATTGGACTGCGGGAGACCGAAGAAGACACGTTGGTGAAGAGGAGCCCGTTTGGGCCCAGGGCAGCGCCGACCGGCCCTAGGGTGGGGCCGGGTGGCCCTCCACTGCGCCACTTCGCCTCCGGCTTCTGGAAACTTCCTCCCACGCTTTCTTGGCACCTAAGCAAAGTATCCCGACTTCGATCTAAGGTTGGTTTGATTCGACGGTGCATACAACATGAGAAGTGGATCGATGACGTGGCGGTTCCTTGCCCCCTACTCCACCTCGGCCTATATAAGCATGCCCCAGGCCCCCTCCAGAAGGCATTCTACATCCCGGTGTTTCATATTCTCTACATAAATTAGGGCTAGTAGGGTCCCTCTAGATGATCTAGTTCTAGTTCATCTACTTCTAGTTCTAGTTCCAGTTCTAGTTCTAGTTCTTCTAGTTGTAATTTAGAAGAGGGAGAGAGAAGACGAGAGAGCGGAGAAGGAGCCGGGTCTGTCGGATCTTCCTCAACATTGTACTTTTGCAATATCTGGTTCGTCTTTCGGCAATCTCCAGGTTCTTCAATTTATAATTTCTGAGTTCTTTATTTACTTTCAGTATTTGCTTTTAAGTTATTTATTAGTTTCCCGCTTGCATTAAGTGCTCTAGTCTTTGCAACGCTAGAGTAGTAATTAATAGATTAGACGTGGTGTTTAGTCTTGCGATTACCTGGAATTGCACCTAGCTCTACGTATAGTTGTGGTAGCCCCAGGTGGTGACAGCCCTGACGGCCGACGTATTCCACCACGTTCGGGTTAGAGTTTGTAGGACCGTAGTCGGAACTTCCTAGTCCCCTTCTCATCTCAGTCTGAGGCTAGTGTTTTGATGTCCCAAAATAAGTACACTTATAGTATCCTTGATTCTTAGATCATCTAGAGAACTTAGGAAATCTTTCTCTCTCTCTCTCCCCACAAAAACTTATATATTTATCCTTGGCCGATCTTGGGACCTAATTAGTACACTTCGCGTTCCCCGTGGAAATCGATACCCTGGAATACTCTTGGGTGAAAGCTACAGCGGTATCCGTGCGCTTGCGGATTAATCTGTTTGCGTTAGGAAACGTCAATAGCTTCATCTTCAGAATGTTCACTCCATTGGATTTTGTACCACCTGGTTGTGGTCCTTCGAGTGACATGATCCTTTTGATCCAGGACTCGAATCGGATACTCGTCGCAAGTCAAATCTGGCTCGAGCTCTACTCCTTCAACGTCGATAACTTGGTCAGTCACTCGAAGACACTTCTTGATTTGCGACACATGGAATACATTGTGCACGGCCGAGAGGTGATTAGGCAATTTCAATTTGTAGGCCACCTTTCCATAGCATCCCAAAATTTGGAATGGTCCGATGTAACGAGGGGCTAACTTGCCTTTGATCCCGAAACGGTTGACACCCTTCATCGGTGATACCTTCAGGTTAACATAATCTCCTGTTTTGAATGCTAAAGGTCGACGCCTCTTATCGGCATAGCTTTTCTGTCGGGACTGTGCCACCTTCAAATTTTCTTGTATCAGTCGAACCTTTTTCTTCGGCTTCATTGACCAAGTTGACTCCATAAAACCACCTTTCCCCAAGGTTCAGCCCAAATCAATGGAGTACGACACCTACGACTGTAAACTGCCTCAAACGGAGCCGTCTTGATGCTTTCTTGATAGCTATTATTGTACGACAACTCTGGCAATACTAAACATTCGTCCCAGGTGGTGGTGTATGTGAGCGCACATGCCCTCAACATGTCTTCCAACACCTGGTTGACTCTCTCAGTCTAACCGTCAGTCTGCGGATGGTACGCTGTACTATGCAGAAGTTTTGTCCCCAAAGACTTGTGAAAAGACCTCCAGAAGTTCAAGATAAACTGTGTACCTCGATCCGAAACAATAGTCTTGGGTACCCCATGAAGCTTCATAACATGTTTTATGTATAGGTCAGGATAGGTAGAGGACAGGATAAAGTGTCTTGATTGGCATGAAGTGATGCCTGTTTGGTGAGACAATCCACAATGTGATAGAATCAAAACCTCTTGCGGTCTTGGGCAAACCTGTGATGAAGTCCATACTAATATCTTCCCATCTCCATGCAGAAACAAGTAAGGGTTGCAGTTCTCCACCAGGCTTCCTGTGTACGGCTTTCACTTTCTGACAAGTATCACATCTAGCTACATACTGAGCGATTTCTATTTTCATCTTGGTCCACCAGAACTTCTGTTTCAAATCCTGGTACATTTTATTACTTCATGAATGAATAGAGAACCTAGTCAAATGCACTTCATCGAAGAATCGTCCGACGTAACCCAGCAACCTTGGGAACAACTAGCCGATCCTTGAACCATACGACACCGTCATCATCAATTCTGAAGCAATCTGCTTTGCCGGCTTGGACTTTCTCCTTAATGTGCTTGATTCCTTTGCTTTCCTTTTGAGCAGCAATAATTTGCTCACGGATAGGTGTTTCAATACTGATGTTGGCCAGACTGTCCTTGTGGGACTATTTCTATACCTAATCTTTCTAGCTCATAGCACAAGGATAGGTCATAAGGTCTTACGGTCAAACAGTTGCAGTGAACTTTCCGATTGAGTGTATCGGCAACCATATTGGCCTTGCCTGGATGGTAATGCACCTCAATATCATAATCCTTTATCAACTCGAGCCACCTTCGCTGCCTCATGTTCAATTCTTCTTGAGTAAAAATGTACTTCAGGCTCTTGTGATCCGTGTAGATATTACAAGTACTGCCTAGCAGATAATGACGCAGATCTTCAAGGCATGTACCACAGCTGCCAACTCCAAGTCATGAGTGGGATAATTCTCTTCATGACGCTTGAGCTACCGTGAAGCATAAGTAATGACTTCGACCTTCCTGCATCAAGACTGCAACCTAGACCGATACCAGAAGCATCACGGTACACATCAAACGGTTTTTCAATATCAGGTTGAGCAAGGACTGGTGCAGTGGTCAACAACTTCTTCAAAGTCTGAATGCTTTCTCACACTCCGGTGACCTAGACAAACTTGACTTGATTCTTCAACAAGCTGGTGATGGGCTTGGATATTCTGGAAAAATTCGGAATAAAACGACAGTAGTATCCCGCCATTTCCATGAAACTGCGGACTTGATGCACTGTGGTTGGTAGCTTCCAATTCAAGATTTCCTCCACTTTGCTTGATCAACGGATACGCCTTCAGCCGACAAAATATGCCTGAGGAAAGGGACTCGGTCCAACCAAAACTCACACTTGCTAAACTTGGCATAAAGTTGATGTTCTCTTAAACGAGTCAGGACAACATGGAGGTGGTTGTCATGTTCCTCAGGAATTTTGGAATAGACAAGGATGTCGTCAATGAACACAACCACGAATTTGTCAAGCTCCGGCATGAAGACGGAGTTCATTAGGTACATGAAATAGGCAGGGGCATTGGTTAGGCCAAAAGACATAACTAGCTATTCATACAGGCTATATCTGGTGGTGAAGGCTGTTTTTGAATGTCTTCGGGACGGATTTTTACTTGGTGGTAGCCGGAGCCTAAGGTCAATTTTGAAAAACACTTTGTCCCCAGCAAGTTGGTCAAAGAGTAGGTCAATATGAGGCAAAGGGTATTTGTTTTTTATGGTTACCTCATTGAGGGAGATGGTAGTCAATACAGAGTCTGAGAGATTGGTCTTTCTTTTTCACAAAAATAGCAGGGCAACCCCACAGAGATGAGGCTAGGTCTAATGAAACCCTTATCCAGCCAATCTTGCAACTGAACCTTAATGCTCTGCCAGTTCTTTGGGAGGCATCCTATAGGCTCTACGAGATATAGGTGCTGTTGTTGACACGAATTTTAGGTTCGCCCAAAATATTTAAAAATATTTATACTATATGAAATAAATTAATATAGATGGCCAAAATCCGACTAAATATGAAATGCACAAGTAATGAAATAATCTATCAAAAAACAAACAAAAATTAATATGATATGAGTTAGATATTCAGTCCATCCAAGAGCGCATAACAAGCGAAGATAAGTACACAGGTTTTTCATATGTATAAATAAAGGTACAATGTACTCTTGTGAAAACGTGATCGGACGGCTGGTTATTCTAAGGCCGTATATGAAAATAAAATGCTTCATCGATTAACTAAGTGAAAAATAAGAAGAAAAGAAAGATAAAAAAAGGAAAAGAAACGGTGACATACACCTACGTATATGCATGACCATGCACATTAACAAACGTGCACCTTGTAGAAACCCAAGATAAGGTAACAAAAATATGGCCATTATGTAAATACGGTCACGTTTGTATACACATGTAGACTAAGCATGTCAGGCAACTTATGTGTAGACTCTACACAGTTAGCATGTGTAGTAACACTTATTAAGGATGGAGCGGCCGCGCGGGTGCTATTTTCAAATAAAACCATACGCCTTGACCAAGTTTGTCATCAACTGCAAGTCAAGAGCCAGCCACGCTCCACGATGCCACGTTCCGAGAGTGCACACTGCTGCGATTCAAATTAGCACCGGCATCATTAGCGCTAATGGAAAATTCAAACGGAAGCGCGCGGTCGCAAGGTGAAGGAACTGCTCGTTGCTCTGTTCCATAAATAGAGAACCTGCGCCAGCGCTCAACCCCCCGCTCCCGATTAGAAACACCGCCAGGCTGCCGCGCTTCACTCCAAAAGCAAAACTGCCGTCACGCTGCTGCATACAGAGGCCGCTGCGACATTCATCTCGCACAACCAGGCTACCAGTCCGCCGCTCCACCGTGCGGAAGGTCGCCAGAAGCTCGCCGCAAGAAACAACGTCGAGTCCGAAGCCCCGAAGAAGGTGAGAGGCCGCATGGCGCTTCTCTAATCCCGGCTCCCATCTTGTTTCTCATCATGGCCACTTCCTCCACGGGCATCACCTGCAACTCCATCGCCAAGCCTCGTCCTCTATTCTGGTATAAACAGGGCCAGTGAGGACGGTGATCAGTACATGGGCGTCGTGCCCTGGTGAAGGTAAAAAGGGCATGTGGTCTTCGGTTTCTGTCCTGGTCCGGAGATATACTATCAAGGAGCCCCGCTCCTAGCTCTGTCTAGCTCTGGGTCAGCACTCGGTCTTCAGCCTCATCGCCATGAGGACGGGCTGCAAGCCCCGGTGAAGGTGAAAAAGGCAACAAATATGCCATGGTAAATTCAGTTTGGACGTGATTTGGCTCCATTCCGTGGTAGAAATTTAGGATGGACGCGCTGTGGCTCCACCCTGGCTATGACATATGGTATAAATTTGGTTGGTCGCGTTGTGGCTCCAACCTGGTTAAAAGTTCATATTAAATTGGTTTGGACGCATTGTGGCTCCATCCAATCATGATTCATAGTACAAAATTGGTGGACGCGCTTTGGCTTCACCCGGTTTATGGTAAAATTGATGTGGATGCGAATTGGCTCCATATCCAAACAAATCCGTCATATGTTTGGCCACGACAATGTTGGCCTTCCTGTTGCATCCATATCATGCATAAAAAAAAATAAAGAACTTGCATGCCACAGCCACAAAAGGCATGCATGCCAAACTTGATAAAAACCGATAGACAAGTTAGCAATGTTGTCTTGCATCTTGCGCTTGTGCATCACGTAGTTGTGTAAAGGTTCAGCTCCTGCACGCTTGGTCTCAGCATGAGTAAATAAATCATGTGTTCGTTCATATTAAAATCTATTTATGCATATAAAAATTCATCACTTCATAAATAGAAGCAAAAACAAGTAGCCAGATCCTACTCTGGCATGCATCTGTTTAGGCGTTGCTAGCTCATTTCCGTCTAGAACAAAATTGGCTAAATTAGCATATGCATCTGCGTGCCATGCAGCCAGATTGCTGTCCGTGGGTCATATCTAGACTAAATCAACAAATTAAACAAAGGGTCATGCATGTTACGCGCCATGTGTAGGCTGTGCATTTCACCATTCCTTTGCCAAAATCTAAAATTAGTATTCTGTGCTCTAACTGACATGTGGCAAATAGACCATGAAACATGCATGAAGGTAAATAGACTCGTTAAATAAATGCTATAGGCTAATAGTCCTGCATACGGATTCCCTGTGTAACGTGATAATTAAATAAACAAACTTTGCCATGGTAGCTAGTGTATGTCAACTTCGATCAAACCAATCAATTTAAATTCGAGGCGTAAGCGATACCTGTCGTCAAGATTAAACTGGTCGAAATAATTAAAGCAAAACTACAAATTTAATTAATTAATTATATTGGAGTCTCTTCATGTATCTTAGTTATGCCAACTGCATCATGCATGGTAATTATACCACAAAACCTGGCTGTTCCTATAGAAAATCACGCAGCCAGTATCATGTTTAAAATAACTCAAATCTACATCGTGGGCCATTTGAAGTCCCTGCAAATGACAAATAATTTAAATCTTGTACTTCGTACTTGGTTAGACTGCATCATTAAAAGATCATTTCTAGCTAAGCCATAATTTAAATCAAATAAATAAATATTATTGTATTTGCTGACCCATGGCTAAAATATAATATCATGAATAGTTACATTTTCTCTTGATAAAATAAAGCAGCCAAGCTCGCCACGGTCAAATCGGCCCTGCCTTAAACCCCAAGTAAAAGATTATACCACATGATGATGAGTGCGTCATACATGTCAAATCATGATCTCGCATGATCAAAGAAGACTATGCTAAATTTAGGCTTCAAGGTGAAAAAACGTGTATACATACATACATGATACAAATACGCTAACGATTAAAGAAATAAACATCATATATTGGCTTACACTGATCAAAACAAATGACAAAATGCATGTAATGGTTCAAGATGCAGGCATGCCTATCTTCATAAAAGCATGCATGAACTAAATATATGCACTGGTTTGCTAAAAAGCTAAATAAGCTAGCAGATAATCATGTAAGGAGTATATCTATGTTAACTCCTAAACAAATGAAATTACGTCACACTGAAAACAAATGATAGCTACCATGTTCCAGTTTATGTCAAGCATGCATGCATATTGTTCTACCCATAACTACAAGATTGAAGGCCTACGGATTTTCTTTTCTTTTGTAGTTGTAATAGATAGCCATATGATGTAATCCTATTTTCATGTACACATGTCAGAACTCTTAATCAGGGGTGTTTTCTACAGAGATGTAATTAACATAATTTTTATATAAATATAAGAATTATGGAAGTATGGACTCGCAATACCTGTTCTTTCATTCTTGTCCCAATTAAATTTAAATTTGTCTCTGCTGACGCGGACGCGGTCTTAGTCACCCGTTTTCACGTCATCAGCTGTTCCAGGCTTCAACTCAATAGCAAACTCCACATCACGATCAGGTGGCAAACCAGGCAAATCATCGGGGAACACGTCCGGAAATTCACAGATTACCGGAATATCTTGCACTTCTTTAACTGCGGTTGCACACACCCTTCCAACAGCTCTCTGAGGAATTGGGAGTTGAATGAGAAGTTGGGTTTGACTATTAGGCAAGTTTACCCTGATGGTTCTATTCAACACGTCGATGAGGGCCTTGTGCTGATACATCCAATTCATGCATAATATCACATCTATGTCCTGGTCTTTGAGTACTACCATGGTGGTAGGGAATATATGCCCACCCAGTTCTATAGGTACTCGTTGTACTACCTCCTTAGTACTTATACGTCCCTCGGGCGAATGTATAAGGAAATTTTCCTTTATTTCCCCAATTGGAATCTCATGCTTGACGACAAATGTGCGATTGATGAATAAATGAGATGCACCAGAATCAAAAAGCATAATTCTAGGATGACTTGCGACAGGGAACCTACCCATCATGACGGGTTCACCCTCGGGAATCTCACCAACTTGAGTGTAGTAGACCTGACCTGCTTTCTTACCACCTTTCCCTTTTGGACATGCTGCTGATGACCATGATGCTGAGCCTGCTGCTGATGGCCACCCGGACCCTTCTGTGCATTCTAGTTGTACTGCTTCAGGAATGGACAGTTGCGAGCCCAGTGCCCCATCTTGCCACAGTTGTAGCAAGGATGGTTGTAGTTGACCTATGGGGTGGTGACACGAACGCCAGGGGCATTCGGCTGAGTGGTGTTTTGTTGGTTGGAGGTGTGGGAGGTAGTAGCAGTGCGAACAATGACCTGCTACTGAGGGTATGGTGCACGAGAGTGGTGAGTGGGGTGATAGATGATTTTCTGATGCTTCTGACTACCAGAAAACCCAGATTTCTTCTTCTTCTTCTCATCCTGGTGCTTGCGGTCACTCTCTTCAAAAGCTATAGCAATGTTGACAGCTTCATGGTAGGTGCAGTGGAGGTTGTTGGAAGACTTCGCTGAATCTTGTAGTTCAGACCCCTGACAAAGCAATCCCTCTTTTTCTGATCAGTGTTGGTATGCTCAGGGGCATACTGTGACAGGTGATTGAACTGACCAACATACTGTATCACAGTGGACTCTTTCTGCTGCAGGGCCAGAAATTGGTCCAGCTTTATCTTCATCACACCCGCAGGGATGTAATGAGAACGGAAAGCCTCATGGAATTCTACCCAGGTGAGTTGATGACCATCAGGCTGTGCAGACAGAAGGTTTGCATACCACGCGCTTGCGGGACCTCACAGTTGTTGTGCTGTAAACAGTGGCTTCTGAATCTCAGCGCAGTGAATCAAACTAAACTTCTGTTCCATAGTGCGGAGACAGTCATCAGCCTCCAGAGGCTCATCAGCCTTGGTGAACACAGGTGGACGGGTATCAATGAAGTCCACGTATGTGGTCTCATCTTCATCACGGCGGCCACGACGCCCACCACGGTTGTCTTGGTTTTGCGCCATCGCTGTGGACGGCATTGGCCAAGGCCACAATGGCATCAGCCAAGGTTGGTGGAATAGGCGGTGGGTTGAGAGCAGCTCCATCCTCAGAGGTTCCAGCACTGGACGCGCAGGGTATTGACAGGCATTTGTTTAGTAGCAAACTGAACTTAGGATTAGCATTACTTAAATGAAACATAGTAGCAGTACACACTTAAACATTACTTAAAAGACACAACTAGGACTTAAACAAAGTTCTCATCTCATAGCTAAGGTTCTAGGCAACACCAACATTACAACACAAAGGATAACGATAGGCTGACATCCCTAGTCCTATGACTAGTCTAGTCGTCGTCGATCACGATCACGTCCTCCTCGTCGTCATCCTCCTCCATCACATCCTCCATGGGATCAACCTCCTCCTCAATGTCATCCTCATCAACATGCTCTTCACCTCCCTCTAGCCCAGGCCCCTCGACCACGCCCAACTCAGGCTCTTCCTCGCGGGGAAGAAGGATGGGATTGAGCTGGTCATTGAGCCTATGGATCTCCTCATGCAGGGCATCATTGTAGTGCTCGATGTGCTCCACATAGAACTCCAATCGTGGATTCCTTGCCCGGGCCACGTCCTCACGTGCCCAAGCCTCCTCCTTCTCGCGAGTCAAGCGGTTCCACCTCACGCTAAAGCTCGGCGACCATCTTCACATCCCTGTAATGGTCACGACGACCACCTTGAAATCCTCAATGAGCAGCCTGATCTCCTCCTTGAGCTCCTTTCGGCTGCGATGGGGGCGGCTGCTGCCAGAGGCCTCCCCGTCACGTGGCGCCAGCTGATGGCGCGGAACTCCCTTAGGACCAGTCATCTTGCGAGCGGTTAACTTTCGGCGTGCCAGCTGGAGAAGGTAAGTTTGGATTAGTAATGGTATTATAGGCTAGTAAGAATAGGTTTGATAGATCCTAACCCATAACCCACTTTAAGGAGGAAGTTAATTAACATGTGAATTAACCATGATGCATGAATCGTTCTTACGAATTTTAAATCAATGCAAGATAAATAAATGCATAAATAATTTTTAACATAGGGCTAATAATAATGCTATTCCCCTGGCTACCATAACTATATTAAAGAATAAGGACAAGAACAAGCAATTTTGACCAAAATATCAATTTAGATTTTAATGATCCAAAACATTTTGAAGTTTTGAAAAGTAAGACTTCAATGATTTAGCAATGGATCTCTCTGATACTAGCTAAATGTTGAGTACAACTTTCCTTTACGGGTAAAGTTGCAAGCCACCAAAACTATCATGTGGTTTTATTGACCAACTTAACAGTCGTTGAAGGCCTCATTAATCGACTTATACTACTTTAAGCAAGTTAATAATGAACTCAAACAATTACTAAATATACCAAGTTAATCTCCTTATAACACTATCACACTTTTGCTTAAGTAAGTCATCAACCCTAATATCATATGTGAATAATATAAATTATGAATGTGTCTATTCAACAATTTAATTAAGAACTCACACAACTAATTAAAGCGTCGAGGATTATCTCAAATTAATGACCCCGGGGATATCACCCAATCCCAAAAGTCCCACAAAACCAAAAATGACTAGGGTTTCAATTTACTTTATTAATCAATTAATAGAGCATTAAATAATAAATAAATAAACAATCTCTATAACAGAACCGCCTAAATCACATGGCCCACAGGCACCAGTCATTATCACTAATGATCTCTAACAGCCAGGCCCGTGTTCCAGATGATCTAGAAGGTCCTGCCGGGCTACATCAGTACCCGTTTCTCCGACAGGATCCCATTGCGAAGCCATTACAGAATTACAATATTTCATAATAAAATACATCAGAGTAAAAGAGCGGAAAGAGTACATAGCATTTAGATTACAAACCAGTTATCCGAATAGAATTTAAGTGCAGTTATTACAAACCATAATTAACGACAGTAGCAGTGGAACAACGATACAACATACTTAGATAAAGGATAACAGGAACCCTGCCCACGGGTCCAACTTCACTCTTCCTCACTTCCTTCCTGAACGATGGTCACACAGTAGGGAGCGAGACAAACCTCCGGCTGCTGATCTCCTGCAACAGGGGTTAACAAACCCTGAGTACTATGGTACTCCGCAAGACTTACCCGACTAAAGAAAAAGATGAGACTCAGGAATGCAGGCTGAGGGAGAGTCAAGGTAAGGCTTTAGCAAGAGTCAAAGTATTTTGCAGAAAAAGCATTACTAATCCTACTTTCAGTATTTTACTCAATATTATTATAATCAATATCAATAGTTCTCAGTTCTTTCGCATATATCCTTCAATTCCAATTACTTATTCATTTTCAAAAACATTCTAGTTCCGAACCACTCTTCGCTGAATGGTCGGAGGATCAAGTCTCCATAACCGAGGAGCAACGATGATTCGAACCGATTAGTACCCAGCTGGGGATCCCTAACCACACTGCATATGTAGCACGTAAGCTTGCATATAACAACCTTGTCTAACACAGGCTTTTCCAAACCTGAACCTGGTCCTGCGCCACCTGAGAGCACAGTACTCCTCTCGTCTCCAGGCACGCCGGCCACGAGGGTACGCGCTACTCTCGCCATCTCTCCACTCCCAGTGTGTGGTTGTCAGTTCAAGTACTAGAGCGACCGGAGATAGGGCTTCCCGGAGTATGTGGCTAGTTGTAAAGTCTCGATCCAACAGGCCTACAACAAATGGTCCCTACTTTCTTTTTCTGGTAGCGACAGTGCATCGGGACTCTAAACCAAGTACAAATGTCCAATCGGTTTTTAAATCCCTTTTCTGTCAGTGACAATATGTTGGGACTCTAACCCAAGCTACGATCACTGAGCAGGAAATTTGTGACAGAACTGCCTAGATTATAGGGCCCACATGCATCATCAGTGTCCTAAGGACCTCCGATTAGTCTGCACGAGTTCCCCTTGACCTAGGGGGCCTGCCGGGTTTCCTCGGAAACCCTAATTCACCCGAGAATCTCATTGTAAAGACCCTACAAGTATTACAACAGTTTACACAAATAATATAAATCAGAGTGAAGAGTGCGGAAGTATCACATAAACATAGGTTTACAAATATAAATGACATTGTCCCAAACCAGAGTTTCGTAGTGGAGTAGCATCATACAACTAGACACCCTACCCAAGGGTTATATCATACACATCATCATCCATGCCCGATCCGCCAACCGGCACGGTCTCAAGCAGAACTGTACTCTCGGCTCACCTGCAACAGGGGTTAATAAACCCTGAGTACTGGGGTACTCCGCAAGACTTACCCGACTAAGAAAAAGGAATGAGACTCAGAAATGCAGGCTGAGCGGAGTCAAGGTAAGGCTTTAGTAAGAAGCAAAGTGTTTTGCAGAAAAGCAACACTAATCCTATTTTTAATATTTTATCTCAATATTATTTTATTCATTAACCATAGCTCCAAGTTCATTCACATGTATCCTCATTCTTTCAATTACTTTATCCATTCAAAAACATCCTAGTTCTGAACCACTCTTCGCTGAATGGTCAAAGGATCAAGTCTCCATAACCAAGGAGCAACGACGATTCGAATCGATTAATACCCCGCTGGGGATCCCTATCCACACTGCATATGTAGCACTTTAGCTTGCATATACCAACCCCGTCTACCACGGCTTTTCCAAAACCTGAACCGGTCCTGCACCACCTGAGAGCACAGTACTCCTCTCCTCTCCAGGCACGACGACCACGAGGGTACACGCTACTCTCGCCATCTCTCCACTCCTAGTGGGTGGTTGTTAGTTTAAGTAGTAGAGCCACCGGAGTCAGGGCTTCCCGGAGTATGTGGCAAGTTGCAAAGTCTCGATCCAGCAGGCCTATAACAAATGGTCCCTAATTCCTTTTTTCGTCAGCGACAATGCATTGGGACTCTAACCCAAGTACAATTGTCCCAACAGTTTTCGAATCCCCTTTCCGTCGGTGACAATGTGTTGGGACTCTAACCCAAGCTACGATCACCGAGCAGGAAATCCCTTCTCATCGGTGACAATGTACTGATCAGGTGCATAGCCACCGAACGAAAATATTACCAATTCCCTTTTTTATGAATTAATCAATATATATCATAATAGCTCAAAAATAGCATTTTATGCAAATCTAAATTATTCAAGTAGGGCTAAACATTTTTCAAACATTTTATTTTAAAATGGTTTCCAGATATTTCAGTGGTCAAGGTTGGTAATGCATCAATTGGATTATCAATCAACTCCTATAAACCTAATGCAATAGATTAACTCAAGTTATAAATTTTATAAAATACAAGGAGGGGGCTGAATGCACCAGGACTTGCCTGCTGCTTGGAGTAGATAGAGCCTTGAAGTCAATCACCGAGAAAGACCCACGTTCACCGAGTGAAAACCTTACTCGGAACACACTTCAGATAATAATTACCACGCGTTCACTACACGAAATAATAATGCATGCTTAATCATGATGCTCGACGAGATGATTATGAATGCATCATGCTAATGACTTAGGTTATTGACCTAGAATACAACTTTCTTTCACGATAAAGTTGCAAGCCAACAAAATCAACTTGTCATTAAATAACTAGGGTTAGCACTCATAAGAACCTTATAGAGAATTCCACGCTCAAGTTAGGGTGGGAAAGGTTTAACATAGGAGTCACTCAATTCAGGTGTTTTTATCCATGAAGTTGCATCCTAGAGCAACCACCATATTCATACATGTACCAACTAACGAAATGCTTAATTAAACTAATAAGTATTTTTAGTTTTTATTAACATAAATGGATCATGAGCACATCACACAAGTAATTTGCCATGGATCAACAAAGATGAAAGTGTTCCATGATCTTTATTCAATTCAAAGATTACTCAAATCATTTTACAATTATCCTTAATTACCATAGGTTTAGATTTAATTAATTCACATATAAAAGGTAATATAATTAAACATGGTCAAATTACTCTCAAACTTTTTACAGAGATTAGTATTATCCTAAAACAATGACCAAACAATTTTCATGATTTTTAGATTACTATTTTGGCCTATAAAAATCCTAGATATCCCATTTGTTAATTAAAAGACATATTTTTATTACCTACAGCCAGTACTATAAATTCACATTTCATATTTTTCTTCGATAGATTATATCTTGAAAAAGCTACAGACAAAATTTCATGAATTTATCATGCACCACGAATTAGTTAGGAAAATAACAAAATCAGCTCAATAAAGAAAATATCAAAACCCTAGGAAAAGAAAACGGCCTCGGGTTTAAAGCTAGCCGGCTCGGCCCACGACACCAGCAGACCGGCCCAAACAGCCCAGGCAATGCAAACAGGCTGGCCCAGCACGCCTCCCTCTTCTTCCTCCTCTCGCGCCCGTACTGACCGCGACGCTCGCGGCAATCCCGGGCACGGCGGTTCACCGACGCGACGACCTCGCCGGCGGGGAAAAGTACCAACGCGCACCGCACAAACAAGCGACCCTGACTGCAGGCTCGGGTGGACGGATTGAAGGCCCTAGCTAGCTTAGTCGCGCCCACGGCGGACGGCCGCAGCAGGTGCTCGGTGTTCTGACGACCACGGATCGATAGTTCAAACTGGATGGCACTACAAGCTTTATGAACTCACCCATAGTCCCGTGCGCACTCTAGTTTGAGCAGAAGCATCCCGAAGCTAGCTGGCGGTGGTGACCGAGCTCGTGGCGGCGCGATTTCGACTGACGAACTCGTGTTCTGATTGCAACCGGAGCAGTAAAATGCAAACGGTATCCATGATGAGTATCAAGGGACCACGCAGAAGGTAAAAAGCGCGTAAGATCGGAACGTGTCTCATCGGAGCAGCCTGGTTATGGCAAGGTGCATCGCGGTGGCGCTCTGGTCATCCTGGGAGAAGACGAACGACGATGTCGTCTACCACAAGCAGTCAGAGGAGAAGCTACCGGTCCAGATAGGTGCGCTAGGATGTGTCGAGCTCAGTTGGAAATTGGAATTGAATGGTGAGGCTTTGAGCAGCGTCGATTTGGCCAGGAACCGAAGCTCGAGCTCGCGGTGGCAATGGAGGGCAAGAGGAGCAAACGGCGACGACTGGAGCTTTAAATATGGCAGAGGAGAGGATGCAGCGTGGAGAGAAATCCCCACGGGCCCGGCGTCGACGGCGACAGGACGTTGGCCGGCCCCGGGCGGCCACCGGCGTGTGGCGCGGGCACGCGCGGCCTCTGCTCGCAAACAGAGCACGAGCAGAGCCCGGTCCTCCCCTGCCAACACTGTAGCAGACAGACCCCTTTTCAGTGCTTATCTTCAAATTACTTTCCTTTTTACATATAAAGTCAAAAAATTCCTAAAATATGAATTGTGGGAAAGTTCAAGGTGAACAACTTTTGTTTTGGAAGAAGTTTGAAATTTTGAGTAATTTTTGAATAACTTAAAAGGGGGTAATTTGCCCTTTTGAAATACATTTCAAATTCAATTTAAAACTCCAAATTTTTCTCAAAAACTTGAAAACCTCCAAAGATAAAAGTTGTTCTATCAGTCAAGCCCTACAACTTTCATTAATAGAGTTTATTTAGATTCTTGATAATTTTTGAAATAATATTTCAAATTTAAATTTTGAAACACTCATTAGGGTTTATTTTGAAATCTCACAGGCATAACATCAAAATCCCCAAATATAAAAGTTATTCAACTTGAAAAGCCTTACAACCTTCATTAAAGGAGTTTGTCCAAATTCTTGATAGTTTTTAAAAGGACATTTTAAATTTGAATAAACAAATACTAATTGGGGTTTAATTTGAAACTCCACTCAATAACTTTAAAACCTCCAAAAATTAAAGTTTCTCCATTTTAAAAGGTCTAAAACTTTTATTAAGGAACCATCATCAGATCCTCGATAGTTTTTGAATTTGAATTTCAAATTTAGATTTTCAAGCATAGATTAGGGTTTTATTTGAAATTATTTTTTGTAACTTCAAAATTACCCAAAATAGTGGTTGCTCAACTTTTAAAGATTTACAACTTTTGTTTAAGGCCCGAGCTCTAATTCTATTTGGTTTTTGTATTAGGGTTTTGGGTCCGTTGTAAAGTTTATAAATGCTTTTCTTTTTATTTTCAATTGGACTTAGATAAATACACACAAACAAGTATTTTTATCTTAAAGTCACTCTTAGGCACCTATGCACAATCATATGTAAGAATAAAATTTATTTTAGTTTATGCACACTAACAGGGTTAAATGCGGCATGATTTACATGCAATCATGATGACATGGCAGGTTTTAGTTATAGTAACACCAGGGGTGTTACAAAATCCCTTCCTATTGACGACATTGTACTGATCAGGTGCACAGCCACCGAACGAGAATAATACCATTACCCTTTTCATGATTTAATCAATAATATATATCACCATAGCTTAAAATAGCATTTTATGCAAATCTAATTTATACAAGCGGTGCTAAGCATTTTCAAATATTTAAAAAAATGGGTTTACGGATATTTCAGTGGTCAAGGTTGGTAATGCATCAATTGGATTATCAATCAATTCCTATCAACCTGATGCAATATTTTAACCTCATGGTGATAAAATTTGTAAATCACAAGGAAAGGGTTTAAATGCAGCGGGGTTTGCCTTGGATTGCGAAGAGAGTGGGGTCATGGTCTGTGCCACATATATCGAAGCCCTGGACCACTTCAGGAACAACCTCCTCAGTAGTCACTTCAGTTTTGACCTCCTGATTCTCGGTCACTACACGTATGCAATGATGAATGCTTTAATGCGATGCAACAGTCTGAAAATACAAGACATAACAATTTAAACAACTACAATTATTAATGCATTGCATACTATTTAAAGTAACTTAGTCCAAGATGACATAGGTCATAAAGGTGTTTGACCTAGGACCACAATCAATTCAAAATTCACACAAACCATAGCTATTCAACATTTAAACCTAATTTTCTTAACTTTTACCCCCAAATAATAATTAACCATAAATTAAATTACTTCAAAACACTACCAAACTTTACTAACAGATAGCCCTTACCATAAATTGGTACCAAAATAAATTTCATAATTTTTGGATTAACAGGAAATTAATTAAAATTGTTTAAAGTTGCATTTATCATTTATAACACTAATTTTTGGTTCATATAGAAAGTGTACGAAATATTAACTTCATATTTTTTCTGCATTCTACTCATCACAGAGAACATCCACAAAAATTTTCACGATTTTTGGAACCACATATTAATTCTAACAAAAAGAACAATCTGCAGCACTATTCAAACAGAGATAAATTAGAAAAGCTATTTGAAATTCATCCGGTAAAATAGAAAACGAACCCAGCCCAAGGTGGCCCAGCAGCGCACAAGCTCGCCCGCGTGTGCTCTCTCGCTCTCAGGGCCGCTGACAGGTAGGTCCCCCATGTCAGCTCCCTCTCCTTCCTCCGGACACGCTCGTGCGCGCGCGCACACGCGACGGCCCGCCGTGGATCTTGTCGCCGGCGACTCCAGCAGCGAAACCAGGCGCGACAGGAGGAACCCTAAAGCCTATCGGGTGCCCTAGCGTGCCTATCCTGGTCTCTACGCGCCTCTGGTGAGCTCAAGCTTGCCCATGGCGGACGCGACGGCGCGGTAACACTGTTCCGGCCGCTAGGGTGTGATAGTGTTCAAGGAAAAGGGTTAGGGAGGCTTAGGGGCTCACCACAGTTCTAGACCGGTAACTGGTTGGGGCTGGAATGGCGTGAAGAGTCGAGCGTGACGGCGGCGGTGGATGCGGCGGAGTGCTCCAGCAGCGAGGCTCCCGTTCCGACGACCCTAAAGCACCAAATGAAGAACCATCGCACGCACGAGCATCAGTGAGAGTCAGGGAGTCAAAAATGTGAGACCTCAAGAGGAGAAGCTCACCCGAGATGGCTGGCTATGGCGACGAAGCTCGCGGCGGTGCTCCGACCGCCTGCGAGGAAGACGACGGCGTTCCGGGGAACACATGGCACTAGCGCTTGGGAGAGTGGATGCAATTGAGGCGCTAGTGAGTGGTGAAACAGCCGGTGGGATGGAGATGGTGGAGATGGCTCGGGTACGGTGAATTTCGCCGATCAGCGGGGTGTGGTCACCGGCGAGCCGTGGGGAAGAAGAAAAACAGGGAGGGTGCTCGTCGCTTTTAAAGGCCAAGGGAGGGGCAGGATAAGGATTGAGCTCGGTCCGGGGTCCCCCTGCGACCCAGACGTGGCGGTGGCCAGACCCCGGCCGACCGGACGGCGACCGGCACGTGCGCGCCTGCGGCGCGCGGTGCGGCGCATGTGTGCGCGTGCACTGCCACTATAGGGGCCGGGTGTACTGTAGCTAGGTATACTAGGTCAAACCCATGTTTTTCAAATTATGGCTATTCCAAATAGAATCTGAAAAACACCAAAAATCAAAGTTGTGGAAAATTTCGTGTAGAACATTTTTGCTTTTTGAATCATGTTCAAATTCGGTCCAGATTTGAAAATATTCAAAAGGGGGTAAAACTTGAATTTGAATTTGATTTGCAATTCAATCAAATTCTCAAAAATTTCTCGATAACTTGAAAATATATAAAAATAAAAGTTGTTCTACTGGTTGAGCTCTACAACTTTTATTAAGGTAGTTTGGTTAGATTCCCTGTAGTTTTTAAATTGACATTTCAAATTCAAATTTCAAAATACTGTTTTGAGTTTAATTTGTATTTCCACTGTATAACTTCAAAATCTCCAAAAATAAAAGTTGTTCCATTTTAAAAGATCTACAACTTTTATTAAAATATTTTCCTTGGTTTTCTTATAGATTTTGATTTAGGTTTTGGGGGCCTAATTAGGGCTTAATTTGAATTTCCTTTTGATTTTATTTTTGATTTCCAATTATAGGTTTAATTGCACAATCATCTCTATACACAATCAAAGCACTCTAGAAACCCTAAGCATAATCATATGCAGACAATTAAATTAAACATGATGACACGACAGGTTTAATTAACAATAATACCAGAGGTATTACAATCTCCATTTGAGCCCAATCTTTTTCTACAGATAGATCTTAGCCTAAAACAGTTCTAATTTAATTTTCATGATTTTTAGATAATTATACTGACCTATGAAAGTCCTTGAGGCTTCATTTATTAATTAAAAGACATATTTTTACTACATACAGAAAGTATCCAAAATTCATATTTCATATTTTTCCCAAGTTACTCATATCACCTAGTGGCTACACAACAATTTTTATAATTTAATTGTGCACCAAGAATTAGTTATAAAAATAACAAAACACAACATTATTATTTATCAGAAAATGGAGAAACTTATTCACACTCCTCGGGCCACAGCAACAGCTTGGCCCACTGCGGCCCAATTCCTCCTTCTCCCTCACTTAGGCGCCAAACGCGCGCGGGTGCGCAGCTGGGCCGGCCCAGCAGGCCCAGCCTGACCCCCAGCGCTCTTCCTCTCCCTCCTCTGCTCTTTCTCCCGCCGCCGACCGGAGCAGAGCCATCATGGCTCAGCTGCGGAGCCCGCCGGTAGGGACCACTCCGGCGAGGGCGAAGCCACTGGAAGAACGCCCCAAGCGATGTTGATTTTATCTAAGGGCTTAATCCAACATTTCGCGCTCCACGAAGCAAGCAGTGACGGCCATGGAGGACGACCGCCTCGGAGCTCATCGGCAAGGTGCGTTCCGGCCACAACAGTATACGAGAAACCAAATCGACTATACCTAGGGGCACAGGGAGCCCACTGGAGTGCGATTCTCACACAAGTTGGAGCAGAGGAAAGCCCGAGAGGGTTCGTCGACGCTGAGGGTGGTGTCGACGGCGCGGACGGGGTTGAAGACGATGTTCTCGAGCATCTGCTGCGGTAAGAGATTAAAATGACGGGCTGATCAGCCTAATAGACCATTGCCCAGAGCTCAGAACAAAAGACAGAAAGGCACGTGGCTCACCTAAACGAACTGTCCATGACGTCGAGCCTCACGGCGGCACTCTGGCTGGAACCAAGGAAGGCAACATGCCGCTCTGGCACCTACAGGGTACTAAAGTTTGCTCAACTAAAAGCAACCGGTGCGCAAGGGGGGTGGGGTGTTGACGGTGGATATACCATGAAAATCTACATTCAAACACCGTCAATAGGCCTCGGATTTAAGGGAAGATAAACATATCATAAACATATTTTATCAATAACAAGTTCACTTGTACTCTTAAGCTTGTGAATGCAGCAAAGATCAAACAGGCCAAGAAACATCGAGAAATGCTGCACAACATCACTTAGAAGAGAGGAGAGCCCAGAGGTGGGCCCATGTATTGGTCAGCCGAACCCTACATGGGGCCCACCTGGCTCTGGTGACATGGCATGATCCATGTGTCCCTCTACCCAGCTCATTTCATCCATCAGATCAACATGTGTTTCTATTCAACGGTGGAGAAACAAAGCACAAGGATTCAACGTGACAAACATGCAACCAAGGTGGAACCAACACACGGGGACAATCAATGACAGATGGGGACCACAGTGGTTTGCCAAACTAACCAAAGGTGGTTCGGCCGAACCACCCAAGGTGGGACCAGGCCACTACTGCACTCTATGACAGGTGGGGACTCCTTCTAGAAGACCCTGGCTGGGCCCACTGCCATAGGGGGGTCGGGCGAACCCCCCTGGTGCCCAGCCAGGTCGGTTGGCCTTCACCGCCTTCCAGCATGTTTCCCATGTGCTGAAATCACCACGGCAGTCCATCTTATGGCGGTTCAATGGCGGTTTATCCAAGGGTGGAGAGGCAAGGAGCACGCGGATCGCTGACGTGGCGCCCCTCAACTCTCCCCTATAAATAGAGGCTGCCATCACCCTCCTCAAGACACCCAAGATACACAAGCAACACAAGAGTTAGAGTATTTCACTCTTTAGTAGTAGTATTAGTCTAGTGTGGGAGTTAGAGTCGAGTCGAGCTACGCTCGGAGTCTCTGGAGTCGTCTGCTGGAGAGTTTGGTATAGCCCTTGTACCATTCCTTCTGTAAGACTTTACCTTTATCAATACATTATCCTTACTTTACATTACTAAATCTCTACTTAGTGCATTACTATTCTTTATAGTATTGTTGTGTTTTGTCTTAACTTATAGTTGAGTTATATTAGATAGTGATCCTGTAACCAGCTCACGTGTGTAGTTCATCGCCTGTCATAGAGTGCTTTAGTTGTTGGTATGCAACTAGAGTAGTAAGGCTTAGTGTAAGCATGGTGCTTAGACTAGATCTTGCCTTTGAATACCTGCTTGTCGCACAGATTGTTTGTGGGTGCTAGCAGGTGGTGACAGCCCTGTCTAGTCTTAATATCCCTCCACGTGTTTTAGGCTAAGTTCTTAAAAGATAGGCTCCCATAAGAGAATAGCCGCTTTGGGTAGAGGTTATATCCCCTGCTGTCTCGCCTATCCCCTACACACCAGAAGTAAGCTAGCTGTCTTAGTATAATTCATCCATTTGATAAGATAGTTCACAAGAGTAAAGTAAGTGTCATAGGAGTCTTATACTCACTCGTTGTCCTCCCACCTAGCCTATACTCTACTAGTTATCTTTAGTTATCCTAAAACCTTGTCGTGTCTTGGTGTCATTACCCTTTCCTCTACATATCGATTTTTCCCCCCTGTCACTAGTTGATACTAAGTTGTTATAGACTTAAGGATCTCTCTCTCTTTTTATTAATTATTCCTAGTAACCGCTTTCGCTTGGGATAAAAATAAATAACGATACCTTGGAATACTCCCGGGTGAAGTGCTACAGCGGTATATTCTGTGCGCTTGCGGAATTATCCAATAGACATAAGAAATACCCCACAGGCACTTCTGGCGCCGTTATCAGAGATAGCCTAACACCCTGTCTCTGGTGGTTGCGCTAAGAAGTGTCAACAAGCATTTCTGGCGCCGTTGCCGGAGAATGCATCATTCTAGGAATATTAATAAAAAATTGAATCCAGGAGTCCTACTATCAATTTAGTTATCGATTAGTGTTAGGGGCTTACCCCTGTCTGTGTTTCTCGTTATCGTGAAGCTAGACAGTGCATGAACGGTTTTCAATTGCTGTCAAATTTCATTGAAGACCCTGAGCAATTGTTGAGGAGAACTAGACTCCGTCAAGTTCCACCTCAAAGGTTCATCTCAAACCTGAATCCGTTTGAGGAAAGAGGCTCTGCACTATCAACCGAGGAAGCTATGGCCCAAAAGACCATCTCTGAGTTCTCTGCACCGTCGGCTGACAACATTGCCACTGGTCCGTAGCTCAACTTGGGGATGCTACCTTTGAGCTTAAGCCAACGCTTATCAACATGGTGCAAGCCAATCCATTCTGTGGGAAGCCGCATGAAGACGCCAACGCCCATCTCCAGCACTTCCTGGAGGTGTGTGGTACCTTCCCTATCAATGTGTTGGCTGATGCCATTCATCTTCGCCTATTCCCCTTCTCACTGCTTGGTAAGGCGAAGCAATGGTTTTATGCCAATAAGAATGAAGCTACCACCTAGGAGAAGTGCGCCAATGCATTTCTCAAGAAATTCTTCCCAATGGGTAAAACCAGCGCCCTCCGTGGAAAGATCTCAAGCTTACAACAGCAAGCTGACGAGACGATTCCCGAAGCATGGGAACGCCTCCAAGAGTACATTCGTGCTTGTCCTCATCATGGAATCAAAGAATGGCTCCTAATCCAAGGTTTCTACCATGGGCTGACTAGGATTAGCCCGTAGTCACCTTGATGCTACCGCTAGAGGAGCATTCCTGCAACACAATGTCAAGGATACCAAAGACCTCATTGAAAAGATGGTTATTAACCAATGAATGAGGAGCGTCTCTAGCCCAAGAAAAGGGGTATGCACACCATTCATGAGGTATGCACACCATTCATGAGGTGGACATGCTCTCAGCAAAAACGGACCTCTTGAAGGAAAAGATTGAGGAAGGTTTCAAAAATGATCAAGAGGCCAGTCGAACCACTGCCACCGCATGAGCAATCGAAGCTGACTCATGGTGCGAGGTATGTGGTGGAGAAGATCACTCGGGCAACAACTGTCCCGAGACAAAGGAGGAAGTGAGCTTCATCAACAATAACAACAACAATGGGTATCGACCCCAGCAACAAGGAGGATGGAACTCGCGCCCCTTCTACCAAGGAAATCAAGGTAATGGTTACAGCAATAATTTTAATAATTCTTATGGTAACCAACCTTCTCTTAAAGATCTTGTCTTAGGCCAATCTAAAATTAATGATAGCATAAACAAGAAAATAATGGCTAATATTCTTGAAAATCTTAATGAGAAAATAGATAGCTTTAACACTGCTATGAAAAATCAATTGAGCTTTAGTAAAATGCTAGAAACCCAATTAGCTCAAATAGCAGCAGCTGTCCCATCATTCGAATAAGGTAAGATCCCAGGGAAACCTGAGGAACCAATCGAGGGTGTCAAGTTAATTTCCACGAGATTTGGTAAGCCTCCGGTTAGGCAAAACTCGGGTTGCCTTCTTGACACCTTCAACAACGCCTTCTGCGACCTTGGATCTGGAGTGAACATCATGTCTAAGGTTATGTATGAGAACTTGCTAGGGGACCTTTGTACCCCACTTTTGTCAAATTGCAGATGGTCGATCAATCAATCCGGTTCCCCGAGGGATTGGCAAGGGACATCATTATCAAAGTTCAAGATGAGTACATCCCCACCGACTTCATCATTCTTGACATAGGGGCTGATGACGAAGTCCCCGTCATCCTGGGAAGGCCGTTCCTCAACACTGTGAACGCCATCATCTACGTGGGATCCAGCCAAGTCCACTTCCAACTCCCAGGTAAGAGAATTAAATGTCCTTTCAATGGTTATAAATCAATGCAACAGGCAAGGAAGAACCTGTGGAGAAACAAGCCACAATATGCACCCCGCCGAAAGAATCAACCGCCAAGGTCCAAAAAGGCCGAACTGGTAAGTAAGGCTGAGGTGATAAACAAGGCTGACTCCGCTGAATTACAAGCATCAACCAAGAAGGAATGGCGGAAGAAAAAGGTGCGATCATCACGGTCTCCATCTCCGGGACCGATCGAAGCACCCGAAGAATGAACCCGAAACGGAGAGGTCCTGGTCTACGGACCTAAAATATGGAGCCCTTGCTGGTAAGGTAAATCAGTATTTATCTCATATTTAATTCCTGCATTTTAATTTTTGAATTTTCTTCATTGCATTTCATATTTAAATTTTGCAATAATTTATTTTGACAAAATAAAACACTTAGATGAATAAAACTTGAGAATGAACAGTAGTGCTCGCACCTGAGGTGGTGGGACCACCTAGGTGGGGTCTGTCGACCCTACCATGGGGCCCACCCACCTCTGGTGGTGTTGGCCTGGTGTAGTGATTCGCTTCCTGAATTTTGAACACCATCTCATTTTGAATCTGGCCGACCACCTTTGGTCACGATCACTTTCACTTGCTCCAAGGAGAATCCAACATCCACTACCATCCAATTCTGAAAAGTGGACACTTTGGCATGCATTAGAGTTCCTATGGTCCATGGAAATCACTTTAAACATGTCCCCACTTTTCTTATACACCTTTTACCTTCACAAAACACTAGACAAGGGAATCTCTGAAAATTTCAAAACTTTTGGTCCACCACTAGTCTCTACTTTTCTGGACACAATGTTTAAAGCTGAAAGGGGACAAGACCTGGTTCAGCTGAACCATGCTTTGGATCCCCTCAAGAAAGTGGTGTTTCAATTCAAATAGATTCCCTGTCCAAAGGTAAAAGTAACACTGAACCTATCATAAGTAGTTCGGCCGACCCATAATTAAGGTCCTGTCTGCAGAGTTGCGTTTGAATTCAAGTAGATTCCCTGTCCAAAGGCAAAAGCAACTCTGATCATGTCATAAGGGGTTCGGCCGACCCATCAGTAAAGAGCTGACAGCAAAGTTGAATTTGAATTCAAATACATTCCCTGTCCAAAGGTGAAAGCAACAAAAACCTGTCCTAGGGGGGTCGGCCGAACTGGCGATGGTGGCCTGGCCACCAGCCTTTTTCTCCCTATAAATACCCTTGCATTGTGTGCTCAAATCCACACCCAAACCAGCTAAATTCTTTAGAGCACACAATCTCCTTTCTTCTCTCCATTTGAGCAAGTTCTTTCTCAAGTTTAGTTGTAGTTAGCTACTCAAACCAAAAACCCAAAAATATTGTAGTAGTAGAAGCTTGTCTTACTCGAGTCTTTGCTCTCAATATCTTGTTTGTGGAGGTAACCATACCCCGCAAGGACTACTAACAGTGGGATAGCTAAAGCTAACGCTAATGCTAATCTCTGTTGTTGTAGTGTGTTCTTGTGTGATCTCATTGCTGTAGGATGAACGAGTTCTCCTCCGCACTCAAGAAGGCCAAGAGTGTCGTAGGGAGTTCCTCCTGACGACCCCGCCATGATGAAGATGAAGGAAGAGAAGCTCCACCAAGACGAAGCTTTGGAGTGCCTTCCGACAGGACGTTCTATCCCGAGAGCGGCCTTATGCTAAATCAAGAAGAATACCAAAGGTACACCTCCATCCGACACCGAGGGTATGAACATACCGGCATCATCGACCCTGTCCTTTTGGACAGCACAGGTATGACCGTGGAATTTAATACTGTTTTCAATACAATCGGTTAGGAAAGTTTTTGGGAAGTGCAAGAACTTGGAATAGAAAAAGCTCACCATTGAATTTCTATGCTCTTTACAAGCCACTAAAAATAATGTCTATTTTCGCATGTTCAACCAAGAGTATAATTTAACATGGGGAGTTTTTAGCATGGCACTTGGTTTTGATAATGACTGTCATCTAGACCTTATTAATGCAACAAGAAGATTTGATAAAGCTGAATTTTAGAAAGCTATAACAGGATCTAATGATTGCTCTGATCCTAAAACCGATGAAATCCATAATCCTACTTTGCGCTTGATCCGCTATTGGATGGCCATAACTTTTCTTCCTAGCCTCTAATGTGCAAGTTCTTTATAATGATGAATTAAGACTACTCTATGCCATGACAAAGAAAATAAAAGTTTCACCTGCTAAGATGTTAGTTCACTTTTGGCTTGGTATTTTTCATAGAAGCGAGCCCATATTCTTTACTTCTTTTATCACTCGCATTGTGGAAACAATGGACTTGCTAGATGGAAAACATTACTTTGAATACATTGCTTCTCCTAGAGATATTGTAACCGAAGATTTCTTCATAAGTGCTCAAGTCCTTAAAAGAAATGAAAATGGTGATATAAAAATGATTTATCCTGGCCATACAGCCGAAATCTCTCTCCCATGTGAGAGGCGTCGGTTGTATGCGCTGCGCACACTAACCATAAATTGGGATCGAGAGGCAAGAAGCCAAAATATTGCAAGGATCAAGAAGGGTGACAAGAAGCATGTCACAAGCCGCCCAATTTGAGTAAGGCGGCACATCACGAGCTGCAGGGAGATATGAAGAAGAAGGCAATGAGGCAAGTTCCATGGACATTTCAAGGTCCACGGAACGGCCTCAATAGCACACTCCAAGAGTGCGCACTCCCCGTCCATCCGCACGGGCGAGGGGTCGTCGAAGCCAAGGATCGGAAATGGACCAACTCATCAATGATATGGGCGCATTGCAAGTTGAGCAAGATGCAACTCTGAATATGGCACAACAAAATGCTCAACTATTGCAAGCTATTCAAGATGAAGAAGCACAACGATTGGGCGGGAAGGTTCCAATACTACCCGCCACCACAATGAGCAAAAGGACAAGCTTGGGGGAGATCCTCTCCCCCACCAAGGTAAGTATTCTATTCTAGCTATTTACATTATTTTAATTTATTGCATTTAAAAAAATGCATAAGATAAAAATACCAAAAATATTTCTCTTATTTCCATATGTCTCATGAATATTTATCTTCCTCATGAAAATGATGAATAGTTGCTCTGTTAATGTTTCTTTAATGCTTAGTTTACAACTTAGTATTTCTTTGAGTATGGATTACTTGGCTCATTTAAATCATCATGAACCTGAAAACTTTATGGATGCTAAGTGCTAGAACTAAGTCTAAGTTGTTGTGAGATATGATATAGTGAAACAAGAGCTACTATAATATTGTTCTAAGCATGCATGATTACTAGAGATTTATTTCTTAATCAATCAAAACCTTATTGTTCCTCAATGGTGATAAATTCCTACTACAGCCATATATGCTACACATGTCTAAAACCTTCCATTTAAGCTATTTGCTTTGTATTGAGTTTTGTCAAGTCTTGTTGACCCTTATGAGAGTCTTATCATGCTCCCAAGATCAAGATCACGTACACACCACATATATATGCTGCTTCTGCACTGGAAGTACGCAACCACATGCCTTTCATTTCCACTAAATAAATGCTCCATGTGTTAAAGTCATAGAAAATCTCTCTTAGTTATTATGGTAGAAGAGACAAAAGGCTATGCAAAATGAAAAGAAAAAGAAAGAAAGATAGACATAGGAAGTTCCATAGAAAAGAAAAGAAAAAAAATGAGCAAGTCTAGGCTCATAAATAAAAGAAAGGAAAAATGATAGCCATATCTCTAAATTTTAGAGAGAGATACAATTTCAAATAGAGGAGTATTATAGTTCATATTTTCCACACACTTGCACATCTTGATCTAAGGGCATGACACTTCTCTCATTGGATCCAAGCTTGACTCTACAACATATGCAAAATAAGTATGCTATACTCTTTCATTCCTACCTTAAGCTCCACATAAGCCATTTTTCAGAAGTAGGATGATAAAGAGAAGGCAACAATTACTTTGTGCCTTGGTAAGGAATCATACACCTAATTGAGCGACATGAGAGAACCATAAGAGGAACATTAAGTTGTCTTTTGCAAAACATTGCTAAAACCTCCAGTATAAAACTTGCAAAGAATGAGAAAAGTAGTGCTCAAGTTAAACTGTTCTGTCTCTCAACCACATAAGGCAAAGGAAAAGTCATTAATCCCATAAAGGACTAAGGTAAAATGGGTGAACTTTTATAGCTAATTTTTCCATTCAAAAGAGAAGTATTTAGTTGTACACATGGTATTATTGAAATATAAACATTGTAGCAACTCCTGATCCACCGAGGCAAAGTTTAATTATTTGCTCGGGACGAGCAAAGGTTAAGCTTGGGGGATCTTGTTGACGGTGGATATACCATGAAAATCTACATTCAAACAACGTCAACAAGCCTCGGATTTAAGGGAAAATAAACATATCATGAACATATTTTATCAATAACAAGTTTCACTTGTACTCTTAAGCTTGTGAATGCAGCAAAGATCAAACAGGCCAAGAAACATCGAGAAATAGTGCACAACATCACTTAGAAGAGAGGAGAGCCCAGGCTGGGCCCATGTATGGGTCGGCCGAACCCTACATGGGGCCCTACTTAGCTCTAGTGACATGGCATGATCCATGTGTCCCTCCACCCAGCTCATTTCATCCATCAGATCAACATGTGTTTCTATTCAACGGTGGAGAAACAAAGCACAAGGATTCAACGTGACAAACATGCAACCAAGGTGGAACCAACACACGGGGACAATCAATGATAGATGGGGACCACAATGGTGGGCCCAACGCACCAAAGGTGGTTCAGCCGAACTACCCAACGTGGGACCAGGCCACTACTGCACTCTATGACAGGTGGGGACTCCTTCTAGAAGACCCTGGCTGGGCCCATCTGCCATAGGGGGGTCGGACGAACCCCCTGGTGCCCAGCCAGGTCGGTTGGCCTCCACCGCCTTCCAGCATGTTTCCCATGTGCTTGAAATCAGCCACGGTCGTCCATCTTATGGCGGTTTATCCAAGGGTTGAGAGGCAAGGAGCATGCGGATCGCTGACGTGGCGCTCCTCAACTCTCCCCTATAAATAGAGGCTGCCATCACCCTCTTCAAGACACTCAAGATACACAAGAAACACAAGAGTTAGAGCGTTTCACTCTTTAGTAGTAGTATTAGTCTAGTGTGGGAGTTAGAGTCGAGTCGAGCTACGCTCGGAGTCTCCGGAGTCAGTCTGCTGGAGAGTCTGCAATAGCTCTTGTACCTTTCCTTCTGTAAGACTTTACCTTTATCAATATATTATCTTTACTTTACTTTACTAAGTCTCTACTTAGTGCTATTACTATTCTTTATAGTATTGTTGTGTTTTGTCTTAACTTATAGTTAAGTTATATGTGTAGTTCATCGCCTGCCATAGGGTGCTTTAGTTGTTGGTACACAACTAGAGTAGTAAGGCTTAGTGTAAGAGTGGTGCTTATAGTAGATCTTGCCTTTGAATGCCGCTTGTCGCACGGATTGTTTGTGGGTGCTAGCAGGTGGTGACAGCCCTGTCTAGTCTTAGTATCCCTCCACGTGTTTTAGGCAAATTCTTAAAAGGTAGGCTCCCATAAGAGAATAGCCGCTTCAAGGTAGAGGTTATATCCCCTACTGTCTCGCCTATCCCCTACACACCAGAAGTAAGCTAGCTGTCTTAGTATAATTCATCCATTTGATAAGATAGTTCACAAGAGTAAAGTAAGTGTCATAGGAGTCTTATACTCACTCGTTGTCCTTCCACCTAGCTATACTCTACTAGTTATCTTTAGTTATCCTAAAACCTTGTCGTGTCTTCGTGTCATTACCCTTTCCTCTACATATCAATTTACCCCGCTATCACTAGTTGATACTAAGTTGTTATAGACTTAAGGATTCTCTCTCTTTTTATTAATTATTCCTAGCAACCGCTTTCCCTTGGGATAAAAATAAATAATGATACCTTGGAATACTCCCGGGTGAAGTGCTACAGCGGTATATTCTGCGCGCTTGCGGAATTATCCAATAGACATAAGAAATACCCCATTGGTACTTCTGGCGCCGCTATCAGAGATAGCCTAACACCCTGTCTCTGGTGGTTGGGCTAAGAAGTGTCAACATGGGTTAGCTGTTTACGAGGTGAATCGGGTGATGATGGAGCGAGGGTCGCCAATTTCCCGGTGAACCGAGTGGCTTGCCTTTGAACAGAGAGGGAGAGGAAGGGAAGGAATGGTGAGCTCGACGGCCTTTAATGGAGCTAGAGGAAGGGAACAAGGAACCGACAACCTCACGGGGCCCCCATGACTCCAACCCTGCCAACGACGGGCCCCGGCCGGCCTGGGCGGCGCCGGCGCGCGGCGCGGCACGCGCGGCTGCCCAGCAGCGGAGAGCCGGACCCCTTGGTCGAACACTGTAGCAACACAAGACACCCTTGTGTAAGAACTTGAAAAATTACCATTGTACACGTTGTAGAAAATTTTATTCTGAGCAACTTTGGTTTTTGAACAATTTTCAAATTCTTCCTAGATTTGAAAATATTCAAAAGGGGGTAAAATTCAAATTTGAAATCCATTTGCAATCCAATCAAATTCTCCAAATTTCTATCAACAACTTAAATTTATGTCAAAATAAAAGTTGTTCTATTTGTTGAGCTCTACAAAGTTCATTAAAGAAGTTGGGTCAGATTCTTGATAGTTTTTGAAATAGCATTTCAAATTTGAATTCAAGGTATTAATTTAGGTTTTATTTGAATCCTCACTGCATAACTTCAAAATCACCCAAAATGAAAGTTGTTCCACTTTAAAAGATCTCTAACTTTTATTAAATCACTTTTATCAGATTCCTTTTAGTTGTTGAAATTGAGTTTCATCTTTAAACTTTAAGCATAAATTAAGATTTTATTTGAAATTATTTTTAGTAACTTCAAAATTGCCCAAAATAGAAGTTGCTCAACTTTTAAATACTTACCACTTTTGTTTAAGGCCCAACCCTCGATTCTATTTAGTTTTTAATTTAGGGTTTTGGTCCGATTCTAGGGTTTATAAATGTTTTTCTTTCTAATTTCCAATTGGATTTAGGTAAATACACACAAAAAAGTATTTATATCATCAATCCCCTCTAAGGCACCTATGCACAATCACATGTAGTAATAAAATTTATTGTAGTGAAAGCATAGTAAAATGAGTTTATGCGGGATGATTTGCATGCAATCATGATGACATGGCAGGTTTTAGTTATAGTAACACCAGGGGTGTTACAGCGCCCTCCCCCCCCCCCCTGACGGCTCGCTCGGGGCACGGCCCCACCAACGGCGACGCAGGGCGCGGCCCTCCCGACGGCTCGCTCGAGGCGCGGCCCCCCGGCGGCGGCTCGCTCGGGGCGCCCCCTGCGCCTCGCTTGAGGCGCAGGCCTCGTGGCGGCGTTGCGGGCCAAATCTCGGTGGCCAGAGTCCAGATCCGGCGACCGGTGGGTGGATCCCAACGGTCTGGAGAAGAGGCGTCGCGAGCAAGCGGCGGCGGCGGCGGCCCGTGGATGGGCTCGACGGGCCTGTTGAAAGTCCTTAGATTGGTTTTGGTAATTGATGAAAGCTAGCTACTAACCTATGGGCTAAGTGTGTGTCGCCTAAAGAGGTTAGTGATGTGGAAGGAAGTTGACATGAGCTAAAGAGAAGATCAAGTCTTGGAAAGGTGAAAGCAAAGGATCAAAGAGATAGAGGCAAAGGTATAAGTTAGGGCTCTTTGGTTTAGTGATCAAGGCACTTAGTGCGATCACATTTAGGATACTTGACCGGACTATTAAGAGGAGAATTATTTCGTGAACCCAGTTGGCAAGTGCTCTAGGTGCATATTAGTTGCATACACTTGAAACTAACCTAAAGTGACTAACTCCGCCTTGCAAACGTGCTTAAAACTTGCGAACATACGTGCTTAAGAGTGTGAAACACTTAGATGTTAGCCTATGAGAGCAAAGGCGGTGAGAAAGTCTTGGGAAAGCACTCAGAGATGCACCGGACGCGTCCGGTGTGCATTTGACCTTTCTGGAACCTCTCTGAGTGATCACCGGACGCTGGAACAGTAACTTCAGCGCATCCGGTGACTTCGAACGTGCGTCCGGGGAATTCTTTTAGAAACAAACACGGAGTGAGCGTCCGGTGACCCAGCAGCGGACACGTCTAGTGTCATTTTGAGCTCTCTGGATGCTCTCTGCGTGGACACCGGACGCCGGCGTCAGAGCGTCCGGTGTGACGGCTCCGCGTTCCGGTGCTAGCGCGCGAAGTGTATAAATTCAAACGGCTTAGTACATGTGTCAGCGGGCGATACACCGGACAACCACCGGACGCGTCCGGTGTGCACGAATTCATAGTAAAACAGCTAGATCTTTGAGCAAGCTTATAAATAGGAGTGTGGCTGGCTTGGGGCATCTCTCTTGCGCATTTTTGATCTTCCTAAGCCTCTTGTGAGCCTAGCACACTCCTTCCAACTCTCTCTATTTGATTTAACTCAAGATTTTGATTAAGAGAGAGTGATTAAAGTATAGTGATCATCATCTTGCATCCTAGTGCACTTGGTGGCTTGATGGCGGAGTAATTCTTGTTACTCTTGGTGATTATCATCACCTAGCCGGTTTTGAGGTGGAGAAGGTGTGGAGAAGCTTGGTGATTGTGCTTGCTCGCACCGGTGGATTGTGAGGGGTTCGTGCCTACCCTGAGCGGAGTGCTCAAAGGTAACTTAGTGGATTGCTCGTGTCATTGAGTTACTTCCTCCGTGGTAGGTCCTTGTGGTGTCCTTGTGTAGGCTCGGTGTGTGATACCGATTAGCCACCGGACCACTGGTTGAAGTCGACACAACGGGGACGTAGCGTGCCGGCAAGCACGTGAACCCCGGGGATAAATCTTGGTGTTCATGTTGGTTTCCTCACCTTCGAGTGAGTGATTGTGATTATCCCGGTGATTGGCTTCATCTTAAGGCAAGGGTATAACACACAAAGCACAACTCTTACTTTGTGCAAAGTAGTTAGCTCCCTAGCCTTTTTTTGCCTTGTGTAGTTGCTTTACTCTAGCTAGTTGTCTTGTGTGGCTTAGAGCTTATAGAACACTAGACTTGTGTAGGTGCCTTGCTTAGATTAGTTGTTGCTCTAGCATTGCAATTATAGCCTCTTGTGGTACTAATCACTTGTTGTAGTACTTTGTAGAATTTTGATTTAAGCTATTCACCCCCTCTAGCCAACTCAGACCTTTCACCTGTGGATGGGCTCGTCGGGCCTGTCCATGGATTTTTTTTTTATTCCATTAACCGTGGTGGGCAGGAAACCGCCTCGGTAACGGTTGGAAAAACCGGCACAGTTAATCCAAAATGACCGTCGCGGTTAATATTTATGTAGTAGTGCGATGTCGGGGACGTTCGGGCACATGGCCGCCGGTGCACCGCGGAACTCCCACAAGGACCAGAAGCGCGACGGAGCAGGAGCACGACAAAGTAAGAACACGCTCCCGTGAAGTCCTGATCGCACAGCGACAAAGCGAGCCACGGCGAAGTGAGCGCACGAGGCGGCGGAGCGCGCGCGGCGGACGGCTGACGAGGCGGAGGATGACCGCACGCGACACCCTGCTCGTGACCGCGGACGGCAGACGGGGCAGCGAACGGAGGAGCGAGTGCGCGTGGCGGCGGAGCGAGCTCGCGAGGCAGCGAAACTCGCGTGGTGGCCTTCTTGCGAGCAGGAGCTCGCGCGACGGCCTGCTCATGACGGCGGATGGGGCGGCGAACGACGGAGCGATCGCACGTTGCGGCAGAGCGAGCCGTAGTGGAGCGAGCTCACGAGGCAGCGGAGCTCGCGCGCCTGGAGCCACGGCAAAGCGAGTGCAGCATGGAGCTCTCGGCGTCCTATTCGCACGGAGGATCTCGCGCGGCGGCCTGCTCGCCCACGGGTGAAACGATTCTCGGCCCGCAACACTCTTTTCACCCGATTTCCTAGTCATTGGAAACAACACTATATCGTTTAACCGGGATGAAATGATTCTCGTCTCTCCTCCCCATTTATACAAAGATTCCTTTTTTCTGATGTGTTACCTTATTAAATGCGTATACCCATGAAATGCCCATTGAGACTGGCCTTATTTTATCTTTCTTCTCTCGGCATAACTGGAAGCCCCAAGTTTGCTTTTGATAATCGATGAAACCTAATTTACTAATGTTTACTCTAAGTGTTTCATAAGTTGAATTAATAAACATCAAGATAGGAGTAAGGTGATCAGGGTTGGTGGAAGACCACAAGTGAGAGGCCAGTGATGGTATCTATGAAAATGGTGTAAGTCCATCATCAAGAGTATCCATGGAGGAAAAAGGAAAGGGAGAAAAGCTAGGAGCTCAAGACAAAGGTATACTTGATAGGAGCTCGTTTGCTTTTGGTGATCAAGACTATTTAGAGAGAGTTATCATATTTATTATAGACAGACATACTATTAAGAGGGGAGAATTCATTCGTAAAATGCGGTTGTCAAAGTGTCGCCGCTCTCCCGTGAACCTGCCACCATGTCGCCATAATTACAACAGCATCCCTTCTCTCATATTTATGAGGAGACCGGGTTACAGAGTCCTATTCCAACTCTACCCTTTACTGCCAAATACAACTCAGAATCCTAACATAACCAAACTAGTATATAATATTTGACACATATGTTGTCGGCTCCGGTGGACCTAGACCTGAGGGACGCCAGCTCGTAAGTATAGCGAGTCGGGCCAAATCCGCTGCGCACTCTAACAAGTGGTATCGGAGCCCATGGTCGGAAAAATCTCAGGGGTCACACAGTGATGAGGGAGCCCGTTAATGTCTCGGAGGTTCACACAGGTTGTGTGTTACATGGAGTGTTGGACTCAGGGTCCTGAAAAACATCTTTGGAGGATCACATGAGGTTGTGTGTTGTGAAGAGTTGGGTCCAATGTGTGACGAGGGAGATTGCTAGGTTTAGTCCCACATCGGTAATTGACGGTGGGGGAGCACAACATATAAGATGGGGGGCAGTCCTCACCTATCAGGTTAGTTTTTTTGGGTTGAGTTAGGCTCAAAAGCGTGGATATGTTGTCGGCTCCGGTGGACCTAGGCCAAGGGGCGTCAGCTTGTGAGTATAGCGGGTTGAATCCGCTGCGCACTCTAACATGCTTCACCTCCCTGATGAAACACCACGGATGCCGCCGTCGGCATCATAGATCTACAGCTCCCGTGCCCCCCCCCCCAGGTCCCGTAGCTGTGATCATGCGCATGCTTGCCTGCCTGGCCACACCGCACCACGCCCTCTTGGATGCCCCGATGTGCATCTAACACCACCACCGCACGATTACTTCCATCAACTCTAGCCGCATGCCGAACGCCGCCACAGGGGCGAATTCGGACGCATTTGAATAACGATGGCACCCCCGCACGCGGGCCCCACCTCACACCTCATGGCAACTGTGAGAGACGGCGAGCCAGAGCTGCGTGCTGCTAGGGCTAGCAAGAAAGGAACAGAGGCTGCGACCATGAATAAAGAGAGAGCAAGCAGAAAGTGGAATGAGGGGAGCTAGTTGGGGAGGCCGGGTGGGAGCGCTGTGCATGGAGGGGGTCTCATGCAATACTATTGGCGGGTGCTTTTGTGTAAAAATGGTGAAATAGATTTTATGTTAGGGACCCAAATAAAAGTTATATGAATGTGTCTATTGTACTAGTCTAGTTGGATAGGAATGTGGATTGATTCATACAAAAATTATGCCTTTTCTTTAAAAACCAACTAAGGCCACGCTTCGGGCCGCCATGCCTCCGCGCGAGCGTGGAGCGCTGTGGTACCAGCAGTTTGCGGTTGGTTTTAAGGTCCTGAATGCATGCTGCACATTGAGGGGCATTCATGTATATTGGTGTCGCTACAGGTCTATCCTTGCCCCTGATCAAAGAACGGAACAGACCTCTGAATTGCATATCACAGCTATAGATGTAAAATGTACCATAGTCACTCCTTCATAGTGAGTCTTCCTGATCATACAATAGTATGCATTCACAGTATATTATGTGCTCAGTTTTCACACCACATGATGCTTACGATCAATCCAACATATCCATGATGCTTTTAAGGTTGTTAAACTTTCAATAGTAGCGCCCAGCTTGTGTGCTCAAAGATCAAGCTAAGAATATCTCACGTGCCTATAAGGTATATTTGATCACAACAATAAGCAACACTTTAATGCTATTGTTAATCTATGAAACTGTGAGATGAAATTATGTATTAAGAGAGACTATCATCATTCAAACACGTAAAGTTGATGTGGCGATCTTGGAATCTGTGCGTTTACATTAATATGTGTTTGTCACCTTGATTCGATGCATTGTAATTGTGTGCAGACTGGTCATGCGTCTATTCACCGTCCCATGTCTAGTACGTGTTTACATTACCTTGGTAGACCTTTTTTTAAAAAAACAAACCTAGCAGAAGCTTTGCCTCTCAATTAAGGAAAGGGGGGAGAGTTTATGTACATCCTCAGTCCCAAAAGGATGTCGTTCTCGCTTTCCGAAAAACAACTGCCGGTTACTTTTATAAATAATAAATATTATCGATTAGTATCATGATTAGTATCATCGGAAAGATCTTTAGATTTAGTTTTTTAATAAATTTATTTAGAGATATAAATATTACACATATTTTCTACAAATCGAGTTAAATTTGTGGTACAAACACCCAAAACGACTTCCTTTTTGAGACGGAGCGAGTAACTACCATGGTAGGCCATATGTTCGCTGTCCTGAGTTGTGACACTATACTACAGATTGCCGTTCACCCATAACCCAAACGTTTTGGTTGTTATCACAGACGAGTGAAGAATGGTATAACATGATGACTTGTGCACCAAATTGTCTAACATGATCACTAGTAGAAACCCCTTTAGTCCCGGTTTCCTAACTGGGACAACGAATGCAGGATTAAAGGCCAAACCTTTTAGCCCCGATTTAAGAACCAAGACTAGAAGTGGACATTTAGTCCCGAGTAGCACCAACCCAAACTAAAAGGGAGCCAGCCATGCCACGGAGGCACTTTTAGTCCCAGTTAGATACACCAACTGGGACTAAAGTATTTCTTCCCTTTTGTTTTGTTTTAATTCATATAATTCATTTTGGTTTTGAAATAGGTATTCTAATACATATTCTACGCTGCTAATATATGTATACACGTATAAGTTCCTAGCATTTATAGATAACACAATCATAGCATCAAACTATATATATTACATGCATGGTGCTTGCCCTTAGGATTGATGACCAGATCACTAAGAAAACCTGCTAGTGCATCTTGAATTGCTTTGATCTGGTCCTAGGCGTATGCCAATCAGTCTGTAATTTGCATTAAATTAAAGAAAAAGGTATCACTATACATATGATTAATTATATATACCAACAATAATAACAAATATATATTTAATGTACTTTACTCCGTCCGTCCCAGAATAGATGTCATTCTCACTTCCCGAGAAGTCAGCTTTTTTCAACTTTGACTAATTTTATATTAAAAAGTATTCATATCGAACATACAAAACTAGTATCATTGGAAAGATGTTTAATTCTAGTTTTTTAACAAATTTATTTGAAATAAAAATGTTGCACATATTTTCTATAAATCTAGTTAAAGTTGAGAAAGTTTAACCCGCACGTTTCCTATAGCATCATCTAATATGGGACGGAAGGGAGTAAGTTTCTATTTAGGAGTATGAAGTCGCAAATATGTATAGTGATACCTTTTTCTTTAATTATTATCCACACAAATTGTTTCTATGTTCCTGCAGCAAACATCAATTTACGAGAAAACAATCCTCTCATAATCCAGTAAATTGAACCATGGTAAATAATAAAGATGCAGGGAACTATATACAGGTAGGTAGTACTTAATCCGTTCCAAATTATAAGTTGTTTGACTTTTTAAACCTTAAGTTTGACCACTTATCTTATTTAAAAAATTTGCGCATAAAGTGTTAAATTTAACTTATTCTTAAAGAACTTTTATTAATAATCCAGATCATAACAAAAAAATATCATATTTTGCATAAATTTTTTAATAGGACGAGTGGTCAAATTTTTGGCAAAAAAAAAAGTCAAACAACTTATAAATTGGAACGGAGGGAGTACTTACTTTGTGTGTGACTATATCCCACAGTCCTTTACAATTTTTGCGGTCATGACCATCTGAGATTAACACGATAGAGAGTCCAATTCACACAGATAACGATTCAATTACAAATTTAGTACCTGCATTGTGCATTCAGTGGCTGAAAAAATAGAGATCATTATCGAAGGACGCCCTTCAATTTTGATCAAGAATGCCAATATACTGATTACCTCAAAGCCATAACAGATAAGCATACGGCTCAGTGACTGGATAACTGGATTTTTGGTTGGTGATGTCGTCGATGGAGCATCACTTCACAAAATGTTAATGCTAACAGGACACCACAAACAGTTCTCAAAATCCATTTGCAATACGCTTTTAGGGCTTGTGCCCTGAACTAAACTTCATCCGTAAACATCCGTTCGTGATAACCCCATACTGGTTGGTCACGTTTTTTACTCCTATTTGTTGTTAAAGCTGCGTACTTGTTGTAATCATAGGTCATCAAAAGGGAAGAGGTTAAATTGTTGAATTAGTGCTGACCTTGCCCCCCAAGGGCCAGAGTCACAGAAACTGTTGTCTACTGTGGCAAAATCTTGTAAATATTTTGTATTGGACGAGATTTCTAATGATGTGTATATATGATCACCTTGTCTGAAGCATCAAAACGTGATCCGGTATCATATTCCTATACGAAACTTCTTATCTATTCCTATAATATCTTCCAACAACATCGAAACGTGATCGGGTACCATATTGCAGCAAAGCTAGCAGAGCTGAAGAGATCTGGTTGCACTAGCGACCTCAGGGCAATAGGCATTCCTCATGTTCTCCTATCAGCAGCGGCTGGTGATGCTATGCTAAGAATCTCGTCAATATGAATGACTGTCCCCAGTGGTATATCTTTCCTTTCCAAGTATCTCTCCAAGACTTCAACAAAATCCTTCAATATCACTGCCGTCTCCAGGCTGCCCCTGCCCATAGCCTTCTTAATGGAATTGTAAATCATGCCAAGTGCAGTTTGAATGCCCCTGAAGGTAAGATGCCCTACTCCATGTTCGGTGGCGATGATGACTTCCATCAGAAGTTCAACACTAAAATCTATCCAATCTCGAACTAATTCACGATCTGAAGTACGATCAAGCAGAAGCAAGCACTCATCGGTCACCATGCCATCTGAAAGGCACTCCACCAGTGAGGCACCAGGAACACGCCTCAGTGCTGTAGCATCATCTCTGCAGAGTGCGAGGATTGCAGCACTGGCCTCATTCCTTACCAGATAATCCTTTTTGCAAAGCAGCACATGAAGCTTATCGATTCCATCTATCTCAACAAACTTTCTCCTGAAAGTGTCGTACTCTGACAGGATGGTGACTAGAGAAGATATCTTGACCATTACTGTTAATGGATATCCATGCTTTTCTGCCCTTTTACTGGTTTCTTTCAATGCGTGTGGGAATTTCTCTTGCTTAGCGAGGATATCCCGGTTCACTCCGTGGAGGGACAGGTTCAGCATTATTGTCAGCCTCTCCTCCTCCAGTTCCCTGGCCCATGTTGACTTCCATTCCTTGTGTAGACCAATCAGCTTAGGAAGCAGATCCTGCCACTGATCAAGGCAGGGATGGACGCCCTTGGAGGATGTTGATAAAAGCTGGATCCTGTGCAGAGCCTCCCTCTGCTCTGCTGAGTGCATAGAAAGCTTCTCAAGGAGCAGCTGCATTTCTTCCTCTGAAGGTGGTACCTCTTCACTGGCAACTGAAGTAGATATAGAGGATGGAAGAGGAATTGCGTGATCAAAGCACCATTCTGTTATGATATCACGGAGGAGGTGATTTGGAACCGTGAGGAAATGCATAGAGGACCACTGGTAGGAGAATCTGTCAATGGACTGCAAGACAAGAAGATAAACTTCAGTGACATCATCAGATTTGATTACTATACTGAACAGAAATTTTAGCATGGTATATTAAACGATGAAGATGGTTGGCTCAGAAATACAACCAATGCATATATATACATATTCTATGGTAAATATGACCAAAATTATTAGACTGGGCATTAAAAACTTAACAAGTATATTAAATCAAAACATTGCATGTCCGGACAGTTCATATTGACCATTGAACAATGAGACTAGTGCATCCTAAGAATACTTCACAGTTGTACAGCTCACTGCTAATGGAACAATTTAGTAGTTTTTTGTTCTTTGAGTCCAAAAACTGGTAATAGAACAAAATACATGTGGCAACCGACGAATTGTGGCTTACTTGGATAAAATGTTAAAGAATTGAAAAGATTAACCAAAGTGGTGAATATCAGCTTACCAACTTGAAAATTTCCAAAACGACGGGGAGACCAATATTGAGAAGTGACATTATACAAGGGCACAAGAGCAGAAGCATATTATAAACAGAAATGAAAAGATAGCTGATAGTGTGGAAGTCATATGACCAAAACAAAGCGAAGTATCTGCAAGAAATTGCAAGTAAAAACTGAAATGGGAACGGTGCTTACATTTCCAGACGTCAGGATGAGCGGATCAGTAATAATATCTCTCTGCGACCACCTTGTCTGGAAATAAATCACTGTTGTGAGATCTATTTTAATGTAAAGAACCGGACTAACTCGATATATAAACAGACAAAACTCCTACACAGAACTGTTGACGAACTACAACTAACTCAAGCAAGAGTGACTTACTATTAGAAGGAGCAATAAACGTCTCAAACTTATTGGTGCAAAGCAAAGTTATTAGCCCGTTCACACATACACATTCCAGCCATCAAGAAACCAAAAAAGGACGACAGCAAGAACTTGAGATTGTAGATGTACGAAGAACACAAACAAGAACATAAAGAACTGGTAAGAAAGAGAAGCAGCATGAGCCCAAGACAAGAAAGCAGAGCAATATATGATACGTACATTACGATGAGGCCATCTGGACACGAACTCAGCAAGCAACGCGGGGTCCTTGCCCCTCCCTTTGAAGGAGACATCCATGAGGCCCTTCATCTCCTGCTCCATCTCAGCGAACGCCCCGCTGTCCTGACCTCCACTTTGCTGGATTCTCGCCAACGCGGATTTCATGATCGCCGCATGGCCAGAGCTGTCCAGAACCGCGGGCTGCACGCCGTCTCCCTCGGCGCCTGCTTCCGACGGATGCCTGGGCACGGAAGAACTCGCGACGTCGGCACCCTTGTTGGCGCGCTCCTCCTGCTGTTCTCGCTGCGTGCCTAGCAGAGCTCGAGGCGGCAGGGAAGCGCTCGTGGAGGCAGCGGAGCCATTCTTGCTCTTCTTGGTCGCATTATTCCCGAGCAGCCGCCTCCACAGCGGTGCGGAGGCGGCTTGCTTGGCCGCGTAGCTCCTCTCTATCGCCCTCTCCACGGAACGGAGCAGCTTATCCTCTTCGGACGGCGGCCTCGAGGAAGACATGGCGCCTGTCCCTTAGGATTCTTGTCTTGCTAACTCGAGGCAAATGAGGAGGAGGTGGTGATGGCGGGTGGCCTGGTGGGTTCTTGGTTTCTGGAGAGAAGAATCCATGATGCCGTTGGGTTCAGGACAATATATAAGAAGGGGAGGGCGAGAGGCGGTGGTGGTAGTGGTTAGCCATCGCGGCGTGGCGCAGCCGATCAGACATTTCGTCGAGCACCTAATGGCTAAGGTCCCGTCCTTCCCTCCGCCGCCTGCACCGCCTGCGGCCAGACAGCGTCCGGGACAGCAACGGCATCGCCACTTGCTGCGGACGGGCAACTGCGGCGCGTGCTCCACCGCCGGCGGTAAGGCATGCCGTCGGCAGGTGGGAGGCTTGCGTGAGGCTGTCCGAGGATGCGCGACGTGCGACATGAGAGAACGAGTCTGGTTTGCGCGAGTGATTTGGCCACACGAGGCGAGGGAGTTCTGCTGCAACCGTTTGGCGGCTCTCCTGGCAGATTTTTCGTACAGATTTTGGTCAAGGAATCATTTCGATTTATTTAGAGCTCGTTCGGCACAGGTCAGCTTTATTATTAAAACTATTTTTTTATTCATGAGTAGCTTTCTTGGCCAAGCTAAAATAGTTTAGAAAATTATTGATGAAACAGCTTCACATGCTTAGAGTAAACAATAAAATTACTATAATACCCCTAGCTTTCAACTCAAATCAGCCGACACATCACTGACACGCATCACATGCGCCAACACAAGCACCACAGTCACACACCCAGAAAATAATGGCGTCCATCACCGGAGCACAAGCTCCACTGGCCGACGGCTCCAGCGTCTGGCTCTGCGACCTGCGCCACAGCCGGCCAGCCCGGCAGCGGCTATAGAGCAGACTGCGCACATCCTTGAAGGCCTCCTCCCGGCAGCTAAGCGCGCTCGCCCCGGCGGCGGCGGTGCACTGCCCATGGTCAGGCCCAGCCCTGCGCCGAAGGTCGTGCCTAGCCCAGCGCCGGCGGCCACGCCCAGCAATGCACCATCGGATACGCCCTGCCTCGCGTCCCCACAGCGACGCCCTGTGCCGGCGACCGCGACCCGGCCCTGCAACTCCGGTGAGCCGTGCTCCGGCGATGGCGCCCCGACGAGCAGCACTCCAACGGCCGTGGCCCGTGGCCCTAGCGCCTCGCGTGATCCTTCTCAGGCCGGCGAGTAGCGCTCCGACGACCATGCCCATGCCGCCCCCGCGTGCTCGTTCCATCTAGGGAGAGAGAGGGGGCACATGTGGCCCTTAGGCTTAGTGGCCCCACTTATGTGGGATGAAGCTGTGATAAGTTATTTTTTTTTTAGCTCTCTCCCGACCCATCTCTGTGTGAGAGGGAAGAAAAAACAGTTTCACCTCATGAGCTGTTTTAGAAAAGGGTGTTTGGTAACAAAACAGCTCACAACAGCTTACGAAGCTGTTAAGAAGTTGTGCCAAACAGCCCCTTATACTGAATTCATAAGCTAAAAACACCTATTCTTTGTTCTCTCTATTTAGCGAACCAGATAAATTTCACGTGGCTAAATTTAGCTCTAACTGAGTTTAGTTAAATTTCACGTGGCTAAATTTTGCTCTAACTGAGTTTAGCTATTTCAATCCAGTTAAAATTTAACTGAGTCTATGTTATGGACGGCAGCAGTGGCTAAGGGCCATACAGGCGCAGCGCAGGCACCGTGGCTGAGTGCGCTGAGCAGCACCACTGGCAACAGTCGCCGATCTGTTAGTTATCAATTCCTAGATTCTAGAGATAGTTATCTTCTTAGTTTGTGATTGATTCGGTTAGCTAGCTTGAGATTAGATTGAGTTTGTTAGTTAGTTTGATATTTTAGGACAGGCTTCGCTATATAAGCCTAAGCATTATTAATAATGAAACAGCCTGGGATTCAGATATTCTTATCTCTCCTGGGCGCCCAGGCGCCCCTGTTACTCGTCTCGCTATCTTCTCCGGCATCGAGCACGGCGCCGCTTTGCCGCTGCGCCATCCCTCTACTCCCGGCCTTCCCAGCCCTAACCCGTCACAACATTCTATTAGCTGGAGAATCAGAATAAACACTATCTAGAGCTTAGTGTTTAGCTAGAAGAAATCTTATGTAATTTAGCTAACTAAACTTTAGTTGTGTTAAAGAAATGACCTATTTCTATTTAGATTTTTGGATCGGACTAATCTTTTACCATCCGAAATTTAGTCACTAAACTCTAGATCAAAGCTATTTGATTACCGATAAAGTTTAATTTGAATTCGATAAAAAGACAATACATTGGGCTTTTTATTTTTGGAACTGAGGCTTGAGCCCATTTTTTTAAAAAAAAGAAACACAAAAAAGTTTAAAGTATACCAAAGAACACAAGGGAAGACAGGAACAAGTCGACATCAACAACGGAAAAGGGAAAGCTTATACTAATTTATACTGATTTGATGTTAAAGAAAAACATTATTTTAGAGCTGGAAAAAAAAGCCAAAGCGCTTATAAGATAAATCTAACAGAGTCTTAGTAATGAAATAGAGTGGCAACATAGCCAAAACACCATAAAACAGCTAGATCGACACAGAGCCAACAAAAGGATCTTAAGCTTGATCACTTCATAGCACGGAGTTCTGCTCGGCATCTTCATCCCTGGTCAGCATCTCGAAGCAAGTGTGACAGCGCCAGAAGGGGGCTTGGCCGACAGACTGCGATCTTGAACATATATTGTTAATAAGGTCATTTAGTTCTTATCCTAAAATTTTTATACTTATCACATTAGATGTCTAGACATATGTATAAAGTATTAAATATAGAAAAAAAATAACTAATTATACATAATTGTGTGTAAATTACGAGTTTTATCTTTTAAGCTTAATTAGTTTATGATTTAACAATGTTGTGATACAGTAAACATTTGTTAATGATAGATTAATTAGGCTTAATAAATTCATCTCGTGGTTTATAATTAAATGAGCTATGTAAATAGTTTTTTATTACTATCAAAAAGAATGTAACACGCAAAGTTTATACACGATGATACACCTCTAAGCACTTCTTTGTCTTTGTCGTGTCAGGAGGCCTGTCCAGAATCTCATTAGTGTACATGCATGGCATACACTTTCAATCTTTTTTTATAAAAGTAAAATTCGAAACCATGCTTCTTAAGGCCTGTTTAGCATGCCTCCAGAGCCCAACTCCAGACTAGAACTGGCTCTAGCTAGCCAAACATCCTAACTCTGGAGCAGCCTACTCCATGGAGTTCTTGGAGCTCCAGTTCATTTTTCTGGAGCACCTCTTTCCTAACTCCAGAAAACTCTGGAGCCAACTCTAGACAAGGAGTTTTGAAGAAATTACCCGCAATTGTCATCGGTTATACACTCTAGATAAAAATAGCTCTAGAGTCAGCTCTACCTAGAATTCTGGAGTAGAGCTACTCCATCCAGAGTTGAAGCCATCCCAAACAGACCCTTAGTTGTTACAGGTATCGGCAGACCTACACCTACATGTAGGCCAAAGAGGGCCACGGCCCCTCCTTACTTGAAAAGTTCCTTATATAACTATTGAAATGGTGATCAAAACCAGTAAATATGCATCTATCGTATAATAGGATTTATAAATAAACCTATGTTCATCTAATAAATTATACCCCGCTAAGGGCTACACCTTTTATATAAGTGTACACAGATTATTCACCGCATCGAAATCAAAGGCCGTGATAAAGTTTGTCCACAGCTCACCCGTGCGCTCCTGCCTTCTCATCCACGCACGCCCTCCCCGCACCGCAAGCACGCGCTCGGCGGCCAAGGATCCAATCCCGCCCCGACCCCAACGCCTCGCGAATATCTGATTTTCTTTTCTACCGCTTCCTAACCTTAGCCCTCTTGCCCTCTTTGTAACGGCCGGTGCCGCCGCCGCCGCCTGTCGCAGCCACCGCGAGGTCCTCGCCCTGCGACGCTGCCCGCACAGCATTCCGCAACCGACGGCGAGGGTCGCAACCGCTGCTAACCACGACGAGCCTGAGAGTGCCGAGGAACCACTATACTTCCCCCACCCCCAGCACCGGCGTCCTCCTGCGCGCCGCCCAAGTCGCCCCCGACGCCGACGGGGAAGACGGCGGCTGACGGCAGCCAGCCTCCTCCTCTGCGCCGCCCAAGCAGGCGGCTGCGACCTGGCCCTGGCACCCGCTCACATCCTCCGCGCCACCCAAGTATGCGGCTGCGACCGCGCCCAGGCATCCGCTCTCCTCCGCGCCGCCCTCGCCCTCCCAGACGTTCTCACGCTCCCTCGCAGCCCCTGACGACAGCGCCCCCAGCCTCTCCGCCCGCTGCGGCACCGGCGCGCGCGGCGCACGCCGCGCGGCCGACCTCTTCTTCTCCGTCACGGCTCCCTCCACCAACGCCCCCTCCGTCTCTTCCCCCACATCTGCTGCAGCGCCGCCGACCGCAGACCCCATCCGCTTCTTGCTGCCTCTCTCCGTAGCGCTCCCTTCTCTTCCTTGCTCCGACGACCCAGCGCTGTGGCGTGCTACCAGCGGAGCCCCGCGCGCGGTCACACTCGAGCGCCACAGCCCCTGCTCCGACGCGCGCACGGCATCCGGCGCGGCCGCGAGTACTGATGTCTCTGCCTTTCTCGCGCCTCCGTCTCCGCGTTGTCAGCTCAGCCTTGCCGACGCCGCCTCTATCAGGAGGGCCAACCCGACACCTTGGCTGGGTCCGCGGCCCCCCTGCCTCTTTGCGTCAGCGGGGGAGCTGCTCACGTTCATAGGCTGCCTAGGGAGCCGTTCGTCGCCCTCTCCTTGCAGCAACAGCACTGCCGTACCTTCGCCGAGGACCTCCAGGTTCATGCCTCTTCATTCATTCCCCCTAATCTGCATCTCTCGATTCATAATGGTTCTCATCAAATATGGATTATATTCTTTCATTGTAATCTGCTTAGGCTTTTAAATTGTACAGACTAATTAAATCATGCTGCTAGCAAACCAATTCATCCGAAAGCTCCAGTGACCACATGATTGGTCGTGTAATCAGGCAAAAATGCATTCTTATTATATATATACAGAGACACATAGATTGTTTCGGCATGTCATCCTCCTGATTGTCAGTATTTAACGTTTTCTTCAACTGAATAATCAATAAGTAATCAGTTTCCTTTTGTACCTGTTATGCTATCAAATTGTACATGCTAAATTTAGGTTTGATTTACACGTACTACTTCAAAGAAGCTCGCGATTCTCAACAAGGCCAGTTGCAGGTAGACATCAATTTCTTTCAACAAAAATATGTACCCCATCTCATGGTGTGTAAGGAAACTCAGAGATAGGGTTCTTTTTTTATGCGCCAGAGAGCTGTAGAAGCTCCAGAGAGCTGTCATGGTGCACGCGGCAGTGCTGCTTGCCCTGTGACTCTGCTCTATCCTTGTTCTTTAATTTAGTCTCTATCATATGATGGTGGTCATGGGAAGCGCGCTGGATTTTTTTTCCTAAAATCTAACATAGCTTTAAACTGGTTGAGTGGTTGTATGCCCACCTAAAAGGTCCTAAATAGCTAGAGGGGGATGAATAGCCTATAAAAATTCTACAACCAACAACTCAAGCAAGAGGTAAGATAAATAATAAGCGAAGCGAATTCTTGCGCTAGCCTACTAAAATTGCAAGCCACCTAACCGTTCTAAGCTATAGTCTCTATTTCACACACGAGAGGCTAAGTTGCTACTTTTACTCTACTCCTAGGTGAGCAACTAAGCTAACAAGCTACATAAGAGTAAGTGCGAGAATGTAAAGAGTAGAGAGAGTGAATCTTATACCGCCGGTGTAGTGATGAGGTGAGTACCAAATAGAACAATCACAATAATCAAGAAATCCTCGGCAAGAGATTGACACAATAATTTTTACCGAGATTCACTTGCTTGCCGGCAAGTTACGTCCTCTTTGTAGCGATACACCCATTTGGAGGTTCACGCGCTAATTGGCATCACACGCCAAACCCTTCTCAAGGGTGCCGCACAACCAACACAAGATGGGGATCCACAAGCTACAAGCAATCCACTAGAGTAGCCTTTTGCGATCTCCCGCGGGGATAGGCTCAAGAACCCCTCACAACTTCACCGATCGGAGGTGGAGACAATCACCAACTCCCCTCAACGATCCTCGCAGCTCCAAGCCGTCTAGGAGTCGGCAAACTCCAAGAGTAACAAGAGAAACCACTGCGAAAGACAACTACCAAGTGCCTCTAGATGATCTCTATCAAAGCAATGCACTTGATTCTCTCCAAACTCACCAAATGATTATCACAATCAAGTAGGATGAGTGAGAGTGGAGTGGGAAGGCTCACAAGCAAGTAGGAGTGATTAGAGTGGCCAAGAGCTGCTCCCCAAACCGGCCAAAGGACTATATATAAGCCTCTCACAAAAATATAGCCGTTTAAGCCTCTTTGCGTGGCGTCGGACGCTAGCGTCGGACGCCCGCGCGCACACCTTCGGACTATACCACACGGTCCGACGCCCCGGATGAACGCCACGTGTCAGTAGCCGTTTGAAATCGAACGTTGGATCACAACGGCTATTTTTTCGCGCCAAAAAGACCGTCGGACGATAAGCCGTCGGACCAAACCTCCGGTCCGACGCTCCGCCGAAAACCACCGTCGGACTTTGAAACGACAGGCCGTCGGACTAAAACTCGCCAGCGTCCGACGTTTCCAGAGAGGTTCAAAAACGCTGAAAACGCGTCGGACGGAGTCCGACGGTCCGTCCGACGCTCCTCTGCTCTCCACGTGTCGACCTATTGTGGCTCTGCACCGTCGGACCCTGAGGACAATGGTCCAACGCTCCAAAACGAAGCGTCCGACGCTCTCAGAATGAGCAGGACAAGTGTTAGCCGTCGGACCGAGGCTAATGGTCCGACGCTTTGTGATAGCACGGTCCAACGGTAGTTTTTCTATTCAAACGTTTCCGAAATTCGCCGAATCCTGCCTCGCAAGCTCGGCAGGAGGAAGAGAGGACCAAACCCTCTCTAACCCTCAAACTTCACCCTGTTTCCAAAGGTGCTAACACTCCAAAGTGTCTCTCACTTAGGTGCACGTGTGTTAGCCTTTTCAAAGAGTTTTTCACAGGTCAAGTTAGTGTCACTAGCATCTATATGCATATGCAATGATCATGAACACCTAGTGGCACTTGATAACAGCATTTCATCAACGATTTCGCCCCCTCTTGATAGTACAGTATCTATCCTAAATGTGATCACTCCCTTTATGGAGTCTTGATCACCAAAACCAAAAGAGCTCCTATTGGTTATACCTTTGCCTTGAGCTCCCGGTTTCTTATCAACTTCCTTCTCATCTCTTGATGGACCTTGTGGACACCTTTGATGATAGACTTATACCATTTGCATGGATGCCGTCATTACCCTTTTCTTGTGGCCTCCACCGACCCGGTCCTTTGCTCCATCTTGTTATTTGCTAATTAATCTCATGAAACATTTAGAGCAAACATTAACAAACTAGGTTTCATCAATTATCCAAAACCAAACAAGAGCTTTCACCACCTTTTAGGCTTTGTAAACATGAGATAGTATTTTTTTTTCGTTGCCATCACTAATCGCCTCATGTTGTCAGTAGATATTTTTAAGTAAATGTTGTCAGTAAACTAATATAACATATTATAGAAAAAAGAAGCTTGTTTACAAACTTCTAAACTTACAGTAGCTGTGTCAGATCCCAATTTTTATTTAAACCATTGATAATGTTTGATGATGACTTAGGAAAATTGAAAGGGCAATGCACAAGCACTACTCTTTCTGAATCAAAACATGTTGTGTGGACACCGAGAGTGACAAGAGGTGTAGACTGTGAGGATGCTGTTAGGAGAAATAAAATAAGCATATAATCTTGCAGAGCATTTTTTGATGGATAGACTGGGATTTAGGAGGATATTAATTGCTTTTTATTGTTGTGTAAGCTATATGTGGAGGTGATAGCCTCCCGGACTTTTTGTTCTAAAAAATTGATTTGGATTTGAGATTGAAATGGTAGTTCAGCACACATATAATTTTCAGTTTGCCACAGGATATTTGCTTCTGGGTTGAGTTGCATGGGTTGTGGTGCCTGATTTTTTTTTTCTTATAATTGTCTGATAACATGGAGGGAATAACTCATAAATTAAATAGCCTTTTCAAGTTAATTTGATATAATATGTAAAAAAATACACATGGTACCTACTAATTTTAAAGTATATATGGTTTGAAATTATAACGTTGTAGTATAATGGCTTGATTTAAAAGGAAATATCAGTTGCCTTATAGTATCAATTTGTTCCTCCTATTTAGTATTTAACTATTTATAGTATCCATTGTGTTGTTGCTGCCTGTAGATCACCCTTTGTTCCTATATTGTTCAATAGGTCATGCAGACTACACTTGCTGGCAACGGCGATGGCGACTGAATATTGCTACTACTCTCGACTGATGTAAGGTGATTTTATTTTTTTTTGCTTTTCTTATATTAAACATTGAAGCCTTGGGAAGTCCACGACTGGGCATGGGAACTCCTAACCAAGCTATCTGAAAAGTTCTGCTACCAGTGGCTTCCCTCTTTAATTAACACGATATATGTGTCAAAGACTGATTGAGGAATTTTGCTTGATTAGAAATCACACTGTAACTAAAGTGAAATATGGATTAATTTCAGTTTACAGTAGACTTCTTTCAGTTAGACATATTGGACCAAACTATAACAAAGTGCATCTTTTTTCCAGCATATGTAGCTCTGCAATTTAGGTGATATTATTAAAATAAATTATTCACATAAGTTTATTACATCATAACATTCATCAAGTGCATATAGAATTCTTAACTATTATATCATAAGCTATGTTTGGTGAACCCCTAATGTCTGTTTAGGAATTTTAATCTTTGGCTGAGCACTTACTCTATGGTTTGGAATTATACGTTGAAATCAGGTGCATTACTGGTTTCTTGCTGCTAACTTTGCTTTTGCATTTACATGGTTGGTCTCTGTGTGCAAGAATAATGACTACACATGTTTTGTTTGAATGTTTGTCTATTGGTTTGCTTCAAGGGCAGTGAGACAACAATCAGCTCGATGAGGGCGACCTAGGAGGACGCATGGCTTTGGGTCAGCGGAGTTGGCGTGGATCAGCGATGACTTCAGCATGACGCTAGGTGGACGTCGTGGCATGGCATGGCTACCTGCCGTCGGTGAGGGCCGCGCTGTCCTTCCCGCCGCCGTCGGCACGAGCACGAGCACGACAGGCGGCCGCGCTCCCAGGAGCCTCTCGACGAGCTGAGGCTGCGCGTGGTGGGGTTCTGGAAGAAGCAGAGGAGGGAGGAGATGGAGGAGACGGACAGGCCTCTGGCAAGCTGCTCTGCGACTGCCGCAGGCTATGAAATGTCTCCGCGGCGCATGGGTCAGGAGAGTCGCCAGGTCCGTGGTGATCGCGTAGATCTCAGCGGCGGCCGTCGGAGCCATGAAACAGTGGTAGGAACGAATCCACCATTCTCCTACTAATGTTTATTTTTTTCATTCTGCCTGAAAGAAATAGTTCTGAACTTTTGATCAATACGTTTCTTTTCCCTTTTTTTCTATGTACAGGATGATATGAATCTCTCACGCACGACCAATGTTAACTGCCTCTATCTGACGAGCCCGAGCGGCAAAAGGGGCACACGAATTCGCTTACGGTATACGGAGTATGTTGGCTTCAGAACCTTTTCTCTACAAGGACTCCGTAGCTCCGTACTTAATGTTATGACAATATGCCTCAAGATATCCAATATTTGATTAAGAAGTTAGGGAGAATGTAAAAAAAAAAGTTTTCTTATTTGCAATATTATTTTCTAAATTATATATAGACGTAAATACACTTGTGTACAAGTTAAATTCTCTAAAATAAATTGTTTATTTCTTTACATCATTTCCTTTAAAATAACCGTAGCGTTAGCACGGACATTATACTAGTATAAGTAATTACCTTATGCTAACAACATCCTCCTGTTTTCTCGTCAAATTCCGATGCTGGTTTCGGGGCGTCCATGTTGCCCAGTAAATAGCAGCAATGCCCACGGCATAATACTTTTACCACTTGGAAGCCATTTCTGACACCAACTCTAACTTTGGAAGGTACTCAAAGGGATATTACATGCTCCCAAGCAGGTGGCAGTTGAAAGCAATAGTTTGGTTTTGGCTAATTGATGACACGTAGTATTTAATCATACGCTTAAGTATTGTGATTACAAAGATGGTTAGAGGAACTAAGTGAGGAGATATGACGACGTCCATATGATTGGTGTAAGTCCATCAACATGTTTGATTAAGTGCTTCTCGGCTTGGAATTTAAAAAAAGGGCTCAAGGCAAAGGTATATCTTATAGCGCTCTTTCTATTTTGGTGATCAAGACACTATAGAGAGTATGATCGTATTTAGGATAGATGACCGTACTATTAAGGGGGAAGAAATTCGTTTACAATTCCGGTCATCAGATGCCTCTAGTTAAATTAGTTGAGCATATGCATTTAGATTTATAGCACTAACATAAACCCCGCAAATTTGCTTTGAAAAATGCTAACACACTCTACACTTGTTGGCAAATCACTTTATGGTGTTGCGCGGTGAAATTTGAGAGGTAGAAAGGGTTTGGGCTTTAATTCCCTCCTGCCGAGCAAGCTTGGCAGGATTTAGCACTTTCGGTGAAATAACCCTTGCAGTTTGCTTTGTAAACTGGCTAACTTTTGTCATTTAACGAGTAGAACACTTGGAAGTTAGCACTTAGAAGCAAGAGCGTTGAAGAGAGGCGGAAAATAGCTCTCAGAGGTGCACCGGACGCTGGCTGTGTCCGGTGGATGTGCACCGACGCGTCCGCGGTGTATTTGACCTCTTTAGAACCTCTCTGAAAACGCACCGGATGTTGGAACAGCAACTTCAGCGCGCCCGGTGCTATCTAACGCGCGTCCGGTGAGATCTTTGCGAAACTAACTCGATGTGAACACCAGACACTGAGCTCGTCCGGTGACCTAACAGCGGACGCGTCCGGTGCGCCCAGGAGCTCTCTGGAACCTCTCTGGACGTGCATCGGACACGGTGTAATACCCCGGGTATTACGGCTAATTAATTATGCCATGTCATCATATTTATTATTAAGCATCTGCATATGAGTGTGATTAGGATTTTTAGAGTGGCTTATTCATTAATGTTATGGATGTACAATTAAATCCCTGTTTTGGTAATTAAAAAGCCAATCAAAAGAGAAATTTGAATTTAAGCCCTAATCGGACCCAAAACCCTAAATCAAAATATACTTGGAATCTAGTGATGGTGTCTTAATAAAAGTTGTAGATTTTTTGAAATGGAACAACTCTTATTTTGGCTGTTTTTGAAATCCCCTAATAGAAATTTAAATTAAACCCTAATTACTACCTTGAAATTCAAAATTTAAATGCTAATTTAAAAAATATCAAGAATCTGACCAAACTTCTTTAATGAAAGTTGTGAAGCTCCATAAATAGGACAACTTTTATTTTTAGAGATTTTTATGTTATTGAGAAAAATCCAGAGAATTTGACGAGATTAAAAATGGATTTCAAATAGTGGTTTTACCCCCTTTTAAATATTTTCAAAATTATTCAAAATCTGAACATGATCCCTAAATCAAAGTTGTTCATAATTTGGAACACTACAACTTTGATGTTTACACTTTTTCAGGTTTGTATACGAAATCTTACGAATTGGACCAAAAACCGAGTGGGAGGCACTGTATTTGCTACAGTAACCTGCCCCCCCCCCCTCTCTGTTCGCGCACAGGCGCCGCCCGTGCCGGCCGGGATCTTGCCCCCGGCACGGCCACGCGTGTGGGGGACCCCGCGCCGCCCTATGCCGCTCCTGCCCCCTCTCTCTGACCGGCTTAAAGGGCAGCAACACCCTCCTCTGTGCCTCTATCCCTTCTCCGACCACCGCCGTACCCGCATCGGTTTCGAGCCAAAATTGGCCGCCCTCAGACCTCCTCATCCAAATTCCTCTCGTCTCTAGCCTCACTGGATCCTTAAACACAGCCTGTGCCACCGTGGTCCAGCTTTCGTGCGTCGAGGGCCCCGGAACGCACGCCGTCGTCTTCGGGTCCGGCAGAGCACCGCCGCAGCCATCTCTCGCGTGACGAGCTCGCTGTGGTGAGTCTCTCTACCTTAGACCTTCCGTTTGCGACTCCCTGAGTCATACCTTAGCTCATGCTCGCGGCGGTGTTCCATTTTGTCCCTTAGGATCACCGGAACGCGACTTCGCCGTCGAGGCCGAGCCGTTGCACTCCGCCGCCGTCGTCAAGCTCGCCGCTCCGCTCCATCTCAGCCTCAGCCAGTCGTCGGTCTAGAGTCGTGGTGAGCTCCTAGTCTTCCCTGGCCTTTTCCTTCAACTCTACCGCACTCTCGCGGCCGGAACAGGGTCGCCGTGTCGCCGCGACCGCCATGGGCGAGTCTGCACTCGTCGGAGGCGCCTAGTGTTTGGGCTTAGGGTACTTGGTGGTCCGCGGGGTGCTGGGGAGTGGTCGGGCGTGGTTGGGTTCGCCGTTAGGGTCACCGACGGCGAGGTCCGCGGTCGACCGTCGCGCGCGCGCGCGTGCAGGGACGCGGCGTGCAGGGACCGCCTGTCAGCGCCTCGGTTTGGCGCCTGGGCGCAGGCCGGTGCCGGAGCGGCCGAGTGGGGCCGGCCTGCCTGGCTTTGGGCCGTCCCGGGCTGAATGGCGTTTTCCATTTTCTCATTGAAATTTCAAATAGATTTCTATTTTAAATTACTATGAATAGTTACTCTGTTTGTTATTTTTGTAGTATTATTTCTGTTGTTCTAAAAATCATGAAAATAATTGTGGGTACTCTCTGGAGTATGTAGTATTTTGTAAAAATATTAAATATAAGATTTGGACATTTCCTATAGGAACTAAAAATCAGCATATTAATTAATAAATGCAACTTTGAGCAATTTTAATAAATTCTAGATTTATCCAAAAATCATGAAAATTTATGGGGCACTGTTTTAGGGTAAGATCTATCTGTTGGGTAAGTTTGGGCTCAATTGGAAACTGTTAGGACACTTGTTTATTAAATATGGGGTGTTTGGTTAGCAGAATTAATTTACACAAATAATCCCTGTTGTTTGGTGTGATTTTTGATTGATTGAGTTCAGGGATCTTTCACCATAGTGATCCTTGATAAAAGTATTAAAGTCACTTGTTGGTTGTAGTAAAGCTGTGTAGCGGCTTTCTATGACCGTTAAAATGGTCAATAAAATAAAAGTAAGAAAACACTGCTTTTACGTTCCGTAAAACATTTACAACTTTACCGTGAAGGAAAGTTGTACTCAAGGTCTAAATGGTTTAATTTCAAGCATTTTATTCGTTGTCCTCATACCATGCTAAGCATACATCATTGCATACGTGTAGTGCCCATTCCCGAGGAGGTCTAAGTCGAGGCCACTGCCGAGGAGGTCACTCCAGAAGTCATCCAGGATTTCAACATCTGCGGGACCGAGCCCGACCCGACGCTGTACGCGATTCAAGGTAAGCCCCGGTGCATTCAGCCCCGCCTTGCGTTTTATAAAATTATTTATCACTTGAGTCTATTATTGCATTAGGTTGTTAGGAGTTGTTTGTCACATATATTATTGCATTACCTGCCTTGATAGATGATCCCTTTGAAACCCATTTAAAAATTTAAATGTTCAAAAATGATTAGCCCTGCGTAATCAAATTAGATTTGCATAAAAAGGCTATTTTTGACCTATGAAAATGTGATAATTATGAATCATGAGAAAAGGGAAAGGGATATGAGTCCGTTCGGAAATTGCGTACTTGGGTAGCAGCCCCAATGCATCGTTACCGACGGAAAGGGGTTTTCCGTTCGTTGGTTGTGAATTTGGGTTAGAGTTCTAATGCTTGACCATCGGCGGAAAAGGGATTTGAAAACCGTTGGGACACTTGTATTTGGATTTGAGTCCCAATGCAATGTCGCCGGCGGAAAAAGAATTATGGACCGTTCATTGTAGGCCTGCTGTGATCGGGACTTTGCAACTAGCCACATACTACGGAAAGCCTTTGACTCCGGTGGTCCTACTGCTTGAACCGACAACCACGCACTGGGAGTGGAGAGATGACGAGAGTAGCGTGTACCCTCGTGGCCGGCGTGCCTGGAGAGGAGAGGAGTACTGTGCTCTCGGGTGGCGCAGGACCGGTTCAGGGGTAGGATAAGCCGTGGTAGGCAGGGTTGCCATATGCAAGCTTAAATGCTACATATGCAGTATGGATAGGGATCCCTACCTGGGTACTAATCGATTCGAATCATCGTTGCTCCTCGGATATGGAGACTTGATCCTTTGACCTACAATTGAAAAGTGGTTCGGAACTAGGTGTTTTTGAGAATGATTAAGAATTTGAAGGTATGATGATACATGAGAATGAATTTGAAATTATGGATATGATTAAAATAAGATTGAGTTAAAATATTAAAATAGGATAGTAATGCTTTTCTGCGAAACTTTTGACTCTTGCTCAAGTCTTACCTTGACTCCCTTCAGCCTGCATTCCTGAGTCTCAGTCCTTTTTCTTAGTCGGGTAAGTCTTGCGGAGTACCCCAGTACTCAGGGTTTGTTAATCCCATGTTACAGGGACACATCAGCCGGAGGTTTGTCTCGCCCCCTGCTGTGTGACAGTGGTACAGGAGGGAAGTGAGGAGGAGTAAAGTTGAACCCGTGGGCAGGGTTCTTATCATTAAATACTTAATTATGTTATATCGTCATTCCACTGCTACTTATTTTATGGTCCGTAATATTTGCACTTTAATAGTATTTGGACAAATGATTTGTAATCTAAGTACCTTATGATCTTTCCGCACTTTCACTCTGATGTAATTTATTATGAAATGTTGTAATTCTGTAATGGCTTCGCAATGGGATCCTGTCGGAGGAAATCGGGCGCTAATGTAGCCCGGCAGAAGCTGCTAGACTATTTGGGACACAGGCCCGGCTGTCAGAGGTCATTAGTGACAATGACAGGTGCCTGTGGGCCATAGGATTTATGCGGTTTTGTCACACACGGACGGCAGAGCGTCCGGTGTGACGTTTCCGCGTTCGGTGTGAAGGTGCGCAGCGAGAAAATTCAAACGGCTAGTACACGTGTCAACGGACGATACACCGGACAACCACCGGACGTGTCCGGTGCAAATTTAACGAGCGTCCGGTATGCTCACAGAAACTGCAAAATGGCTAGTTCTTCACCCTCACTTATAAATAGTCATTCAAACGGTTTTGAGAAGCTCTCTTGCGCATTTCACTCTTTGCTAAGCATCTCTTGAGCCTTCCCAACCTTCTCTCACTCACTCTTGTGTTTGATTCTCATCCATAGTGATTTTGGGAGTGATCCAAGTGCATTGTTTATCCTAGATCATCTTTGAGCACTTGTTGATCGTTGTTGCTATGGATTTCTTTTATTCTCTTGGTGATTGTTGTCACCTAGACGGTTTTGGAGCAGCGAAGGAGTTGGCGGAGTTGGAGATTGTCTTCGGCCACTCCTAGTGGACTTGTGAGGGGTTGGCACGTTCCCCGGCGAGAGCCGCAAGGTAGCACTAGTAAATTGCTCGTGTCATTGAGTTACCTTACTCGTGGTAGCTTCTTGTGGCACTCATTTGTTGAGCTTGACATTAATTGTCAATTAGGCACCGAACCATCGAGTAGCGGTCGACACAAGAAGGACGTAGCGTGCCGGCAAGCACATGAACCTCGGGGATAAATTAGTATTTATCTTTATGTTGATCTTGGACCATCACCTTCGTGACTGGTATCTCTTCCAGTGATTGGCTATCTTCACTACTCGGCGGTATAAACATCCTACACATCTCCTTTACTTTGTGCGGTTACTTTGTAGTTTTAGTATTTCTAGTTTACTCACTTAGGAGTAAGTAGCTTCCAACCTAAACTAGATTGTGTGAGATACTAAATACTTAATTTAGAATGGTTACAAAGGCTTGCATTTTGAGTATTGTTGTACTCAGGCCTGTCAGAGAGGGGGGAGTGCAGGCAGTGCGAAGGCTGGGGACCCATGTGGTTGGGGCCCCATGAGTATACCCCTCTATACTACATGTATTCGTATTCAGCGCTCGCTGCTAGTCCATCGCTTCGGCTTCGTATCCAGGGGCTTCCTATTGTGCCCTCGTCAAGTCACGGAACAAGGCGGCGGCGTGTGCTCAGGGGCTCAGGGCTGCTCGTCAGCAACAGCAGGACAACGACTCGACGGCGGTGTAGGTTCCCTTGATTCCCTTGAATTGATAATGAATTAATGATATTATATTCTTCTATCACGTGCGGATCGCTGCTAGCCTGCTAGAGGCCCAAACTGACTCGTCCTCTTTAGATCGCAGTTAATTGTCTATATCGGATTCTCTTAACTATTCCTGTGACAGTAGCATCAGCCGTAAGAAGCTTCTCCAAATTGAAGCTATTGAAAATTTATTTGAGGTCAACTATGCTACAAGAAAGATTAAACGGCTTGGTTATGTGTAGCATTGAGAAAGATATTTTAGATAAAATTGATCTCGATGTTATTATTAAAGATTTTGCTACAAGAAATGCCAGAAGGCAGTTTTTTAAAAAGCACTGATGCACTATATTTAAGGTAATCATAATAGTTATTTTACCGTACTTGCTGTTTTTTCGATGCAATGATATTTTTTAATAAACTAAATATATGCTACAAGCTATGTCTTATTAATAGTACTATATACTTTAATCATCATATTGAAATGTTACATTGCCGGGCCCTTAGTGTCTAACTTGTATGCGTGGGTCCTAAAAATTATTGAGACGGGGTTGGCTGTACTAACTTGTTGGTTAAGTGTTGTTTGTCGAATTTTTAATTAGGCTATTCACCCCATTTAACCTCTTTGGATCTTTCAGCAGTGGTAGCCTAGACAGTGTTAAGACACAGCATTGAAGATGTTTCTTAAAATTCTATTGATGTTCTCACTCTACGGCCGTGGTCTATATCTAACTGTAGCTTCTGATTTACATCGCTCTTGCCTTGCAAACAATGTGTTGGCGATGTAATCATGAAAGTTCGCGTGGGCTTAAAACATTCTTTTGAGCAGATGAACCAAAACTTTTAGATCACATTAGCTCACTTCTATGATCTAATAGCCTATAGTTTAGATAAGTGAACCCAAAGAAAACCTTAATGCCCATCAAATGACTCTAGAATTCTCTCCTTCCACCCTAGCTACCTCGGCGCGTGAACTGGGATGTTGCATGCAGGCTCCGTGCAACCAGATTGTTCGTTTGAGCTTATCAATTAAAATTGGCGTCTTTTTCAACTATGGAACTGTGTTTTCCTCTCATAGTAAGCCATGTTTAGATTCACAACAAAATACAAAAAGTTCCATCACATCAATTTTTAGACACATGCATGGAGCATTAAATGTTGATAAAAACTGTAACTAATTTTACAGCTTTATAAAATGTTGTGAGACGAATATTTTGAACCTACTTGAGGTATGATTGAACACTTATTGCAAAACTTAGTACGTTGCTACAGTAACTCATTTTGCAAAATGAGTGAATCCAAACGTGTCCTAAATCAGTGTATTAGTAAAAAATCAGTCGATATGGATATGGACTACTTTTGTCATATCATTGGTATAAAGATAACTTGTATAACCTTGTGGGTGGCTCGTGCATGTACCGTACCGATGCCGTGGAAATGTTTCATTCGCAATAGCTGCTCAGTCCTTGCGCAATTGGATGATGAGTAAAAAGAAAGGGGAAAAACTAGCAATAGCATCGTCTGTCGAAATTATATATCCACAATTTGACTGGCTTTGGAAAGTATGACTTTTAATAGACTACAACTAGTAGGACATACCTATCCCAAAATAGGATTTTGGAACCTCCGAAATTGGCATATGCAGTGACCCCCTAAATAAAGTAGGAAACCTCACACCACCTCCTCCAGTCGTCCAGAAACGAAGCATTTAGGCAGGCAGCACCAACCAATCATGTCGAGGGCTCTCCAGATGGTAGTAGCCCTGGCCGCCGTCCATGCGTGGGCGTGGCTCACGCTCACCGGCGTCGACGCGACCGTGGTAACGACATGCCTGGCGGCGTCCAACAGCGACCGGCGCGTGAACTACGACTTCTGCGTGTCGGAGCTGAGCAAGCACCGCGACAGCCCGGGCGCCGATACCCGCGGCCTGGCCAAGGTGGCGGCCAACGTCGGCGTCAACAGCGCCGGCGGCGCGGTCAACGACATCGAGGCCCTGCTCGCCGCCGCCGCCGAGCAGCAGCCGCCGCCGGACGCCAGGACGAGCGCCGCGCTGCGCCTGTGCGAGCAGCTCTACTACGACATGGAGCTCGCCTTCGCGGGGGCCTACGACGAGATCAACGCGCTCAACTACACGGCGGGGAAGCAGATGGCCGCCGACGCCGACTCGCTGGTGCGCCGCTGCACCGGCGGCTTCGCCGACGCCGGAATCCTGCCGCCGGAGCCCGTCGCGCGGCGCAGCGCGTACGCCGTGCAGATCGCCATCGTGTGCACGGCCATCACCAACCTCATCATCAGTCCATGATGGTTCAAGCGATATGCATGCATGCGTCCAGAACATAATCATCGTTCCTCTAAGCTTAACAATAATCTTTGTCCGTAGTACCAAATTAATTGGAAGGTTCTTCCACCAGTAAAGTAAACTACAGAGGTCGTAGATTGTGATTGATTATGTTCCTTCTCATCTTTGCTTTCTCTTGTACTAGCACAGATACCAAATTAGTGGAAGCACATGCGATGGTAAAAATGAAGCCAGCATTACACAAGAAACATATTATAGGAGTATTAGGCTAACCAAGAATTTAAATTTTCCTTTCCAAACACGGCCAACAGGGAGGAATATAAACAACTGGGAGTATAAGAGTAAAAGAACAAGCTATCTCATTAGTTCTGTTCATTACATTCCAAGGAAATGCTTTTCACAAGTAATATTCTCGGTCAGTCGTCATTGTCATCTTGAAGCAAATTCTTCATTGCAGAATCTCAACAAGGTCTAAGCAAGATTATTTGAGTGTCAACCAACTTCACTTGATTGTTCACATGATTCACCAAACTTCCATCACAGTAAAAAATTCAAAATTTGCATAGAAAATCGAGTAAAACAACAGTAAATCTCTGACTGTTTGAGATGCCACACTAGAAAGGGCAGTTATAGGGTTCGGTCCATTCATTCATGACTGGAGACAGCTTCCACTCTGGATTGCTTCTTTTGTGCTTGCATCACAGATTCACAGAAGCATCAGGAAACCCCTCGGACAGACAGTTGATTATCGTGTCCACTTTTAACATTGTCTGCATCGGTAATGTACCTGATGACAGTTCCCTCAGCCGCACCTTAAAGTCCTCAAGGTTCTTCACCTGCTCCATCTTATGCACGTCTCTCTGCACAATTGCATGAACCAAGGAAATCGCTGAGTAAGTAGCCTCAGGAGTAACCGGTCCAGTTCCCTCTTCAGCCATGATGATATTCACCAGTTCCATAGCTTTATCACACAGCTTATCCACCACGCGCACATCTTTCGGCAGACAATCAAGCAGAAGCAGGACCTCGTCACTGACCATGAGGTATTCCAGCAGGGCATCAGGCACGTTATAAGATTGAGCATTTATCTTCCCATCCTCATCTGCACAGAGTCCACGGATTGCAGTGACAGCCTCCTTCCTTACAACAGCATCCTCGATCCTGAGCAGATCCCGGAGCATTTCCATCCCACCAATATCGAGTAGCCTTTTCCTAAACATGTCAAATTCTGACAGGATGGCAACTATCGAAGCTACCTTTGCCAAATGTGATGCTGGACTTCCATGTTTATGTAGCTTATGGGTGATCCTCTGCAGAAGAACAGGGAGTTGGTTTGCTCCAGCTAGGATCTCCCTGTTTGGCCTGTGAACAGACAAATTAAGGATTACTCCGAGCCTCTGTTCCTCCAGCTTCTGTGACCATGTCGACTTCCAGTTCTTCTGAAGATCTATCAGCCCTTGAAGCAGCCCTGCCCACTTGTGAAGGCAAGGTTGCTCTCCCTTGGTTGTTTTGGAGAGTAGCTGAATCTCGTGCAAAGCCTGCTCCTGCATCACTGAATGCCCTGAGAATTTTTGTAAGATATCTTGGATTTGCGCCTCTGAAGGTGCCACAGGGATAGAGAGTGTATCAGCAGCATTAGATGAGGAACGGGCCATGTGATCAAGACACCATGCAGCAATCATATCACGGAGGAGATGGTTTGGAGCAGTGGAAGTGTGGGATAAAGTCTCCTTAGTACTTGGACAGACGTTCTGTGGACAGAACAACCGATGGTACAGTTGATCAACAGACTGCAAGTAATCAGGCAAAAAAAAAATGGTTTACTGGGTCAAATTAATCAGTGGGAAAACTCAGAAGAAAGCTATTGTTCCAGAAAATAACATAAAATACTACAGCAAAAGAGTTCGGAACAAAAGATACAACCTTTGCTGGCAAAATAAACTATGTAATGTAACTTATAGTGGAACGCTAAAAATCTACACTTCAGAAAGTAACAAATTACAAATTGCATATATGGAAACAAAAGACATAAAACCACAAGTTTCTCTAGCTCCTGTGACATAATTTTCATTCTGTCTGTTAAAAATAAGTGCCATGTTTTGTACTGTCAGAAACAAGATGTCCTAATAACAAGAACGTAACAGCCCAGTATGTGTTGAAGGGACAATCATTTTGAACAGTTATTTAATCATAATATCATGAGACTGATCACGATACATCACTTTGAAAACAGTCACTAACAAGCACTAAAATTATAATCTGCACCAAAATGAGAATAGGAAGTGCATGATAGGTAGATGCCTACAAAGCGGTGAATAAGCAGGGTGCCTTGGTGCACTGCCATGCTAGAATGCAACAGCAGGTTTGCTGTTTCAGTCAGTGAGGAAACAGTGGAGATGCCTCGTTCTCAAAAAAAAGTGCATGCATGGACTATAACAGAACTTTGAATTGCCAATTTGCCATAGAAGTCCTTAATCATTCATTTAGCCCAAATCTCCAACTAAAAGCAACACCCCTTGTACCAAAATTGGTTTCTATGTTACTAACCAAGTCAAATAAAAGTTTGGATGACAAATAACAAGTCTAAAGTGTAATTCTAGTTTCGGTTATCTATATCTCTTATAAAGTTAACCCCCCCTACAAGTCTATCTCAACATACAAATATATCCACATCATCATCCACAAACTGTCCACATTATCTCCCACTAATAACCATGCATTCCACTAATTTCGAACCTTTTAATTTCAAGCTATGCACATATATCATCTCCACTCAATTTCATTTGAATTCTTTTTTTAGTTCCACGGCAACACGCGGGGTATCTTTTAGTTAGATATATTTATATCACAGACAGAGTTGGATAGTGCAATGAAGTTAAATAACAACATATAGCCCCACAGGCCACATCAATTATAATTTATCAGGATGTTTCCAGCAGAACATGTGTCATGAAAAGCGAAAATGATGAGGGGCAATCCAATTGTGTTTAGCCAACTAAATCTCAGAGGTGGGCACTTACATATCCAGATGCCAATATGACCGGATCCTCCATTACTCCAATCAGTCCACTGTGCGAGCTATCAGCCTGGAACACAGTATAATTGTGGGATAAGTACTCACCAAGAGGTCGAGATGATTCAATCAGTTTGTTTGAGCCGTTAATGTAACTCCTCACAAAGCTTATTTGAGATGAAGTAAATTTTTATAATCATGAAGAGTTGAACTATTTTCGAACTAGATATGTTGATCAAATGCTAAGACTTTCTAAACAAGTGAAATGTAAAACCATAAATGGTCAGAAGAGGACAAGGGATTTGTTCATGCAGTAAACAATGGAATGTTATTGCGTGCCACGAAGAACAAGCAGCAGGCAGTGCCTACACGAAATTAAACCAAAATTCACCCAGTGACCAATGCAATGCGTTCATAAATATGCCATCAAGAAGCAGAAAGAACCATGAAAGGGTAGATTAAACAAGGCATCCAAGTAATTCAAGAACTAGATCAGACACAGAGTTGGAAGGCTGGATAAAATAATCCCAAGAAGTCAGATACGCGGTGGGTGGGACTTACATCATCATACGGGAATCTGGTAGCGAACTCGCGAGGCAGCTCCGGTGGATTTTGGAGCTCTGCTGTCCCATACGTGAGCTCCATGAGGCCGGTGATCGCCTCTTCCATCTTGGCGAACGCGGCCTCCTCTTGGTCGTGGTCGTGGGTGCCCTTCTGGATCTTCGTCAATGCGCTTCGCATCGTCGCACCGTAACCAGACCTCGTGTGGGCCGCTTGGTCCTGCTCCACCAGCCTTGCACCGGTTCTTGCTGGCGCCTGGGGCACCGACCCTGACGTGCCGGGAACGTCAGAAGACGACGCCTGTCCCTGATGTGGGCTTCTTGGCGGCGACCTCGGTTTCGGCAGGGTGTGGGCCGAGGGGCTTGCAGCGACAGCAAGAAGGCTCCTGCGTGTCGGCAAGGTGTGGTCGGAGGGGCTCGTACCGACAGCAAGAACCCTCCGCAGCAAACTTGACGGCGATGATGGGAGACATCCTGACGGCGACTGCTGGGCGGCGGAGGAGGCCCTGGCGTTCTCTTGAATAATCAGCCCCTCCATGGCGCGAAGTAGCTCGTCCTCCAAGGTCTCGCCCGCCGAGCTGGTGTGGCCGGAACGACGCAGCGACATTGCTGCTTCCTGGGACCGGTTGAGTTCTTGGCTTCTCGCGTGGACGCGAGGTGGCTTCTTGCTTTGAGTTTTATAGGGAACGCGTGATGCGTTGAACTTGAACCGTTGTTGACAAACGAACTGCGGTCTTTAGTTCAGGGAGTGCCTTCCACTTTTTATAATGACGAGGCCTGGGCTCGCGAGGGCCTCGAGACTCGTAATATCCAGTTCAGCATCACTGCTACTAGTAGCTTCATCTGATGGACTTGCCTGTCCGATGCTGCAACTGAAATGTAGGCATCACTGCTTTGATTGTTCTTGAATTTGATCTCAGGAACTTTGTTGACCAATTGTTGATATCTCTGGCTGACCGCCCACCGCCAAGCAAAGATTACGGCAACCGGAATTTCAATTTCTCAAATAACCACCACAGAATTTCAATTGTTAGGCATTTCATCGAGCACGCCCTTGTTCCCAAGGTCCCCGTCCACTTCATGCGAAGCCGCGACTTGGCATTTCGTCGAGCACCAGACGCGCGTCGCTCGCTCCGGCTCTGTCCGCCACCGCGCCAACAAACATCCTTGACGAGCTCGAGGCGGAGGATGGCCTGGCCTCCACCGTCCAGACCTCGGCATCGCTTCTCTCCATAAGGTGTTCTGGGTCCACTGCCGCCGGCAGAGACGGGAGTGCATGCAGTGCCCCTCTCCCTCCACCGACGCGCCATGGCTGGGCAGTGGACACTCGGTCGGTAGACTCTCTCTGCTTTGGTCTGATCCCTGATGATGAGATGGTCCAGCAACAGCAACGGGCAGAGGAGAGCGTTCACATTTCATTTCACGAAGAAAAAGGCCGGCATTGGGCTTTGCATTCCATTTCAGGCCCTGCTGGGAGCCAAAATTGAAGTGAGCCAGAAAATAACTAAACCTGAACAGGTGAAAATTAAATGAAACTTTCGTTGGGATAAAAGAGAAATAAGATTATGTTGATCTTATTTGAAGTAGCTAGTCGAGTAGGTTGTAGAGACAAAGTCGTGTCCCCGTATCGGTTCTTGAGCGTTCGTTAAGCTTTTTGATAAAGCTATAGGTGAATATCTTTGATCTACAAATCAACACGTATAAATGTTAGCTGAGAAGATAGAACATTGTTAGTTTTTTCTCCTAAATGTTACTGAAAAAACCTAAATGTTAGATTTTTGCTAGGATCATTTATGATTTATGCCGACGGTATATGGGAAGCCAGACAGCCAGTTGTTTTATAATAACATGTTTTTTCATATACCAGTTGGGGTACATTGAAATTACATTTACATTACACTTGGGTGGCAATCATGTTTTATCTGTAATTTCTTTTCAGTAACCATGATGATGTACTAAAAAAAACATCTTATATTCTTATATCACATTGTTTGACAATTTGTTTCGTCGTTACAAATTGAAATTAGGTCCTCATTCATAGAACAGCCCCACTTCCTCCGCACTTAGTGTGTCAGCCCACATTGTAGCCCGCTTCTGCTCTCTCTGTCGCTTTTCCTACCCAAGAAGCATTGGTGTTTTCCCGCGCTCATGCTACACTTTAGAAAAAGATAAAATACAGTATACTAACATGAATACTAATTAAGTGAACGCCCCTAGATACATTATAAAATATCGCATGCATGCATACTAACTGAATAATCTTAGACATACCACAGAACATCGCATGTATATAAATGAATACCACCAGACATACCTAGAACATCACATGTATATATAATAAATGAACACCTCCATATCATAATGAACATCATACACACCATAGAACATCACATACTTACTAAATGTGCATCGTTATATACACCATAGAACATCACATACACTCGTAATTAAAGAGGTACTCCTAATCATGGCACACATCGTCGTAGCCCGAGCAATCATAAGGTGCACTCTACCTCCACTCGTAATAGAACTGTACCATTTTTACCTTTAATTATATTCTTCTTTTCATAATCCTCTCTCCACTCATTCTAAAAAATTAGATAGGGGCCAAGTAGTGTAAATATGGTTTAGCACAATTGACTTTTAGATGAGGCTGTCCAATTAACTTTGCAAGATCAGATGTGGAAGTGTCTTGACTGTTGTAGTTTGCTCAACTGCACTTTGTTCATGACGTCCTATACTGTCGACGGAATACCGGCGATAGTCTACCGAGAGGTATGCCCAAGGTAGTAGATGATACGGTGAGGGTGCGCCTGAGACGAACAAGCGTTGCGCAGTAAGCGCGAGACACGAGATTTATACAGGTTCAGGCCGCCGCGAGGCGTAATACCCTACGTCCTGTGTGTTGCTGTCTTGTATTATTATGAGTTGAGTTGCCTTGAATTGAGGGGATCTATCCCTGCCCCTCCTTATATAGTCTGAAGGGACAAGATTACAAGTAAATTATCCAAGTTGGTACAATAACCGTGCAGTACAATGCCTTGCGCCGCACGTCTTTATCTTCTGGGCCGGGCCAGCTTTGATGGTGTGGCCCATGTTTTGTCTTGTGGTACTGAGAGTCTATATCCCCACAGCTAGTCCCCGAGCGTCTTGCATTCGTCGGGAGGTGCAGATCTTCGGAGTTGCTTGACTAGACGGATGTAAGGAGCTCAGAAAAAATTTGAAAAGAGCTTCTCTTTGGTGAAGTGTATCCACTTTTGGTTCGCTAGAATCAATACCTTCACCGTTAGGTGAAGTGTATCCACTTAGTCCCCGAGCCTGATAGTAGGTGACGTAGTCACGTGGTGTTAGGGTCAAAATCTTTCTTCTTCTGATCATGTGAAGTGTCGACGAAGTCCCCGAACAGCTTTGGTGCTCGAAAACACTTGATGAAGATGACGAAGTCCCCGAGCAACTTTGCTGCTCGGAAACGCTTGACAAGGCGGCGAAATCCCCGAGCAGCTTTGCTGCTCGAAAATACTTGATGAAGACGACGAAATCTCCGAGTAGTTTTGCTGCTCGGAAACACTTGACGAAGGCGACGAAGTCCCCGAGCAGTTTTGCTGCTCGGAAACACTTGACGAAAGCGACGAAGTCCCCGAGCAGCTTTTGCTGATCGGAAACACTTGACGAACATGACGAAGTCCCCGAGCAGTTTTGCTGCTCGGAAACACTTGACGAAAGCGACGAAGTCCCCGAGCAGCTTTTGCTGATCGGAAACACTTGACGAACATGACGAAGTCCCCGAACAGTTTTGCTGCTCAGAAACACTTGACGAAAGCGATGAAGTCCCCGAGCAGCTTTTGCTGATCGGAAACACTTGACGAACATGACGAAGTCCCTGAGCATAGCAAGTGATCGTGAAAAAATCTTCCTAGCAAGCGATCGACGACGAAGTCCCCGAGCATGGCGAGGCGCATATCAAGACCCCCGATGTGCTGCCCAAGATCAGCACCCTGATCCGAACAGCATGGAGTGACTTGATAACTTGGCGACGAAGTTCCCGAGCAGCTGTATTGCTCGGAAACGCTTGACGAGGCGTCGAAATACCCGAGCAGCTGTACTGCTCGGAAACGCTTGGCGAGACGACGAAGTCCCCGAGCAGCTTGGTGCTCGAAAACGCTTGACGAGGCGTCGAAATACCTGAGCAGCTGTACTGCTCGGAAACGCTTGGCGAGACGACGAAGTCCCCGAGCAGCTTGGTGCTCGGAGATGCTTGATGAAGACGATGAAGTCCCCGGCGTAGTCCGAGCAACGCGAGGACAGCGAGCAGCGACGACGAGTCCCAACGTGGTCGGAGATAATGTCCGAGCAGCGCGAGGACGGCGAGGAGCGAACTGACGAATCCCCAGCCTGATCGGAGACGATGTCCGAGCGACGTGAGGATGGTGAGGAGCGAAGGCGATAAGTCCCCAGCGTGGTCGGAGATGATGTCCGAGCTACGCGAGAACGACGAGGAGCGACGGCGACGAGTCCCCAGCGTGGTCGGAGATGATCTCCGAGCAACGCGAGGACGGCGAGGAGCGACGACGACGAGTCCCCAGCCTGGTTGGAAGCGGTGTCCGAGCAGCGCGAGGACGGCGAGAAGCGACGACGACGAGTCCCCAACATGGTCGGAAGCGGTGTCCGAGCAGCGCGAGGACGGCGAGAAGCGACGACGACGAGTCCCTAGCATGGTCGGAAGTGGTGTCCGAGCAGCGCGAGGACGGCGAGGAGTGACGACGAGTCCCCAGCGTGGTCGGAGACGGTGTCCGATCTATGCGAGGACGGCGACGAGCAATGATGAGTGTCCGGCGAAGAGTTCCTGCAAAATAAATATGTACAGTGGGTAGTACATGATGTAGATTTTTGGCGAAGAAAGTAGATCCGAATATTGTAAAATGCATGATAAGATTGCCCGTTTCTTGCTCTTGTCAGGTCACATAATTTCCCCTGGTAGTTGGCCTGTTACGTTTAAGCACCTGACCCAGCGTCTGGTTCAGAGGTTTGTTAACATGACCATTCGGTTTGACGGCTTACGGAGCGAAGACAGGTTTCACGGATTAAGACGTGGCTACCAAGGTACCTTAAGCAACCCTTGAGAGGAGAAAACGGAGAGATACTTAGTATCTCATTGGCGAAGAAAATCTTCTGAGTGCCCGAGCATGGTCGGGGCTTATGTCGGCGAGTTGCCCGAGGTTTGTTGGGGCTTTATGGAGAGGTCGGCGGCGAAGTCCCCGAGTGTGGTCAGGGCTTATGAAGAAAGTATCCGGAGATATATAGAGATCGAAGGATTCGTAGAAGAATATTAAAAATATGACTTAACTTGATTGACGTCGGGCGGAGTGGTCGGCGTGTCGAGAAGTTGTTTGACGTTTTACTGCTGTTGAAGCCGTCGCGAAGTGTTGTCGACGAGAGGCACGATTGAATCTTTAGCTTTGCTCGTATGCATGTGTCCATGCACAGGATCTTGGTCGCGGCTTGCATGCGTGGTCTTGTAGTCGTGGCCATCTTGGGTATGCGGAGTTGTAGGCCAACAAGAATAATCAGAGTCAATCTGCGTACCGCGACGTGCAGCTGATCTGCCTCGTACGTGGGTGCCTCTATGGAAATGTTGGTTGCTTGCATGTCATCCGACGGGCGTATGGCCTTCATCGTGTGTAGAATGGATCCAGGTTGCTTTCCACGTGATCGTAGTTGTAGGGCCTGTAGATGCCTTAATCTTTTTTGTTCGATGTAGCCAGCACCGCCTGACGCTGCGTGGCGATCTTTTTTACCGTTGTCGATTTGTCGAAGCAGGTCTTGCAGTATCACGATGGATCGATCTTGATGCATAGCAACGACGCTCGACCCTAACTGGACGTGGTAGGCCAGATCGGATCGCGAAGAAAAATCTGTCTCTTTTAGATCGTGCTCGGTGACGTGGTCGACAAGCCAACGAATGCTGGTGGCGTCGTAAGATTTCGGCGATATGTAAATGGAGCGCTCGGCGATGTGTCGATGGAGAGCTCGGGTGTAGAGCTTGACTGGATGATGCTACGGAGTCCGATGTCTTGACGAAGTCCCCGAGCGTAAGGCTCGACTGGAGAACATGAAGACGCTGGCGTGTCTTGGAGAACGACGACAACTTGGTTATCTCCTGGAGCTCCATGAGTCATGGAGAGTAGCGAGGTGCCCGAGCGAGGTCGGGGCTTATTGAGAAGTCGGCGAGGAGTCCTCCACGCCCTGCGTGGTGCCCGTGCTTTTGCCGGGGCTTTTGGAGACGCTGCTAATCTGCCCAAGCGTCCTCAGGGCTTACGTGTTAGCGAAGACTTAACGGCCCAGGCGTCCCTGGGGCTTACGTGGTGGCGAAGCTGCCCGCGCCAGGCGGGGGTTACGCTTATCGTGGGCGAAGGCTACCCGATATATCGGGGCAGTTGGTGAAGTAGCGCAGTTGGGCGGCCTATCATGTGTAGGGCTTACGCGGCGTCGAGCCAGATGTTGCCCGGCGGGTGCGGGGGTTACGTATTGGCGAAGTCGTGCTGCCCGAGCAGGTGCGGGGCTTATGCATTGGCGAAGACATACTGCCCGAGCAGGTGCAGGGCTTACGCATTGGCGAAGACGTGCTGCCCGAGCAGGTGCGGGGCTTAGCATTATCTTGGACGTGCTGCCCGAACCGTGCGGGGCTTACGCATTCACGGCGAAGAATCTTGGAGATAATCTTGGCGATGACATGGTAGGCGGCTCTACGTGGCTTGCTAGATGACCCGACGTGGCTCGCTAGTTGGCTCGTCGACGCGGCTTGACATCTTCCTTGACAGCTCTGATGGCTTGTTTAACAGCTCAGACAGCTTGCTTCAGATGGCTGGCTAGATAGCTTATTCGTGGATCGGTGGCTCGCTCCCGGTTCGGACGGCTCATCTGGTGGCTCGCATGTTGGTGGCTCGCACATCCATAGTTGGATTGCCATGGTCGCCTCGCAGATCGGACGAGAACTCACTTGCATGGTCACGTAGTTGCAAGTGGTCGTTGCTCGCTGGTCAATGGAGATGCAAGGAAAGCTTATCCCATGCATAGTACAGTAATATACTACATATTTCAGATTTTGTTGTTGCCACACATAAACGACGACGAAGCCGTCGCAGGGTGTTGACGCCGAGAGACGCGATTGATTTCGTTTTGAATCGGTGACGTCCGTGATAGGTGCATGGTTGATTTGCATGGCAAATCCTCTTGTAGATCGGATGTGGCTTGGACGATTTATTTTCTTGCTTGCCGGATCGTTGAAGTTGGACGTGCTCACTACTTGCTTGCTTGACGTCGTAGATGGATCAATTGAGTAGATCGATTTTTGTGTGCCGACGACGTGCCGTCATCCAACGTGGTTGATTACAGCGTGGTGGGAAGAATGCCGCCGCCGAATGCCGCTGACGACGACAAAGAAAATTGCCATCTGGTTCGCTGCCACCGAATGTCGTTGCCGTGGTCGATGACGACGAAAGGAAAATCAAATCGCAATTAAATCTCTACCAATAAATATTATGTAGATTCGTGGAGAAATCCGAAGACGATATATAATAAAATATCTTAATTAAGATAATAAACATGACTTAGCTTTTCAATTAAGGTTGGCGTCGGATCCTGATCGGATGTCAAGTAGCAAAAAATATCTCCAATATTGTTGTCGACTTGTACTTTCATAGATCCATTTGTTGTCTTCCGTAGATGCTTGTACGTGGCTTGCTCTTGATTGGTACAAATCGATGCGTGTTCGTTTTGGTACACACTGTTTTTTAGTACGCACCGTTTTAGGACGTGCGCTCAATCTTGGTGATCGGGCATCGATGCATCTGGTGGGTGGCAGTAAGCCAACAGCACTTGTGCATGTCAGATCGCATCCATGTCACGACGGATTCCGGTGCGGCGGGTGTATGGCGGTAGCCCGAGGCACTTTTACTCGTGGACGTATTGGTCTTGTTCGTAGAGCTCTTGATCGGATCCGGTCAGCGAGGGCCAAGCTGCTGCTGCGTACGCCGCTGCGGAGGATGATGATGTCGATAACCTCGTTGATGAAGGACGCCGCTGTCGATGTTGATGATGGAAAATCCGTCTGGTGCACCGCCGCTGGATGTGTTAGACGACGACGAAGAAAGTTTTCATCTGGTTCGCCGCCGCCAGACGCTATTGTCGTGGTCGATGACGACGAAAAAATCGCCGTCTTGCTCGCCATGAATCAGGAAGCACACTCCTTACCTGGCGCGCCAACTGTCGACGGAATACCGGCGATAGTCTACCGAGGGGTATGCCCAAGGTAGTAGATGAGACGGTGAGGGTGCGCCTGAGACGAACAAGCGTTGCGCAGTAAGCGCGAGACACGAGATTTATACAGGTTCAGGCCGTCGCGAGGCGTAATACCCTACGTCTTGTGTGTTGCTGTCTTGTATTATTATGAGTTGAGTTGTCTTGAATTGAGGGGATCTATCCCTGCTCCTCCTTATATAGTCTGAAGGGACAAGCTTACAAGTAAACTATCCAAGTTGGTACAATAACCGTACGGTGCAATACCTTACGCCGCACGTCTTTATCTTCTGGGTCAGGCCAGCTTTGATGGTGTGGTCCATGTTTTGTCTTGTGGTACTGGGGTCTATATCCCCACATATACTGCTTGCATTGAAAATGTTTCACTTAGAATGATGTTTTTCTCATTCTTCCCTTGCAGCAGCCAGGATGAATTTCCTGAACGTTCTTGTGACTTTTTGTGTGTGCTTTCATTGCTAATGATCTTGTCCATGCTGAATAGGGACCAGGTCTTCAACAAGGTAGTTTGTTTAACAAGAACCGGTTTTCCTAAATAATTTTTCTGTTACAGGTTTGCAATAATTTATGTTGACGAATTTATCATTGCTTCTGACTGTGTCCGGTTTATTTTCAAAGCTTTGACATGTTTTGGGTTTCATGTAGCATTAGCATAGGCACACTACTACTATAGTTTGTTAAGAGTCAAATCCTTGCTGCTTAGCTGAGGATAAACTTTTAGAAGTAGACTACGGGTAATATACTAAGGGGCCATTTGGTTCTTTGGACAGCGTTGATCTGACCTAGGTAGCCTAGGTAATGCCTACACATTTGGTTGGCTAGTGAGATTCTCTCGGTTTCTGTGCTGACCAAGCCAACGTGAGTGAGTTAAAACCACTCTCCAACATTGGCGAGGTGAGGCTAGGAGAGGCCTAGAGAGGCGAGACTGCTGGGCAGAGGAACCAAACGTTCCCTAAATATGCGCTATATACATTGTATTCTAAGTGATCGAACATCACATGAAGGAAAAAAAAGGAAAGAAATAATAGAAAAACAAAATAGTTGAAAGGAATAAAAAATGAAAAACACAACAATGAAACATATCTAGGCTGATGCTAAAAAAATTCGAAAAGCAAAACAAAATAAGAAATAGAAAAAAAAAAAGAGAAAAAAAATATAACTATCGTAGGTACATGATCTGGCGCAGGGGCAAAGCGCGCTATTGGACCAGAAGGGGGTCGGTGGAAGGTTCTGGTCCGACTGGTCGAAGATTTCCAATAATAAACACTTGTTTTTCCTCGTATAGACGTTGACGCACCTCTCACCTGACAGCAGCTGGCACTACGAAAGAAAAGCATGCTCATCCACACCACACCACACCACACCACCTTTCGGAGTTGCGTGCACCACACAGCAACATCTCTTGTCCAAGTTAAAGGACATGATGCCCACATGTGTCCGTCCGTCCGGAGCTCGAATCTGAGGCTAGGAACGACGACGGTGGTTGCTGATTTCTGGCGGCAAATCTTATCGCTTCCTAACTACTCCTCCCGTTTCTTTTGCTCTCGTCTTTCGCACAGGTGTGATTTGTTGCAGCTGACAGTCCTCCTACTCCTTTGCTGTCAACCGATCGATGCTTCGGCTTGGCTAGCTAGGAATATGGCCTGTTGCTTATGCATCTCCACAACATTTGTAGTATGTGTCACATGTGCTCAAAGTCTCTAGCTGCACCTACGCGTGCTTGATTACTCAGACCCTGTTTAGATACAACACCAAATATTAAAAGTTCTGTCACATCAATATTTGGACAAATACATGGAGCATTAAATGTTGATGAAAACTAAAATTAATTTGACAGCTTCGCAAAAGGTTACGAGACGAATCTTTTTTGTCTACTTAAATTATAATTGAACACTTATTAAAAAGTTAGCACGTTGCTACGGTACAAAACTTTACAAAAATAGGTAATCTAAACAGGCCCTAAGATACATTTGAGATTTTAGTTTGATGGACAAAAACTAATGTTTTATGAAAAAATGCATTCAACTTAAGACCGAAATCCTAACCTAAGCTTAGCTCAATTGGTTGGGTTTTTTTTAGAAACTTGCAACTTGAGTTTGAGTCTACTACATGTTTTTTTAGATTTATTTCAGAATATAACATTATTGTTTTTTTGGTAGGATATACGTAGTGAGGCACCAGGTAAGCATTTTGCGATTACAAAGATTCATTTAAAATTTTGGTTTGAAGGAAAAGAAACTAATGTTTTATAAAAAAATGTGTTCAACTTTAAACCGAAATTCTAGACCTAACTTAGTCCAACTGGTTGGGTTTTTTACGGTGGAACTTGTCCACTCAAGTTTAAATCTAACACATATTTTTAGATTTATTCCATAATTTTGCAGCGTTATTTTACAATGGTATGACATGTTCGTCGATAGTGTGGCATTTGTGCTGACTTCAATAATCTTGAGATTTGTCTGCCAATTCAGTTCAATTCTTTTGGAGGTGCTCAAAGTCACAGGGATGCCCTATTCTTTTGACCAATCAACACTGGTTTCCAGCCACAAAACAGTATTTTTTCTCTCAGAATAAATTAGCATCACCCAAAATCAACGCTTGTTTCCATCCCAAATGAACGTAATCTTTCGAAGATGAGTGACTTCATCAATTTTGAGCGGATGGTTTAACAAAAAAATTAGACAAAAATCTTGAAATCAAATTTTATTGAGGATCTAAATTATCTTGATTCCCAAATGAACTAAATACATGCATTTAATGCAAGATGCAAATTGGACATAGCTGAAATTTTCAACTTTCAAAAAAACACGCTTTCAAGTCAAAGTATCGTAAAGGAGGACTTTCAACGCCAAAGATGGTTAGATGGAGATCATTCAGCTGGTCTTATCGACACCAGTAATTTTGGACCTACATGCTATTTGTCAATTCCTAAATATAGTATGACAAGGAAAAAAATCCATCTCCAATTATTCCCCATAGTTCACTCCTAAAAATAAAAATGTAATCTACAATCATTTTCTTCCTCTACTAAACGGCTGGTTGGATTGTACGGCTGATTTGTTGTGAGAAGTGTTTTGTGACTGGCTGAAAGATAAGACTAGCTCAAGCTAATAGAGCGCTACATCACCGCCACCGTGGCCTCCTGTTCCATCCTACTTCAGCCATCTGTTATGGCATTCAATAAATCCCTTGTATAAACCTAATTGGATGATTCGTCATCAGATGACGATGACTCTTTGATCTTGTCAGCGGTTCGAATTGTGCAAACATATTCTAATGTTAAAGGACGACATGATGATTCTTTGATCTTGTCAGCAGTTCGAATTGTGCTAACATATTCTAATGCTAAAGGACGACATGATGATTCTCTCCCAGGCCATCAAGTTATTTATCGAGATAGAGAAGACAATCACCAAAGGATGTTTGTAGGTTATTTGACGGATGATCCGACTTACGGCCCATATTTATTTCGTCGGAGGTTGGTGTGCATTCGCTGGATTAGTACATCCATGCTTAAGCGGCGGCGTTGAAGATCATCCAACTCAAAACCCTATTCGACAAGAAGAGGACGAGATCATCCATGGCTTACCTGAATGGCGGCGTTGAAGATCCTCTCACTGGATGCGCATGTCGTGGGAAAGTCACGACGACGCACGTGAAGTGGAAAGCGGAGGACGTGGAAAGCGGAGGACCGATGCACGCGAGTAGAGTCTGCGTATTTTTACGCACGATGGAAGCCCTTTTGTCAATTGCTAAAGGATGGGGAGTGCATATATGGAACTATTGGAGATTGGTTTTACTCTTTTTTTTTTTCCAAAACAAGAGATGGGGGTGCATTTGGGGTACTCTTGGAGTTGCTCTAAAATCAAAAGCGTGAGGATTTTGTTCTAGAGAAGATTTAGTCCACTTCCTTTGTCCTCAAATACAATGTATTATGACTTTTAAATTTATATTAAAATTTATATTGAAATATATGTTATTATGTCTTCTAAAATTAGAATTATAGATTTTATGGGCCTTGAAAGGAAATATCGGAATTTGATATTTAAATACAAGCTGAATGGATGTTGTGAAAACTAAAGGTATGATATACTTTCAATTTGAGCGCAATGTAATCTTTAAATGAACTTTCAGTAGTTTAAATCAGTCACCAGGCGTGATGTTATAACGTTTCAATGTTCATTTCCTCTTAATGAAAAAAAGGTCAATCCCGATCGAGAAAAAACATAGTATTACAGGCCTTCAAAATTTTAACCAATACATAATAAATAAATGTTTTTATCACTAAATGATTATTGTAATTCTAAAAGGGAATAAGTTATTATTATAAGATGAATCAGTTCATGGCCCATAGCTAATCAAACTGTAAACTATAATTTTGAGCCGTCTGTCATCCAATAATCTAATTAAATTAAATGTTTTTTTCTAATTATCTGCATATGTAAGTGCAAATCTCCAAGTTATTCATATATAAACTCGTATAACTTTCGACAAGCGATGACATGTGAAAATCGGGCAGGGTCTAGGTAATAATAATTCTTACTCATTGATAGAGCGGCCAATTTTTAACGTTGCCAACTTTAACAATACTAAAATCATATAATTTTGTTGATCTTCAAAAGAAGTCACGGAACTCCATTAACACATGAATGAATAGTATGAAAAGTAAAGTTATGATATATTTAAGAGTAAATAAGTTTTTTGCCTTACAACAAAAGATATATATCAAGATTGTATTTTAATTCAATGCAGAATTTATCAAGACATTAATCATATTATTGCTGATATTCACTTATATTATGAATGCATGGTCATCATAAAATAAAGTATTACATCTTGTAAATTTTATAGAAATGACAAAAACTAAATAGATACATAACATTGCCGTCATTGTTTCTATTAACAAGCCTATCCATTTGTGCTTGGTGTAGCAACCACTGTAATCGTGAAGCAAGCTAAAGAAAACGAGTCAAATGTTTGATACTAGTTTTTTTTAATCTGTTGTTGCAACGCAAGGGCTAGTAGAACGATTCTACTCACAATTTGGAATCGAGGCAGCAGCCATATACTAGCAGACCGGTGGTACGCGCTTGGGTGGATTCTGGATTGAGACTTTGGGCGATGGCCGGGTGCCCACTCTCTCACCCTTCAGTCTTCACACATGTCGCGCGGAAAGGCCTCCTGCAATTCCTGCTGCGCTGGTTTTGGTTCCCGTGGCACAGCCCGAGAACGCTGATGGCCCTGTTCGGTGAAGCTGAAGTGCTGTAGATAAGCGCTGAAGTGTTGTAGAAGTACTGAAATCTTGTGAGAGAAAAATACTGCTGAAGTGCTGAAAAATAAGCGCTTATAAGCGCTACCGAACGCAGCCGATGTCCACTGTGACAGATTGTCACCTTGGACGCGGGTCCGCGACACGCGTCAGTGACTGACAAGGGAGGGTGCACCAACAACCCCGGCGCAGCGGATCCTGCCCGAGCGTCCGGGTCAGACTTGGAGGCATCAGGCATGCCTGCCGGCTGCCCCTGTTGAACGGTCGACTCGGAGTCCAGCGAGAGCACGAGCAGTGTTGAGCGGATGTCTGTCGCTTTCGGTCCTTTTCGGCCCTCGATGTACTGGACTGTTTAGCTGTGAAAAAATTTAGGATGTTAGTATAGTAGTACTTCTACTTTGATTTGTACTTGACAACTTTTATTTAAACATGGTATAAGGAGATTTAAAAGATTCGTTTCGACATGTACAAATAAACTATGTAATTAGTTTTTTAGTTACATTTAGTGCTCCAGACATGTGCCGTAAAATTGATGTACCGGAGAATTTTAGAAAATTTTTGGGAACTAAACAGGGTCTAAATTCTAAAATTTTCGTCACATCGTATATGTTGGCAGTATTAAATGTAGATAATTTTTTTTTATGTTTATATAGTTTACATATAAATCACAAGACGAATTTTTTTATCCTACTTAAACTATGATTAGACACTTATTAAAAAAGACTCTCTGCTTAAACCCTTATAAAACAGATCAGATTCGTCATAGTACATCATATAAATAAAGAAAAGTGTCTGGCTTAAATAAAGAGATTTTACTCTATTACATATCGCCGAAATGCCGCACCGCCTAACTAAAGTCCGTACGAGACTTGTCTCGAGAGGGGATGGGGGAAGATCACGTTGAGATTTCGCCGGGGAATGGGTCCGGATGGTCGACGACAGTGGACAGATGCTCTTTTCCCCTTGCCATGCGCTATTAAACAAGTGGCATCGCACACAGTACTACTACTATACACTGCCAACCTTGCCACTGACAGAGAGGGATGGGCAAAGAATGATCATTCAGCATATCTCAGCACGCTCGAACAATTCGATGCAATAATCAAGCTCACTCCTTTAATTTTTTTCTTCGAGTATATCATTCCCATCTACGTAGTATCCCTCAACTTTGATCCCTTAAACTTTCTTATTAGGATGAAAATAATTCTCTGATATGTTGTCACGTGCCTAGTTGGCGATGCATTTGCTTTTCACCACTCTCCCGTGACATCGCAATTGATTTTAATATAAGTGATTATTATATAAAAATGTTGTCCACTGTATTCTTTTATCTTCAACAAATATAGAGTCAAATCAAAACGTCTTAAGTTTAACCGATCTATATCAAATAATATTATAATCAGTTTATGAAATCAGATGAGCATTATTGGAGACATCATATTATATAGAATATATTTTTGATAAATGTGTGCCTCTTTAGTGTTTGTTTTTTTACCATGCATCTCTCTATTTATGCCCGTTTTGGGTCCACGTATTAGATTTGAATGTGCATAGTGCAAGGCTGTATGCAAATGTCAGTTGTGGTTCATCTACTATAACATAATACAACCTTGAAAACATACTTGATGAGGATATACCTAACAAATATGGCTCTGTTCGCTTCAGCTGAAAAGCTGAGCTGATTTGGCCTGAAACTGATTTGTTGTGAGGAAAAATAATGTTCCAGAGCTGAAAAATATGTGCTGTTTAGTTGAAGCGAACAGAGCCTATACTTCATCCATCCGCAAAGAATGTAATTCCATGTTCCGAGGATACCACTACCTTTTTAAGTCCTGAAAGGATCGAGGATGGCCAAAAGGGGGGTGAATTGGGCAACTAGTAAATTTTCGCAAATCAATTCAACGTATCGCCATTCACCCAATATCACCCTACAAGTGCTTGTATATAATTCTAAACCTAAAACAAGTTATGCAACCTAGAGCTAAGTCCTATCACAAGTATACTACTTTAGAAATGTAAATAGCATGAAGTAAATGCGGGAAAGTAAATGAGTCAGTGATTGCAAGCCGAGTTTTTTCAGAGGTATCGGAGAGTCGGCACTCTTCACTAGTCCTCATTGGAGCACCCACGCAAGGGTGTAGCTCCCCCTTGATCTTCGCAAAGACCAAGTGTTCTCTACGGGCTGATCCTTTGCCTCTCCGGCGCGGTGGATCGCCCACAACCGCTCACAAGCTTGGTTTGGGCCGCCCACAAGCTCTCCAAGCGGTCACCAAGCCTCCGATTGCCATCGAACCGTCTAGGTGATGCCGATCACCAAGAGTAACAAGCCTAGACTCTCACTTGTAATACCCCGGGTATTACGGATTTAATTAATCTGCCATGTCATCATATTTAAATTAATCATTTGCATATGATTGTGATTAGGTCCCTAGAGTGATTTGAATTTAATTAGTATTTGTTTGTAGAATTAAATTCCCAAATAAAGGTTTAAAAATTTACTTTTATTAGGGCCAAAACCTAATTCAAAATCTAAAAGAAATTTGGAGATAGTCCCTTAATAAAAGTTTTAGATCTTTTAAAATGGAACAACTTTTATTTTTGGAGATTTCAAAGTTCTGTGGTGGGAATTCAAATTTATTTCAAAACAATGATTTAAAACTTAGTTTTAGATTGGCATTTCAAAAATTAATTGGAATCTGGCAAAACTTCCTAAATATAAGTTGTAAAGCTCATTGAGTAGAACAACTTTTATTTTGGCAATTTTTCAAGTTGTTGAGAAAATTTAAAAGTAATTTTGAAAATACAGTTTGAAATTTAAAACTCTAGTTTACCCCTTTTTCTGTAGTTTCAAAAATATTTCGAATTTGGATTTAGTTCCAGAAGCAAAGTTGTTCAGAATTTCAAACCCTACAACTTTTATTTTTGCAGTTTTTCATGTTGGTATTCAAAAACGATCGCAATTGTGCAAAAACCGACAGCCCTAGGGTCTAGGTGCTACAGTGAAATGCCCCCTCTTCCTGTTCGCGAACAGCGCCGACCCGCCGCCGTGCCGGGCGCGCGCGCGCGGCCGTCCGTGCCGGCCGGGATCGTGTCTCCGACACCGTTCCTCGCGCGGGCGAACGTGCGCCACGCCGTGATGCTCCTGTCCCCTCTCCTATGCCCCTTAAAGACGACGACCGCCTCCCCCTCGTTTCTTTCTCTCCGCTCGGCCGCCATTGCTCTCTCGGTCCCCGGCTAAATTCGCCGCGCTCCGTCCATCACCACCCTCTCCATCTTGCAGCCAGCTAGCTAGCTTCCTTGCGCATCTCCTGCGACCGTCGGCGGGAGCTGTAGAGCTTCGTAACCACCGGAACACCGGTGTCTCCCTCGCGGGCGGGCAGAGCGCCACCGCGAGCTCCGCCGTCGTCTCGAGCTAGTCTGGGTAAGCTCTGGGCCTCGGATTGTTGCGTACCGTGATCTCTGTGACCCCTTGAACCTTACGCGTGCGTCGGCGTGCTCTCTGGTTCCCTAGGTTCGCCGGAACGCGTGTTCGCCGTTGTGCCGAGCCGCCGGGATCCGCCGCCGTCGCCAAGTCGCCTTCTCCGAACCACCTTCGTCTCCACCGACCCCTCGGCCAGCTTCGTGGTGAGCCCCAGATGCTCGCGCACCTTTTCCCCCTCTCTTTACCGGCTTGTGCTCGCCGGCGACGTGCTCGCCGCCGCCACCGAGCCGCCGCGTACGTGTCTCCAGGTGCTGTGCGCCTCGGATCTCGTCGTATCTTAGCTTGGTAGACTCGCCTTGGAGTGTAGAGTCCGTCAGTGCCCTCGGCTTCGTCCCTCGGCTCACCGTCGGCGAGCTAGGGGCGACGAACCGCCGGCGCACCTGCCTCTGTTGAAACAGAGGAGAGGCCAGGGGCCTCGGGTTAGAAGATAGGTCTTTCCAGGGGGTTAAGTGCAAATCCCGTGACTCATGTGAATAGTATAGATCGGACCGCGGGTTGATTTCCGATTTCCCCAAGGTCTCTTTTGCTAAACCACCGGCGCCGGGTGCGGGCAGGCCGAGTGGGCCGGCTCGCTCTGGACTTGGGCCGTAGTGGGCTGATTTGGTCTTTTCTTTTTCCAGTGAATTTCAAAATGCTTTTCTTTTATATATTCATGTGAATAGTGCTGATGTTTGTTAATTTCATATGAATTAATCTGCTAGGTGTAAAAATGTGAAAATAATTGTGTACGCTCTCTGTAATATGTAGTATTTGTTAAAAATATAATATAGGGTGTTCCAGTGCTTTTAATCTGCTGTATAAATCAGTGAAGTAATTAATAAATGCAAGTTTGTGTAATTTTAATTAATTATCTGTAAATCCAAAAATCATGAAATTTATTGTGGCTCTGTTTTATGATAAAACCTAGCTGTTGGTAAAGTTTGGTTGCAATTGAAGTTAGTTTGGTCAATTAATTAATATATGTGAAATTAGGGATTAATAAAGTAAATAGAAAAATGAATTTAGGTTTGTTGTGTGAAATTTTGGGTTGAATGAAGACCAAGGATCTTTCGCTGTGTGATCCTTGGCAATTTGAGAACTTAGTGCTTGATAGTAGTCATAAAGCTGTGTAGCGGCTTTCTGTGACCGTTAGAAAGGTCAATAAAACAAAAGTAGCAAACATTACTTTTACCTTCCGTAGATCGTTTACAACTTTAGCGTGAAGGAAAGTTGTACTCAAGGTATTAATGGTTTACTTTCAAGCATTTCATTTGTTGCCCTCATGCCATGCTAAGCATACATCATTGCATACGTGTAGTGCCCGTTCCCGAGGTGGTCCAGGTCGAGACTACTTCTGAGGAGGCCACTCCAGAAGTCATCCAAGGATTCGACATCTGCGGGACTGATCCCGATCCGACACTGTACACGATCCAAGGCAAGCCCCGGTGCACTCAGCCCCTCTATTACAAAATATTTATAATTCGAGTTAATCTACTGCATTAGGTTAATAGGAGTTGATTGTCACCTATCCAGATGCATTGTCTCAAATAAATACCCTGAAACCTGATTTAAATAAAATGGTTTGAGAAATGCTTAGGCATGCTTAATGAACTTAGCTTTGCATAAAAGAAAAACTATTTTCTGTGCCATGATTATACTTATACTTTGATTGGTGAAGAACTGGTTATCCGCTGGTCGATGTGTATTTGGGTTAGAGTCCCAATGCATGGTCGCTTTCGGAATAATTTGGAACTGGTCGATGTCTTTGGAAACGTGTTTCGTTGGGTGGCCAGCTCATGGGGCGGCGTTCCCTATGTCTCACTCACCCGACAGGCACGATAATAAAAACTGTCGGGTAGTCTTGTACTTGGGTTAGAGTCCCAATGCAGGATTGACGGCAGGAAGGAAGTAGGGACCGTTCGTTGTAGGCCTGCTGTGATCATGATGAACAGCCTAGCCACATACCAATGCGGAAAGCCTAGAGTTCGGTGGCGCTATTGCTGGAACCGACAACCACGCACTGGGAGTGGAGAGATGGCGAGAGTAGCTTGTACCCACGTGGCCGGCGTGCCTGGATAAGAGTGGAGTACTGTGCTCTCGGGTGGCGCAGGACCGGTTCCGGGATAGCAAAGCCGTGACGACGGGTTGGTATATGTATGCCGGCGTGCTGCATATGCAGTGTGGTTAGAATCCCCAGCTGGGTACTTTCTGGATTCGAATCGACGTGCTCCTCGGTTATGGAGACTTGATCCTCACACTCTACACCGAAAAGTGGTTCTCAACTAGGTTATCTGAATGAATAAAGTAATTGAAAGAATGATGATACATGAGTCTGAATATTGGAGCTATAAATATGATTATAATAATGACAAAATAAAATATGGAACAGGATAGATTGCTTTTCTGCAAACTCCTCATCCTCTGCTAGCCTTACCCATAGCCTTGCATTCCTGAGTCTCATTTTACACCCTTAGTCGGGTAAGTCTTGCGGAGTACCCCAAGTACTCAGGGTTTGTTAACCCCGTTGCAGGAGGACCGCAGTCGGAGATCTGTCTTGCTCCATGTTGCGTGACCGTGGTCGAGGAAGAAAGCGGCGATGAGTGAAGTGGAACCCGTGGGCAGGGTTCGAATTATCTTATCTAGTATTGTGTAATTATTCCACTGCTACTGCTATGTCCTCTGGCCTGTAATAACTATATTTGAATCCTATTTGAACAACTGGTTTGTAATCTAAATGTTATGTAATCTTCCGCACTGTACTCTGATGTATTTTATTATGAAATGTTGTAATCCTGTGATGATTCTGCAATGGTGATCCTGTCGGAGAAAAGGGCGCTAATGTAGCCCGACAGACCTGTCTAGATCATTTGGGACACGGGCCCGGCTGTCAGAAGTCGTTTAGTGACAATGACAGGTGCCGGTGGGCCAGGTGATTTAGCCGGTTCTGTTACAGTTGGTACCAGAGCATTCCATTGCTAATCATTATGGATTACTTTTCAAAAATTTCAAAATGTTTTGGATCATAAAAAGTTTAACCTATTATTTTGGGTCCAAATTGCTTCTATCCTTATCTTGTTCAGTAGTTCTTGTCTTGTTCTATATTTTACCTTATGGGATTAAGGTAGCATGTGGAATAATATTATTATTAGCCCTATGTTAAAAGTTTATTTATGTATGTAGGTACCTTGCATGATTTAAATTCGTAAGTACGTACATGCATCATGATAATCACACCTGTTAATTAACTTCCTCCTTAAAGTGGGTTTTTGGGATAGTTTACCAAACCTATTCTTGCTAACCTATTATATCTTAAAATTCCACTTACCTTCTCCAGATGGCCCGTTACAAGCTCACAGCACGCAAGATGACCGGACCACGTGGCGTTCCACGCCACCAGTTGGCGCCACGCGCTGGCGAGGGCGGAGCTTCTGGGAGTCGCTCACCTCGTCGCAGCAGCGAGGAGCTTGAGGCTGAGGTTGGAAGGCTGCAGGATCTAGTCAGGCAGTGGGAGGAAGAATACAGAGTGGCACGTCTCAACCACTACCGTGACGTGAGGACCAATCGAGATCTGCGTCGAGAGATCGATCGCCTGACCAAGCAGAGGGATGAAGCTTGGGATCATGAGGAGACGATCATGGACAGGATGCTCGAGGCGGAGCAGCGTGTTGGTCAGCTTGAGCTCTACAACAACGTCTTGCACGAGGAGGTGCATGAGCTCTATGGTGAGCTCCACCCTATTCCTGCACCGCAGGAGGAGGATCCTGAGTTGGGAGTTGTCCTCGGTCAGGAGGATGAGGGCGTGGAAGATGTTGACGTGGAGGTCGAGCCGGTCGAGGTCGTCGAGGTAGACGCCGAGGAGGACTTCGAGGAGTTAGACGAGGACAGTGACGCTTCTGCCGCGTCTGGGATCGATGAGGACTAGGCCGGTGTGGCCTAGAGTTGTCAGCTAGATGTTCTCTTTTGTCTGTAATATAGGTGCTTACCTAGAAAACCTTAGTTATGGGTTGTGGGTCTTGTCTGGGTGCAAGCCATGTTGTGTGAACTTTGTATTGTTGCTGTGTGCTGCTATGTTTGCTCAACTAATGTAAGACTCAAGTTGGGTTTGCTTATTAACAGATGGGAGACAACTCTGATAATGCAACTGGTGTTCCCCAACCACCTCAGTTTCCACCCACTCTGGCAGAGGCCATCGCTGCATTGACCAATGTTGCAGCGCTGCTAGCTCAGAATCAGCAAGATCGTGGTGGACGTCGTGGCCGCCGGGATAATGAGGATACCACCTATGTTGACTTCACTGACACCCGCCCACCGGTGTTCACTAAGGCTGATGAACCTTTGGAAGCTGATGATTGGCTCCGTACCATGGAGCAGAAGTTTAGCTTGATTCACTGTACCGAGGTCCAGAAACCTCTGTTTGCAGCTCAGCAGCTCCGTGGCCCTGCGACTACTTGGTATGCCAACCTGTTGGCTGCGCAGGATGCTGGACATCAACTTACCTGGCAAGAGTTCCGTGACGCCTTTCGTGCTCATTACATCCCTGCGGGTGTGATGAAATTGAAGCTGGATCAGTTTCTGGCACTGAAGCAGAATGAGTCTACTGTCGCTCAGTATCTTGGGCAGTTCAACCACTTGGCACAGTATGCACCTGAGCATACCAACACGGATTCTAAGAGGAGAGCCTGCTTTGTCAGAGGTCTGAATTTCAAGATTCAACGCAGTCTGTCTAACAACCTCAAGTGCACTTTTCATGAGGCAGTGGATAGTGCAATAGCTTTTGAGGAAAGCGACCGTCAGCTCCAAGAAGAGAAGAAGAAGAGCAAAAGGTCTAGCTCTTCTGGCAGTCAGAAACGCCAGAAAGTTATCTATCATCCTACCCACCATAACCGTCCGTCATATCCCCATCAGCAGGTAGTTGTGCGCACTGCCGCTACCTCTCATACCTCTAATCAGCAAAACACCACTCAGCCGAATGCCCCTGGCGTTCGTATCAACACTCCACAGACCAACTACAATCACCCATGCTACAACTGTGGAAAGATAGGACACTGGGCCCGTGATTGCCCTTTTCCGAAACAGAACAACCAGAATGTGCAGAAAAGTCCTGGTGTTCCGCAACAGCAAATTCAGCACCGTGGTCACCAGCAGCATGCTCAGAAGGGCAAGATTGTCAAGAAGGCAGGTCGGGTTTATTACACTCAGATTGAAGATATTCCTGCTGGAGAACCCGTCATGATGGGTAAGTTTCCCGTTGCTAGTCATTCTGCCGTTCTGCTATTTGATTCTTGTGCATCTCATTCGTTCATCAACCGTACATTTGTGGTTAAGCATGAAATACCTATTGGGGAAATAAAGGAAGATTTCCTTATACATTCGCCCGGGGGGCGTATAACTACTAAAGAGGTAGTTCAGGGAGTACCTATAGAGCTGGGAGGGCATAGATTCCCAACCACAATGATAGTACTTAAGGATCAGGATATAGATGTGATATTAGGTATGAATTGGATGTATCAGCACAAGGCCTTGATTGATGTGTTGAATAGAACCATAAGAGTAAACATACCTAATAGTCAAACTCAACTTCTTATCCAACTTCCATTGCCAGTAAGAAAGATTGAAAAGACCGTGCAAAGGTTGTGTGCCACCGCAGTTGAAGAAGTATTGAAGATTTCAGTGGTCTGCGAATTTCCAGACGTATTTCCTGATGAGTTGCCTGGTTTGCCACCTGATCGAGATGTGGAATTTGCTATTGAGCTAAAACCTGGAACCGCACCTATATCTCGTAGAGCCTACAGAATGCCTCCCAAGGAATTGGCAGAGCTTAAAGTGCAGCTACAAGATTTGCTAGATAAGGGTTTCATCAGACCCAGCTCATCTCCTTGGGGTTGTCCTGCCATCTTTGTCAAGAAGAAAGACAAATCCCTCCGACTCTGTATTGATTACCGTCCACTCAACGAGGTCACCATCAAAAACAAATATCCTTTACCCCGTATTGACCTACTCTTTGACCAGCTGGCTGGAGCTAAGGTGTTTTCCAAGATTGACCTAAGGTCTGGCTACCACCAAATAAAGATCCGTCCCGAAGAACATGCCAACCACCTCCGTATCGTCTTGAACCGTTTAAGAGAACATTAACTCTATGCCAAATTCAGCAAATGTGAGTTCTGGTTGGACCGAGTTCCATTTCTTGGGCATATCCTGACAGCGGAAGGTGTGTCAGTAGATCCAAGTAAGGTGGAAGAAATCTTGAACTGGAAACCACCAACCACTGTGCACCAGGTTCGCAGCTTCATGGGAATGGCGGGATATTACCGCCGATTCATTCCGGATTTCTCAAGAATAGCTAAGCCTATAACCAACCTATTGAAGACTCAGGTCAAGTTTGTCTGGTCGCCAGAATGCGAAACAGCGTTTCAAACCTTGAAGAGATGTTTGACCACTGCACCAGTCCTTGCTCAGCCAGATATTGAAAAGCCGTTTGACGTGTACTGCGATGCGTCGGGTACTGGCCTTGGTTGTGTTTTGATGCAAGAGGGCCGAGTCATTGCTTACGCTTCACGACAACTCCGGCCTCATGAAGAGAATTATCCCACTCATGATCTTGAATTGGCAGCTGTGGTTCATGCATTGAAGATCTGGCGTCACTACTTGTTAGGCAGCACATGCAATGTCTACACTGATCACAAAAGCCTGAAATACATCTTTACACAAGAAGAATTAAATATGAGGCAACGAAGATGGCTTGAGTTGATAAAAGATTATGATATTGAAGTGCACTACCATCCTGGTAAAGCTAATGTGGTTGCCGACGCACTCAGTCGGAAGGCTCATTGTAATTGCTTGACTGTGAAGCCATATGATCTGTCGTTGTGTTACGGGTTAGAAAAATTGGGCATAGAAATAGTCCCTCAAGGCAGTTGGAACAATATCAGCATCAAACCCTCCATCCGTGATGAAATCGTGGCTGCTCAGAAACATAGTAAAGGTATCAGGCACATCAAAGAGAAAATCCAAGCAGGGAAAGCAGATTGTTTCAGAATTGATGATGAAGGGATTGTATGGTTCAAGAATCGGCTTGTAGTTCCAAAAATTCCAGAGTTACGTGGCAAGATTCTTGACGAAGCTCATTTGACAAGATACTCTATTCATCCAGGAAGCAACAAAATGTACCAGGATTTGAAACAGAAGTTTTGGTGGACTAAGATGAAGATCGAGATTGCTCAGTATGTAGCAAAATGCGACACTTGTCAGAAAGTAAAAGCTGTACACATGAAGCCTGGTGGAGAGCTGCAACCATTACCTATTCCTGGATGGAAATGGGAAGACATCAGCATGGATTTCATTATGGGTCTCCCAACAACCTCTAGGGGTTTCAATTCCATCTGGGTTGTTGTGGACCGCCTCACTAAACAAGCTCATTTCTTGCCTGTCAAGAAAATGTACAGGGCTCCGCACTACGCCAAGCTATACATAGAAAATCTGATGAAGCTACATGGAGTGCCCAAGACCATTGTCTCTGACCGAGGCACTCAGTTCATATCCCAATTTTGGAGATCCTTCCATAAATCATTGGGTACAAAACTCCTGCATAGCACAGCCTATCATCCTCAGACTGACGGACAGACAGAGAGGATAAATCAGATACTTGAAGACATGTTAAGAGCCTGTGCACTCAATTACCCTGAGAAATGGGACGAGTGTTTGGCATTGGCCGAATTCTCGTACAACAACAGTTACCAAGAAAGTATAAAAATGGCTCCGTTTGAGGCAGTATATGGCCGCAGGTGTCGTACTCCATTGAATTGGTCCGAGCCTGGAGAAAGATGGTTCTATGGAGTTGACTTGGTCAATGAAGCCGAAGAGAAGGTTCGACTGATACAGGAAAATTTGAAAGTGGCACAGTCACGACAGAAAAGTTATGCCGATCAGCGGCGCAGACCTTTGACATTTCAGGTTGGAGACTATGTATATTTGAAAGTTTCGCCTATGAAAGGAGTTAACCGTTTTGGAGTCAAAGGCAAGTTAGCCCCGCGTTATATTGGACCATTCTTAATCATAGGACGCGTGGGAAAGGTAGCTTACAAGCTTGAATTGCCAGAACATCTCTCGGAAGTACACAATGTGTTTCATGTTTCTCAGCTGAAGAGGTGTCTCCGAGTACCTGGACAAGTCATCGATGTAGAAGGAGTAGCACTTGAACCTGAATTGACATACTCGGAGCAGCCAGTACGAGTTTTGGATATAAAGGACCGTGTTACCCGAAGGACCACAACCAGATGGTACAAGATCCAATGGAGTGATCATTCTGAAGATGAAGCTACCTGGGAATCTGAGGATTTCTTGGCAGAAAACTTCCCTGAGTTCTTTGCTACCTTGTAAAATGTAACCCTGTCGTTTAATGCGTATGTTTTCCCCTTGTCTCTTGTTTAAGTATGAACTGGTTGTTGTTAGCTCTTTTTCCTATGCCTTGTTCCAATCTTGGTTATGTACCTAATCTCGGGACGAGATTTCTTTTAGGGGGGAAGGCTGTAATACCCCGGGTATTACGGATTTAATTAATCTGCCATGTCATCATATTTAAATTAATCATTTGCATATGATTGTGATTAGGTCCCTAGAGTGATTTGAATTTAATTAGTATTTGTTTGTAGAATTAAATTCCCAAATAAAGGTTTAAAAATTTACTTTTATTAGGGCCAAAACCTAATTCAAAATCTAAAAGGAATTTGGAGATAGTCCCTTAATAAAAGTTTTAGATCTTTTAAAATGGAACAACTTTTATTTTTGGAGATTTCAAAGTTCTGTGGTGGGAATTCAAATTTATTTTAAAACAATGATTTAAAACTTAGTTTTAGATTGGCATTTCAAAAATTAATTGGAATCTGGCAAAACTTCCTAAATAGAAGTTGTAAAGCTCATTGAGTAGAACAACTTTTATTTTGGCAATTTTTCAAGTTGTTGAGAAAATTTAAAAGTAATTTTGAAAATACAGTTTGAAATTTAAAACTCTAGTTTACCCCTTTTTCTGTAGTTTCAAAAATATTTCGAATTTGGATTTAGTTCCAGAAGCAAAGTTGTTCAGAATTTCAAACCCTACAACTTTTATTTTTGCAGTTTTTCATGTTGGTATTCAAAAACGATCGCAATTGTGCAAAAACCGACAGCCCTAGGGTCTAGGTGCTACAGTGAAATGCCCCCTCTTCCTGTTCGCGAACAGCGCCGACCCCGCCGCCGTGCCGGGCACGCGCGCGCGGCCGTCCGTGCCGGCCGGGATCGTGTCTCCGACACCGTTCCTCGCGCGGGCGAACGTGCGCCACGCCGTGATGCTCCTGTCCCCTCTCCTATGCCCCTTAAAGACGACGACCGCCTCCCCCTCGTTTCTTTCTCTCCGCTCGGCCGCCATTGCTCTCTCGGTCCCCGACTAAATTCGCCGCGCTCCGTCCATCACCACTCTCTCCATCTTGCAGCCAGCTAGCTAGCTTCCTTGCGCATCTCCTGCGACCGTCGGCGGGAGCTGTAGAGCTTCGTAACCACCGGAACACCGGTGTCTCCCTCGCGGGCGGGCAGAGCACCGCCGCGAGCTCCGCCGTCGTCTCGAGCTAGTCTGGGTAAGCTCTGGGCCTCGGATTGTTGCGTACCGTGATCTCTGTGACCCCTTGAACCTTACGCGTGCGTCGGCGTGCTCTCTGGTTCCCTAGGTTCGCCGGAACGCGTGTTCGCCGTTGTGCCGAGCCGCCGGGATCCGCCGCCGTCGCCAAGTCGCCTTCTCCGAACCACCTCCGTCTCCACCGACCCCTCGGCCAGCTTCGTGGTGAGCCCCAGATGCTCGCGCACCTTTTCCCCCTCTCTTTACCGGCTTGTGCTCGCCGGCGACGTGCTCGCCGCCGCCACCGAGCCGCCGCGTACGTGTCTCCAGGTGCTGTGCGCCTCGGATCTCGTCGTATCTTAGCTTGGTAGACTCGCCTTGGAGTGTAGAGTCCGTCAGTGCCCTCGGCTTCGTCCCTCGGCTCACCGTCGGCGAGCTAGGGGCGACGAACCGCCGGCGCACCCGCCTCTGTTGAAACAGAGGAGAGGCCAGGGGCCTCGGGTTAGAAGATAGGTCTTTCCAGGGGGTTAAGTGCAAATCCCGTGACTCATGTGAATAGTATAGATCGGACCGCGGGTTGATTTCCGATTTCCCCAAGGTCTCTTTTGCTAAACCACCGGCGCCGGGTGCGGGCAGGCCGAGTGGGCCGGCTCGCTCTGGACTTGGGCCGTAGTGGGCTGATTTGGTCTTTTCTTTTTCCAGTGAATTTCAAAATGCTTTTCTTTTATATATTCATGTGAATAGTGCTGATGTTTGTTAATTTCATATGAATTAATCTGCTAGGTGTAAAAATGTGAAAATAATTGTGTACGCTCTCTGTAATATGTAGTATTTGTTAAAAATATAATATAGGGTGTTCCAGTGCTTTTAATCTGCTGTATAAATCAGTGAAGTAATTAATAAATGCAAGTTTGTGTAATTTTAATTAATTATCTGTAAATCCAAAAATCATGAAATTTATTGTGGCTCTGTTTTATGATAAAACCTAGCTGTTGGTAAAGTTTGGTTGCAATTGAAGTTAGTTTGGTCAATTAATTAATATATGTGAAATTAGGGATTAATAAAGTAAATAGAAAAATGAATTTAGGTTTGTTGTGTGAAATTTTGGGTTGAATGAAGACCAAGGATCTTTCGCTGTGTGATCCTTGGCAATTTGAGAACTTAGTGTTTGATAGTAGTCATAAAGCTGTGTAGCGGCTTTCTGTGACCGTTAGAAAGGTCAATAAAACAAAAGTAGGAAACATTACTTTTACCTTCCGTAGATCGTTTACAACTTTAGCGTGAAGGAAAGTTGTACTCAAGGTATTAATGGTTTACTTTCAAGCATTTCATTTGTTGCCCTCATGCCATGCTAAGCATACATCATTGCATACGTGTAGTGCCCGTTCCCGAGGTGGTCCAGGTCGAGACTACTTCTGAGGAGGCCACTTCAGAAGTCATCCAAGGATTCGACATCTGCGGGACTGATCCCGATCCGACACTGTACACGATCCAAGGCAAGCCCCGGTGCACTCAGCCCCTCTATTACAAAATATTTATAATTCAAGTTAATCTACTGCATTAGGTTAATAGGAGTTGATTGTCACCTATCCAGATGCATTGTCTCAAATAAATACCCTGAAACCTGATTTAAATAAAATGGTTTGAGAAATGCTTAGGCATGCTTAATGAACTTAGCTTTGCATAAAAGAAAAACTATTTTCTGTGCCATGATTATACTTATACTTTGATTGGTGAAGAACTGGTTATCCGCTGGTCGATGTGTATTTGGGTTAGAGTCCCAATGCATGGTCGCTTTCGGAATAATTTGGAACTGGTCGATGTCTTTGGAAACGTGTTTCGTTGGGTGGCCAGCTCATGGGGCGGCGTTCCCTATGTCTCACTCACCCGACAGGCACGATAATAAAAACTGTCGGGTAGTCTTGTACTTGGGTTAGAGTCCCAATGCAGGATTGACGGCAGGAAGGAAGTAGGGACCGTTCGTTGTAGGCCTGCTGTGATCATGATGAACAGCCTAGCCACATACCAATGCGGAAAGCCTAGAGTTCGGTGGCGCTATTGCTGGAACCGACAACCACGCACTGGGAGTGGAGAGATGGCGAGAGTAGCTTGTACCCACGTGGCCGGCGTGCCTGGATAAGAGTGGAGTACTGTGCTCTCAGGTGGCGCAGGACCGGTTCCGGGATAGCAAAGCCGTGACGACGGGTTGGTATATGTATGCCGGCGTGCTGCATATGCAGTGTGGTTAGAATCCCCAGCTGGGTACTTTCTGGATTCGAATCGACGTGCTCCTCGGTTATGGAGACTTGATCCTCACACTCTACACCGAAAAGTGGTTCTCAACTAGGTTATCTGAATGAATAAAGTAATTGAAAGAATGATGATACATGAGTCTGAATATTGGAGCTATAAATATGATTATAATAATGACAAAATAAAATATGGAACAGGATAGATTGCTTTTCTGCAAACTCCTCATCCTCTGCTAGCCTTACCCATAGCCTTGCATTCCTGAGTCTCATTTTACACCCTTAGTCGGGTAAGTCTTGCGGAGTACCCCAAGTACTCAGGGTTTGTTAACCCCGTTGCAGGAGGACCGCAGTCGGAGATCTGTCTTGCTCCATGTTGCGTGACCGTGGTCGACGAAGAAAGCGGCGATGAGTGAAGTGGAACCCGTGGGCAGGGTTCGAATTATCTTATCTAGTATTGTGTAATTATTCCACTGCTACTGCTATGTCCTCTGGCCTGTAATAACTATATTTGAATCCTATTTGAACAACTGGTTTGTAATCTAAATGTTATGTAATCTTCCGCACTGTACTCTGATGTATTTTATTATGAAATGTTGTAATCCTGTGATGATTCTGCAATGGTGATCCTGTCGGAGAAAAGGGCGCTAATGTAGCCCGACAGACCTGTCTAGATCATTTGGGACACGGGCCCGGCTGTCAGAAGTCGTTAGTGACAATGACAGGTGCCGGTGGGCCAGGTGATTTAGCCGGTTCTGTTACATCACTTGACCAAGAACAAGGCCAAAGAAAGTGATGGATGCACACAAGTCACTCTTGATCACACACTAGGGAAGAAGTTCACAAGCAAGTGGAAATCACTTAACCTCCCTAGGGCTCTTGTACTCTCACAAGGTCACAATGGATGCTTCAGCTGAACAAATGGGCAAGAGAGCTAGAATGTAACCAAAGGTGAAGTATAAATACTCTCCCTCTCCAAAACTAGCCGTTTGTACTATTTTCAGCAGTCTGCGTACTGCCGGACCATATGAACAGTGCACCCGTCAGACCAATACCCATCAGTCTGACTCTCAAAAACGAACTGCACTTGGCATTGTGACAGAGAGTCGTCGGACTCTCTCCAATGGTCCGACGCGCACTGTCGGACCACAGTCCGACGCCCTCTGAACTCTTGGGTGAACTCAGCACAGGAACTCACAACAGGCAGAGCACGCACCAATGGTCCGACGCTCATCGTTGGACCCAGTCCGACGCTCACCTGCGCTCTCTGGAACTCTCTGGAAGTGTCGGACTATGCGAAGCAATAGTTTGACGCCCCTAGACACTCAGTCCGATGCTCTCCTGAGAACCCTCTGGCACCGTCGGACACTGGCTGATAGTCCGACGCCCATCCAGCCAGGGTCCGACGCTCCCTGGTGTGCTGAGAAGCAACCAGGGGCTGCCACGTGGCCGTCGAACTCTGAGCAATGGTTCGACGACTAGTCTACTCAGGGTCTCGACGCCCCAAACTCGATCAAAACTTCGCCGAATCGAAAACTTTGCAAAACGAAGTTTGATCCTCTCTCTTTCAAGAGTCTCTCTGAGCTGTCTAGAGCTAGGTTGGACAAGTGTGCATCACATCTACACTCTCTATGTAAGTGCATCTAACCCTTTAGTGGGTTTTGGTGAATTGAATGACAAGACAATTAAAGGTCTAACAAGTTTGCTAAGTGTATGAAAGGTTCAACAAGAAAGCAAACTTGATGGTATTTCACATAATGTTCAATGAAGGCCAATATTATGTATTATTATGTTGGAAGATCATTGATATACTCAGCTCAAGTGAAAGACAACAATACAAATGGAATTGATGAGATGGCTTATATGGTGGGATATCATAGCATTATGAGAAAGCAAGCATATTTGGCAAATAACAAAAGAGACATGAGTTGATAGTCTTGGATTGGTCTCAATCATGACTTGCTTTTCATGAACAAGAAGACCTGATAATGGATTAGTTGTGATCAGGCTAGAAGTATGAAGATAGATGTTAAAGTGAGTGTTTGGAGTGTCAAACCAAAATGAAGAGGATATAAGGAATCGTGAATTGGCTTGACCATATTGATGTTAATTTATATGTCACTTTATGTGAAGCTTGATTGATCCCAATATTCATATCTAGAAGATATTCAAGCAAGGATCATAATATTGAAGAAATAGTTATCAATGGATGCTTAATATGATGTGACTTGAGTATGGCTTGATAGGGTGAAGATAGTAAGGAAAGGGTTTCGAGGTACTAAGCGGAGGTGAAGGATAAGCAAAGGCTCGGACCGAGGTACCATGGCTAAGGTGAAGAAGAGAGTACTTGTATTTAGTCGAGGAACTAATCAAGCTATGATGAGTCATATTGTGTTGATGATCAAATCTTTAGTGAAAGTGATTTAAAGCCATAAATTGAACTCACATGTATTGAATGGTTCAAGTCACATTCTAAAGATGGGTTGGCTCTAAGAGATGAGACAAAGTTGATTGCAAACCATTATGAAGTGACACTGAGAAAGAGGACAATATTTTCGATGGTGGAATCCCCAAATTGCAAAGGGCAGCAGCAACCAACTCAAAGGAGATTTCATTTTACTTTTGAATTTGAGTTTAGGAAAGTCATACTACAAAGGGAGATACAATGCGCAAGTTTAAACATGTGACCAAGTGCTTTAATCTCCACCAATCACCCTCTTTTACCTAGACAAATCAGCCTACAAAACAGTTTTTCATTCAGAGCTATTTTGGCAGAGCTGGCAGTGCCGCTCGGGCAGCAGTGCCGGACTGAGAGCAGCACTGTCGTGCCTTAAAATCTGACCGTTGGCTAAAAGAGCTATTTCTTGCACCTCCCTTCGTCCCCAACGGCTAGTTTGGCCATCCCCATCCCAAGTGCGATCAGAGAGCTACTCTCTGTCTTCCTCTCACTTTCCATTGGAGCCCCTCAAGCTTCTCCATTTGATTCCTCTCCAAATCTTTGAGAGTTTGAGCCTCCAAACCACATTAGAGAGCAGCCCCAACTATTCTTCATATCTTACAGCACTTGGTTCATGTTCAAACTGGTGGATTGTGTTCATTACTCTTCGAGCAAGGCTCCTAGCCAACTAGGCGTCGCCCTGGAACTTCCAACTCGATTGTGGCAGCCCCGAAATATTTGTTATCACCCTCTACATCTAGTGGAACACCCTCATCTCAAGAATTTACTCTCTTGACTTGAGAACGAGGTCAAGGTTGAAAAAGACCAAAGCCTTTGTGGCTACCTCAACAACGTGGACATAGGAAAGCCTTGGTGGCGAGCTGAACCACGGGATAAATCGGTGTCTCACTTGTGTTACTTGTGATTTGCATTGCTTTACTCATATTTATGGTGATTTTACGGATTGGTCCTGATCTACTTGTGTGCAAGCTTCCGCAACTATCCGGGTGGTGAAATAAGTTCTGCACAACCCCAGGAAGCTCATAAATTTACCCGATCCATTTTTCATTGGGACAGATTTTGAACTGTGAGCTTCGGAGGTCTGCCAGAGCAGCAGTGCCACTCTGAGGAGAAGCAGTGCCGGGCTATGTTCTGACAGTTGTTTGAGCTAAAATTTTATAGGCCTATTCACCCCCCTCTAGGCCCCTCTTGACGACATCAAGCTCCTTACACTCTAACCTTGCCCTAAGTCAAGCTACCCATCCAAACCCCTCTTAATAGTACGGTCAAAGGTAAAACAAGACCTAAACTACTCAAAGTGTCTCTCAACGCCAATCGACACTTGGAACTAGCCTATTACCGTCTTGTCTTCCGTCCTTTGAAAACCGAATCGATTTCCATCGCTAGGGGCTTGAACCTATATGTTATTATGACCTAACCTCTAGGTTATTGTTGGTATAAATTAACTTGCACTCTATCAAATATTATTATTATCAGATTATCCGCAAGCGCACAGATGTAATACCGATGTAGCACTTCACCTGGAGGTTTTAAATATCGTATCCACAGGGAACAACAGGTGATAGTGACCAAGTTTATAGACTTAACCCAACAATAAGGTTAGATAATATTAAGAAAGATGGAGATAACTATTGACTATCTAGTTCCAATAACCGGTAAGTTTTGAATAATACCGTTCTAACTGGGCAGTAACCTGAATAAGGGCAGAAATCAGAGTTCTGTTCTACCAAACACCTATACACTTACCGATCCTATGAACGGGAAGTCGACTACAGAGGAACCAACGTAGCTGTCACCTACGCAGACTACCACTATTCGGCTAATCAGGGGGCATTCACAAGTAAACCTAGCCTAGGCACCACGCCTACACTATGAAATACTACTTCAATCAAGTAATGATCAAGATCAAAGTACTTAATATGAGTTGTAAACTTAAGAACAAATAAGAACAACTGCTTACTTGAATTAGAATGTTGAATACAAAAGTACCTCAGAATGCAGCTCCGGGCGAGGAAGCTAAATTCAGAAGAATACAGCTACGGAGAAGCACCGACAGGCCGGAACTCCTCCAGAACTCTACTCCTATACTCTATCTCTCTACTTCTCTAAACAAGACTAGATCTAGAAGAACTAGTCTCTCCTAATTGCTACATTTAAGCCCTAACTGAAGATATTGATCTGAAGCTCAGGAATAGGGATGCCTCCAGGGAGGGAGTCTGCCCCTTTATTTATAGCCCGATAGGGATGAATACGCGCCGTTTGATCAAACCGACTTGACGTGGGGTCGAGATGACTCCTCATAGGTGGTGGAGGAAGCTTCTGAAAGGGCGCAGCCAAAACCCTAGAGATGGGGCCGTCTGGCCCCACCCTGGCGCCGGCCGGCTCCCAAATGTGGCGGTCCGGGCCCTATTTTCGTTGTGTTGTCTTCTTGGGCCTCCTGTAGTCCAATGGTGCATGTGTTGCCGCAGATTTTGATTCCGAACTCCGATTATAGCAAATGATAGGTCTGTTTCGATCGTCTCGACGAGCCCATCGCAATGGTGCAGTTAAATTCCTTATTTGAGATACTTTTATTGATGGAAAATTACATATTCCTACAATACAAGTGAGAACACCAAAACTCGTGGAACTCGTTAAAATCAAAACCTATAACTATGGCTTTGTGATTCATTTTGTGTCAAATCATGTTATAGTTGATGGTTATTTTTGGTACTTAACGACCGTCAACAATACCCCCAAGCTTACCCTTTACCAGTCCCTGAGCAAAGCCTAATTGCTAATAAACTTAGATCTAGAGTTGCTACAATGCTTTCATGTCTTTCAAGTACACATGCTTTCAAACAGAAATTCTCCTCCAGATTAAACAAAACTGCTCTAACTCTCGAACTCACCCATTTTACCTTTAACTACTGGGGCTTTACAGCTTTCGCATAAGTCTTGAGCAATTGAAAGACAGAACAATCAAGTCAAAGCACTATATCTCAAATTCTTCACAGTACCAATATTCCGGTGTTTTGCAAGTTTTCGAAATAAAACTCAGATCTTAATTGTATGACACCCTCAAGTCTCTTGATATGTGGTATTTATGGATCTCACTGAGGCATTAATGATGCTATGCCTTACTACAACTAAGGATTGTAGTGGAGCTTACAGGAGTGGCAATAACAAGGATGAGCATACTTGCAGTTCATATATTGTAAAGTCAAACAATGGATCCATAAAGAGTCAAGTCATACAATCAAATCAAGATGTGCATGTGTATGTAATATGATGGATGGGTATATATAAGGTGGCTAATCCTAATTCTACTTTTGCTCTTTAGAAATAAATCTTTCTCTTGGAACTTATAACTTTTTGGGAAAATATGGGCTATCTTTATTCTTTTCTTCTCTCTTTTTTTCTCTTTTTTTCAGGGAGGCGGGCATCTAAGTACCCATTGTTTTAATTGCTAGGACACTTGCCCATCCTTTTACTCCCTTTTCTTTTTTTTCAATACTTTTGCATAGCCACATACATCCTTTGAATATAAATAATTGGAGAGATAATGATAAGAACTTAGAACAATTAAACAAGGGCCGTCCTATAGGGTATATTTTTGGGTGTTTACTCCTAGTGCGGGAGAAAAACATTTTTAAGATGGATCTAGATGAAAGTGGAAAATGATTGTGCTTACTCCTAGAGTAGGAGTAATACATATGTGGGTGGAGTAGTGTAAGTGATCTTGATTTTAAAAGCATGACAAGGCTCTCATAAGGTATACAATAAAGGTTGACTGAACTCAATGTAAAGCAAGTTGCATAAATGTGCAAAGGTTTTCCTATATCTAAATATATCTTCTGTGCCTTTGGTAGGAATTCACACTTTGTCATACAAGAGCTCATCATATAAGATTTTAACTTTTCAAAATAAATCTTCAGAACTTAGTTATTGATAGGAATAATATAAATAGCAGCTCAACCTTCATGTATCATATCAATCAATCACCTAAACTTAGCTCAAGCATATGCCTCCACAAGTTTCAAGTTCAGAGTAAATTCTTATATCAAAGTAGTAATATCCAAAACTCGGGAGAATTTGAGATTAAAAACTAGACACTTAAAAGGAATTACGGCAGAGCAACTATTCATCATCTCCAAGACAAAATTTTAATGTTCTCCAGTTTTTAGTTGACTCTTGCCTACACTGACTATAGACACACTCTAAGATCACTCTAATATATAGCTAAGTTTTTATTTGGTTTTGATTGGTCATTCATCTTTTTATTTCTTTTAACTAATGGACTCACAAAAGACTCAATAGATATGGACCTTCATGTGCCCACATATTTTGGCATTTTTAAAATTTTCCTATGATACTATTGTGAACCCTCATGTGCTCACATATTTTTGGTATTTTATGACTATATAAAATAGACTCGATAATCGCCTAGGTATAATTACCTGATAATTAGGAGATGCACCTCCCCCAAGCTAGATGTTTGCAATACTTGGTGTTGATGATCTTTAGAGTGGGCTTACCAGTAGCAGTCTGGTGGGCGCCACTGATGGACTCACTCCTCAGACATAGTGTTATCCTGCATAATTATACTCTAACAAGAAAACCAAAACTCGAGACTCGAATGTGATAAGGGGTTAGCGGTCAGCCAATAAGTAATTGATTATGCTTTTGAGTTGATTTTAAATTGATACGTTCTAGCAGAATTCTCTTTTTAGGATTTTCTAATTTTCTTATGCAGCAATCAGATATGTATGCATGCTATATATTTTTATGCCACCACGGAGAATATTTATTCTCATAGGGCTTAGGATTTTCATAATGCAATAAAGTAAATACAGATGCTATTATCATTTTTTTAATTTTAATTTTATTTATTTATTTATGCCACCATAGTGAATATTCTATAAGTTTATTCACATGGGGTTTTAATGTTTATGATGCAGTAAATAAGGCAATAAAGATTTTCTTTTTTTCTTTTGATAGGCATAAAGATGAATATGGTAAAGCAAAATTACTATTGTAAATTATGAATACTAATTAATTAGATAACTACCATGTTACTTTATGGTAAGGGTGCGGAATTTAAAATCTACCGACGCAACTTTTTCTTCCACTCTTATGTATCTCTCTGTCTTAAAGATGGAGGTCTTGATGGTTGCACCTCTGGTGATGGTGATGTCATTTTTGTTCTTTGCTTGGCCAGCAGGTGAAGTAGAGCATTAATAGTGGGAGCTGGCAGCATCTTACTCAGTGTGCATGTTCACAGGACTTCCACTTGTGGAATTTTGGGAATTAACAAACTTTACTCGAGATGCTGTCCTGTTTACACAACCAAGGTAGACATCAAGTGCATGGGTTCTGCTGGTGGATAAACACCAACAGAACCGAATATATCTTTATTCATTATTCTTTAGGCACATTGAATAAAACGAACTTGGTGTTGCATAATTTATTTACTTGTAACATGAGTGGTAAGATCAAAAGATTAAGCATTTATGTTGCATTTAAGTTCACATGGCAGAAAAGATTTAAATTGCTTAACCAATTGAAGGGTTGTCTATCTCTATATAAATTTTCACATGAGTATGACTATCATCTTCCAAAGATAGAATAAATATTTTAGCTCATTTGGTTAAGACTGAGATCAAGAGAATGATGCCATGAACAATCTTAAAGGATAAAGCATGTTAAATTAATTAGGTTAATCAATTAAAACTGTAACTCTATCATATTTGTATCTTTATTTATCCGCATTCCAAAATCAAGAGGAAAAATAATAACCACTTACCTTAAGATATTACATTCATTATTAGAGCGTGATGGCACTAAGTAATGAAGGGTAGATAACTGGTGGTCCTTTCCTGCTCTTGCATCTTGAGTTGTTCATGAGCATCTTGTCTGCTTTGTTGCTTATCCTCTTTGCCATCTTTTGCTTCTTCGTTCTTATGACACCTTGTCACTCCATTCATTATTATGCCTGCAACAGATTTATGGACAACACATACCCGAAGGAATGTACAACTTTGCAACATAGGTTGTTTGTCCAGAATTTTATCATGTTCCATCTATGCTACTAAGAAGATAGGGTTGATATTATGTTAGCATAGATCATGTTCTATACCGGCATGGCTTGAATCCAAGTAACTTGCAGCAGAAGATAAAGTGAATGAATCATTAATACTCACAGTTCTTCCATCCATAATGAATGAGCTGTGTCTTCCTCTGCAAAGTTATTGAAGTTCAGCATGTGCCCTGTCTCATCTCCGATTCGAATTCATCTCATGACTTACCTAAATTAATTTTGAAAGATTTCTACAGGGTTAGTTCGACAAAATATCCAATGTCTACTACAGCAATTTCTTGTTCAATAACTAAATAAAACTCCATGTTTAATTTTAGTTAAGGAAGACTAGTTAACCTAAGCACCACACTTAATTTAAATGCCTATAGAAATAGGATCAGTACTTCTAAACCAAAACTCACTATGGCAGACAAAGGTGAAATGAAAGCACTTATAGAGATTTATTCATTTAGAGACAAACAGGCGAACAATTGAACATGAATTAGAAAGGTAGAGATGACCAATATTAGCAACATAAGATTTTCGAATTGAGCCCATTCACCCAAGCTTGAATTTTGCAAAGTAAAGTTAAGCTTGGATGGATATAATTCAATATTGCATGATGATTGGTTGGACATACCATGTGTTGTCACTCTTCTACTTCAAACCTGAAATGGTTAGTGACAAAAATACCCGAGGGAATATTTTCATAATTATAATTCTATGCTCAATTCACAAGGCTATTGCAGCAAAATGTACAAGCTCACGTTATTTTGCAAGAGTGGTTATTTCAGGACACAAAGTCATTCTTGTGAAACCTTCTAATTATTAATTATTGAGTTCGTGGGGTGGTTTCCCTCTAGAACATCAGCCTTTGTGCAATGAGATCTACAATATTTATGATAAACATATGCATCTACAACTACCCTTTCAATAAATTTATAAACAGGTAGAATGAGGGGGTTGAAGATCTCGTGTGCAATAATGTTAGGAAGACCAATTGATCCAGGAGATTTCTCATATGAGTATGGATTCGATGAGGTGTTAAAGAAGTAATTCCCATGCTCATTAATGTGATCTCCTTTTTCAAACTCTAAGGGTGTTTCTTCATAGATGTCTATAGGCAACAAATTTGTCTCTATTATTTCATGTCTACGATATTCATTGGATATTTTATTTTCTAGAATTTTCCATGGATTGGTATCTCTAAGATTGGTTTTATCTAAGGCTTTCTCTAAACTTGGATGAGTTATGTTTATTACAGAAATTGATTTAAGCTCACTATTTGAATCTGAACTAAGTTTAGATGCTAGCACTAAGGTTTCGTCCTCTTCCATCCATTGTTTGACAATAGCATAAGTATTTTTCATATGTTTTATGCATTTCTGCCATTGTTGTAGCTCTTCTTGGTCATTCCTATAGTCTTCATGACTCCTATACTTTGGATGTCTTAACGGGTCTCTAGGGTCATTATGAGACTTAGGAGAGAGAGCATAAGAAGGATCACCGGGGTCAAGGATGGGTTTAAATATGGGTTTAGATGAAACATTTAATTTGTGTATAGAAGGGGAGAAGATAGAATTAATTTCTAAGTAGCTTGGTTCTCCTTTTATGGCATTACTAGACATACCATCCCTGTATTCTTCCCAATGTCTTTCAGGGGGAAAAGAAGTTGACGATATTTTTTTCCAAGATGCTCTTCTGAGAAGATCTGATGTACGTTCATTTACGAGCACCTTAACTAACTTGGAAGTCTAAATCATCAAAATGGGGTTTCGATGGTTTAGGATTGACAGCTAAATCATGGTATTGGAGTGGTTGTGTTTTAGCTACCAAAATTTCCTCTGGTTGTTCGGGGTATGATTCCTTCTCTTCCTCAGGGAGCTCGGAATTAGCTAGAGCCACCTTTTCGATCATGGCTCTTACTTTACTTATAGGCAAATAAGGAAAGGCTCCTTCAGAGGATAAATCAAGGGATTCCCTAGAGTTCTTGGTAAGACCCAAATAAAAAAAATGTTGAATAAGCATAGGGTCTGGAAAACCAAGGTCAGGGCCAGATGTAACAAGTTCATTAAAAAGATCCCATAATGTACTAGGAGATTCTTGTTCTAATTGCCTAAAAGTTAGAACTTCTTTTTGAAGGTTAACTACTCTATGGATGGGAAAGAAATATAAACAAAATTCAAGGCACAAAGTTTCCCAATCCCCTTTATACTTCGTACGGCTCGATTATACCAACGTTTAGCTCTTTCTGGTCAAAGAGAACGGAAAAAAGCTTCCATCTTAAAGTTTTATCAGATATACCAGCAATGTGCAAGCATGCACAGGTCTGTTTGAATTCTCGTAGGTGTAAGTATGGGTTTTCATTTCCTTCTCCCAAGAAGGGTTTATCTCAAATCATATTAATTAGACATGGGCGTAGCTCATAGCCAGGTGTTATGATAGGCTCTACAGATTTTGGTGGCTCGAAACTTTTGCACATGCCAAATAGATAGATAGGCGTAGAATTTAAAGGATCCATAAGGATAATAAAAGGTAAAAGTATAATACAAGATTAAGCTAAACTAAGTCAAAATCAGCAAATCGTTCCCCGGCAACGGCGCCAGAAATGCTTGTTGGTATAAATTACTGCACTATATTAAATATTATTATTATCAGATTATCCGCAAGCGCACAGATGTAATATCGACGTAGCAATTCATCCGGAGGTTTTAAATATCGTATCTACAGGGAACAGCAGGTGATAGTGACCAAGTTTATAGACTTAACTTAATAATAAGGTTAGATAATATTAAGAAAGAGGAGATAACTATTGACTATCTAGTTCCAACAACCGATAAGCTTTGAATAATACCGTTCTAACTGGACAGTAACCTGAATAAGAGCAGAAATCAGAGTTCTCTCCTACCAAGCATCTATACACCTACCAATACTATCAACGAGAAGTGGACTACAGAGGAACCAACGTACCTGTTACCTACGTGGACTACCACTATCCGGCTAATCAAGGGGGCATTCACAAGTAAACCTAGGTTAGGCACCACGCCTACACTATGAAATACTACTTCAATCAAGTAATGAACAAGATCAAAACACTCAATATGAGTTGCAAACTTAAGAACAAATAAGAACAACTGCTTACTTGAATTAGAATGTTGAATACAAAAGTACCTCAGAATGCAGCTCCGGGCAAGGAAGGTGAATCCAGAAGAATACAGCTACGGAGAAGCACCGACAGGCCGGAACTCCTCCAGAACACTACTCCACTACTCTATCTTTCTACTTCTCTAAACAAGACTAGATCTAGAAGAACTAGTCTCTCCTAATTGCTACATCTAACCCTAACTGGAGATATTGAACTGAAACTCAGGAATAGGGATGCCTTCTGGGAGGGAGTCTGCCCCTTTATTTATAGCCCGGTGGGATGAATACGTGCCGTTTGATCAAACCAACTTAACGTGGGGTCGAGATGACTCCTCATAGGTGGTGGAGGAAGCTTCTGGAAGGATGCAGCCAAAACCCTAGAGGTGGGGCCGTCCGGCCCCACACTGGTGCCGGCCGACGCCCAAATGTGGCGGTTCGGGCCCATTTTTGTTGTGTTGTCTTTTTGGGCCTCCTGTAGTCCAATGGTGCATGAGTTGCCGCAGATTTTGATTCTGAACTCCGAATATAGCAAATGATAGGTCCGTTTCGATCGTCTCGACGAGCCCGTCGCAATGGTGCAATTAAATTCCTTATTTGAGATATTTTTATTGATGGAAAATTACATATTTCTATAATACAAGTGAGAACACCAAAACTCGTGGAACTCGTTAGAATCAAAACCTATAACTATGCTTTGTGATTCATTTTGTGTCAAATCATGCTGTAGTTGACAGTTATTTTTGGTACATAACGACCGTCAATAGTTATCCTGCAAAACACACGCTAGTTATAATAACCTCTTTATTGTCATTAATCACCGAAACCAGTAGGGACTAGATGCTTCAAGTCCCATTTGGAACACATAAGTTTCACAAAAATCATGTAAGATTTTCAAATTTGTTCAATCCCATAGGAAAAACATAGGATTCAAGAAAATTTCTGTGCATTCCAAAGGATGTTTTAAGGCAAGCTTGGTTTGTTTGGTATGCACGGGATTACATTATCGAGTCAGGAAGCGAGCGGTGTGTTTGGATATCAACTTAGCTTTTATAGAACTTGTGTGGCAAGCCTAGCCTTGGTACCTTAAGGGAGCCAAATCAGCTCTTCTGGGGGTTGCAAGATATTGTTGCTAGCACTGATGAGTCAGGGCATACCGCGCAAAGAACAAAAAATGTCCTTATTCTCCTCATGTGTTGGTGGGCTAAGGCAAACGATTACATCCATAAACATTGGACATTATTATCATTATGAATCTAGATGACACCCTTTTTAAAGACAGCAAAGCTATAGTTGACGATATGTCTACAATTGCTAGACCAGTTAGTCAAATCATTGGATGGCATTCCCCATGATCAGAGTTTGAATCCTTGGCCGAGAGAATTTCTAGTCGGCGGTGTGGAAAAAACCCTCGTCTATTCCGCGTTCCAAAGCACAAGTATATGAACTTGCCCTCTCACCGGGTAACGACCCCCTATGTGTGGACGGGGCATGGAGTTCGAGGGTTTTTTTAGCCTGGATGAGATGTCCTCTGCCTTAAACTACAATTGCTCGGGGGTGTCTGCCCTTCATAGCCCAAGTTTATAGTTGATGATAGGTATATGACACTTTTTAATATTTTTAAGACAAAAAATCTATGGTCCAAACAAAATCTCCGATAAAAATATTCTCTTATAATATTTTTACCATGATTAGACTAACCTAGGACCACCACCATAAAAAAATCTCTAACAAAAAATGATCATACTTCGAAAAGTACTTCATCCAATCAGAAAAAGCCTCAACAAACACAATAGTGGGTTTGTCCGGTCGGCTGAATTGTACGACTGATTTGTTATGACAGAAAATACTATTGTGGCTGGCTGAAAGCTAAAATATGACCAGCCAGATAGAGCCAGTGTGTCTCCAATAAAAAAAAATTCATGAATGCACAGACATTTATCTAGCCGTGTTAACATAAATAACTAGCCAAAGCGGATTTCTCTAAAAATCCTCCTAAAACTGAAATTATTAAAACTAGCTTTCATTTTTATTTTGGAGATCCAAATACTAGTAACTACTTACTCCGCACCACATAAAACGTTACCAGATATTATTCCACAGCTAAAAAATAGGATTACAAAAACCACCCTCTGCATGCACAGCAACGGGAATGTAAAAGGAAGAAATCTCGAAATTGACCTCTCCCCTCTCGCCATCATAATCTCTCTTCCTCGTATAAAATTCGAAGCTCTAGCTCTCCTGCCGTGCGTCTCCGAAGTTCCGAGTCCCCATACGGTCCCCCTCTCTGCTCTCTCGAAGCCTCCAAGCCTCGAGACACCCCCCTCCCCCTCCTCTCGCGCCGCGAGAGTTTGATCCGTCCGGCGATCTGGGCCATCCGGCCGGCGCCCGCGCCTGGGAGGCTTCTCCTTCCCCGCCGCAGCACGGGCGGAAATGCTCTCGCTGCAACAGCAGCACGGCGGCGCCGTCGCCGGAGGCGGCGACGCGCGCCACCACGCGCCGCAGCCGTCGGTGCTCGGCGGAGGCGCGGACTGGCTAGCGTTCGGGGCCCGCGCCGACCTGGAGGAACCCGCGAGGAATGCCCCGTCGCCCGCCTTGTTCCTTCTTCCGCCCGCGCCGCTCGACGACAGGGCGGCCCAGCCTGAGCCCAAGCCCAAGTCGGGACAGCTCGCAGGAGGTGACTCTAGCTGCAAGCGATTTTTTTAGTCGATTCTTCTGTTCGGAGATTGTGTCTGTCCGTGTTTTGGGGGAATTCGAGCTTGTGTTCTAAGATCTACCGGTTTCCCCATCTTGCTCCCTTTCTTGGTGTGCTACTGGTAGATTTGGGAACATCCTCTTTCTCAGGGAAACAAGAATACTAGTAGTATGTTGGTGTCACTGTGTAGATTCGTTGGTGTCGTTTTTGTCTTTTACTTTGAAAAAAATATTATATAGGTGGAATATATAATTCTTTTTTGTGTTGATTTGGGTTAACAATTGCAACTTGTAGGCGATTGTGCCGACTGTTTCGATTTTGGACTTGGAGAAGTGGGCATAAAAGGTTCTAGAAGAATATTATAGGCTATCTTTATTTCTAGTGGTCTATATTCTGGTTCATGCCTTTAGCTCTAGCCCATCTTTAGAAAATTGCAATTTATGGATGTGGCTTGTATTAGCAGCATAACTTTCTTGGAACTTGATGCCATATTCTTCAGTTCCAGAATCATTCTTCTATAGTTCTATCAAACTGTATCGGTTGTTTGTGTAAAACTGTAAATCTGACAAACTGCAATCAAGAGCTTTAGATTACTTTGAGGATGATCAAATGTTGATGCTGTTTTGCCATTCCAAATTGTCAACCGGGCTAGCATATTGATCTCCAGGGCTTGGTGAGGATATTGATGGTAGTGACAACTTGGTGGCGATTTCTGAACAATTATTTGCTGTCATGTTAAATTCTTAAAAAAAAACATCATATTTGTGGAGACATGCGCATCCACACATTTGTGGCATTTGCAATCAGTTTAGATTTATTTATAAATCTGTTAGGGTTCACCTATTAGCAAGAAATTAAGAAGTATCATCTGTTCCTTGCATGAGCTGAATGGCTGGATTACGTTGTGGATTTCACTGTATTGAATTCTTCACTGAAGCTTACCCCAACATGCTTGTTAACAAAAGGCTTTGTTCTTCTTATAGTCGATATACGATTGCCAAATAATATAGTTTTGTTCTCCAATGTTTCAAAGTGATTCTGGGGATTCAAGTTTGTGCGAAACTTATGTTTTACTTCTAAGTCATATGTGAAGATTTATATGTAAACTGCAAAGTGCATTCAATTCTCATGAATTTCATAAATCATGGCCTGATCACGGGAATTGCCTTTAGGTCCTGCACCATGTGCTACATTCTGCTAGGAGTAGCTTTCTGCAAACCATACACACTATATTTATTTTACTGGTATAAAATTATGTAAGAAATGGATGGATAATTAGTATCCATGATTTGGAACTTAGTAGCAGGGAAATATGAACATGAATTATCTTGTTTTGTTCAAATGAAACAAAATTACGAATTCATGCTTGCACGCAAGGTTTCACTGTGTTTACATGTATATGTCGATGGTAGGTCTGATGAGAATTTTATTGGTTATTTGAATGGTGTAGCTGTTGATGAAGATCGACATTTGGCACTTGCTCATCAAAGCTACAGGTCAGGGAAGTACAGAGAGGCACTAGAGTATGGTAATGCTGTTTACGAGAAGAATCCACGTCGAACTGATAACCTCCTCCTCCTTGGAGCTATATACTATCAGGTGGCTATTTCACTTCATATTCTCCCAGGTAGGGATGCGCTTTTTCTACCTGCCATTTTCTAACTGTGCTTGAATTCCTTTTCTGTTGCAGGTTCGTAATTATGACATGTGCATTGCAAAAAACGAGGAGGCTCTTGCCATAGATCCACACTTCGCTGAATGCTACGGCAATATGGCGAATGCTTGGAAGGTAGTTTCAGGCAAATGTGACAAATATTATTGTGTCTACTATATGTTCATGTATCCCCCCCCGCCCCGCCCCAAAGCACACACACACCCCTGAAAAAGTTTTATTCTTTGTTTGTGTCATCGATGTTTCTTTTGTGTAGGAGAAAGGCGATATTGATCTTGCAATTCGTTACTATCTTACTGCTATTCAGGTTTGTCTCTGGTCTTATTTATGCTTTCTGTCTTTTTGTTAGTTCATACCTTATTTTACCTGTTTTCACTGTCTCAGATGAATTTTATTACTTCTTGGTGTTTGATGCTCATGCTCATCTTAGATGACTAGGTGCTGACTAAATGCTGCACAATAGATGGCAAACCGCCTAGCACCTAGCTTAGGGGGTAAACGCTGCTCTAGACACACTGCGCACCGGTCCTGGACAGCCTATCCAGCCATGTTTAGGTAGTTTTTGATGGTGCCTGGCGTGACTAGGTGGCTGTACTGCAGTGGAGTTCAACATAGTGTGCAGGGATGAAATTTGATTCACTTCCAGGTGGCCATGTTCCCCAGAATTTCAGGCTTTTAGCTCTCGGCTCCCTTGTGCTGTTGTCTATCTGCCTCCAGCTCTGCTCCACCTGTGCAACAAACCCATTCTCCTCACACCTGTGCAGCTTGTGTTGTGTAGTGTCGTGGCTTGTGCTGTCTGCTTCTGCATGTGGTCTTATATGGGTTAAGGCTCTGAAAATATAAATGTGAATGAATGATTGTATGTACCGCTAGCATGGTACTTCAAGCTGCTACTTTGTGCTAGGCTGCTAGCTCTAGTAAAAAGCATGGAGACTAAAAGTGGTCCAGTTGCTGTCTAGGCAACCTAGCCACTATTTGTGAGATGATTGTGTAGTGTCTGGGGTGTACATGTGTGCACTGCTTCTAATGCAATGATATGCAGTTCTCCTGCGTATTCAAGAAATATGAACATACTGATACTTGGTTTAGAGGCACAATAAAGCAGTACATTATTTAAGAAATGCTCCAATCAGCTCCTCACTGTTACCCACCCCCGCACCTCCAAAGCTTCCATTTTCGGGGGCATCTTCACTCTACACTCCAGTGGACATGTGATGTGGTCTTCACAAGCTCCTTGTCTTTGCTTGTGGATTCATGTTTGTAATCTTCTACTACAATCCTTTACCAGTCCAGTTGAGTTTTGATTGTTACAAATAAATGGCCCTCATCTGTCTTTTTTAATCTTTGTAGCTACGACCAAACTTCTGTGATGCATGGTCAAATCTTGCTAGCGCATATACAAGGAAGGGGAGATTGAATGAGGCAGCTCAATGTTGTAGACAAGCACTTGCTATAAATCCTCGGTTGGTATGTACATGAGTTCATCAAGATAGTAGTTGTGCTTGTTTGTGAACTGATCCATTTTGTCCCTGACTTAGGTTGATGCACATAGTAATCTTGGAAATCTGATGAAAGCTCAAGGCTTTATTCAAGAGGTGAGCAACTTGATTTTCTGGCCTTTTTATCTGTCACTATTTCGTACTAGAAAACTCCTTGCTCTCAGTTTTCACCATTGTTTCTGTGCATTTACATGTTCTTGTCTGTATCATCTTATTTGTTCCATATATTGCGCCTGTTTGGTAGAGATTCACAAGTTCCAGATTGACCAAAAAGTCTAGGGTAGCTTTGACATCTTCTAATTCCTAAATCCTTGTTCTGCTCCATGATCGGCAGCAAGAGCATCACAGTAGTTAAACCCATCTCCAACTCTTTTAATCTGTCCATGAACACTGCCAGTAACTGGATGTGGGTTGGGCCACTCTCACGCATTCCTCCACCACCTTGCTAACTGCCACAAGGAGATATAGGCATACTTTGATGGAGACAACCGTCTGGCACGTCCACTTCCAACATAAGTCCCTGTGCGCTCCCGTCAGATGAAGAGCAGAGCAGCTCAGTATGGATCTTGCAGCTCCATGCCTTAGGTGGAACCCCTTGTGACTATTTCCATGGACGCTGTCATGGGGTTCTCCTGGTGCACCGTGGAACTCTGCTTTGTCTGGTGTGCCATCGTGGTAAGTAAAGGGGAGCTTGGGCCTCTCCTTTCACAGGTCTAGCTGCTCCATGCCTTATTGACACTGTCAGTGTGCTCCATGGTGCGGTTCGAGTAGCCCTTGTGCACCAGCACCACAGATCTGAGAGTGCTGGAAGGGAGACTGCAGCCCTGATGCATGTGCGGTTCCAGTTCGCAGCCATAGACTCTCTCATGCTGTCATGTGGCTGCTTGCCCTCAGCTCTGCCTATCCTTGTTGGCCAAGGCTTGGATCGATCTGTTCTGGATATCTCAGTAGAGATTGGAGTTACTCCATTTTTGGTTTCTTTCCCCAATTGTATCAAGTAGGAAGAATGAATTAGAGCAAGATGTTATAACTAAGGAAGAGGAAAGGTGGTGGGAATATATTTTGTTCCACACTGAAATATGGCAGTAAAAGACACATCTGAGTTTGTGTCAGACAATGGTAACAAATCGTATAGTTGACTCTAGTTGCCATGGAACCGACCAAGTGACTAGTCGTTGACCAGACTCACTAGTTGAGCCTAGTTGGTTCTATATATTCCGGGATATAGGCATACTATATTTACCCATAGATATCCTATAAGTATACACAATAGAGCATCAAGACTACATTAGCGGCTACTTGTTGACTTACAGAACAGAGTAGAGTAGCAGAGGGGCAGCGGGCGCATCAATGCCAACAACCAATCAGGATGCCTGGAAAGAAGATGGAGGGAAGGGCCAACTCATTGTTGGAGGAGCTCAGCATCGTAATCCTTGCCTCCCTGGAGAACCTTCAACAAGAGGGGTGGCAGTGTGTGTGTGTGCTGGCGCTATTGGAGTGAGGGATTGTGGCGATGGTGGTTTGACTAGAGGAGGATTCATATGCTTGTGGCGTGCCAATTTCTGCCGCCTGTGTCTCTGCCTTTTGGAGTCCTGGGCACAACTAAGCTAAACATTCCAGGCCAATTGGCAGCCGAATAGCCAACCTCATAGCCTAGTTGAGCAGGCCTGTGGATGGACACCAGCCAACCTGTTGGTCCACTCCCTATAATCCCTAATCAAATGATGGCCAATTGTGATTTATCAACGATTAGTCAGACGGCTAGGAACCTAGTCAAGATAATCACCTAGTTCCGTTAATCAAGCTCAAGGGACCGATTGCAATTAATCAGATGACTTGACTTGTAAACATTGGTTCCAAACGTAAACTATTGTATGATTCTAATATCCACATAATTGTAATTGCACTGGTTGAACTTTGACATTTATAATGTTTTATTTCTTGTCATGGTGTGCAATATGAATCTCAATTCTCAAGATCATCTTTCATATTTATCTGTTGGCTTCAGCACTTGAACTCCCCTGGTGTAGACTGATAGCTTTTGTGATTTAACATGTTGATTGTAACTACAGGCATACAATTGCTACATTGAGGCGTTACGCATAGATCCTCATTTTGCAATTGCATGGTCAAACCTTGCTGGTCTGTTTATGGAGGCAGGAGACCTCGACAAAGCTTTAATGTATTATAAGGTAAATGCTACAACTGCATTTATTTGACTATTGTACTCCCATATCAAAAACATAGGCGTGCACACATTAAGATTTGAACTTCATTATTTTTTGACCAGCAAGCAGTCTGCTCTAATTATATAAGAAAATTTGAGGTACATAATGGTTAGATTGGATTTGTATTATAAATACTTTCTAATGATCAAACTTTTGTTTCTGCAAATTATATATATATATATATATATATATATATATATATATATATATATATATATATATATATATATATATATATATATAATACTCTCCGTTCCAAATTATAAGACGTTTTGGCTTTTCTATATACATTGATTTTACTATGCATCTAGATGTAGTGTATGTCTAGGTGCATAGCTAAAGCTATGAATCTAGAAAAGCCAAACATCTTATAATTTGGAATGGAGTATAAGAGAAATGAGTGGTTGAAGTGTGATAAGACCACACTAAGTCGAACCGTGCTGTATATTTTGGGGTGAAGGGACAAGGGAGTACTTTACGTCACTTATGCTTTTTGTCATAGTTTATCAGGTGGTCCCCTATGTCCTGAATTGGATTTTTTTGTGGTGCATGTCAACGTTGTAGATCATTTTATTTACATGGAATCTAAGGGAAGGTGGAAGTTGCTTCATGCATTTGTCATGGCATGATGGTTTATGTTGGGCTAAATTGTCTTCCTGTCACTCCTAGCGTCATATTTTGGTTTTGAGATTTGGATCTTCCATTAATGATTTCTACAAATGATATATTATAAGAGAAATTAGTGGTTGAAATGTGATCTTGAAGACTACACAAGTCGAATCGCACTTTATATTTGGGGTGGATGGAGTACTTGATGTCATTTATGCTATATTTCATTGTTTTTCGAGGTGCCCTTTGTCCTGAATTGGACTATATGTGAAGATCATATATCATTTTATTCACATGGAATCTAGGAAAGATGGAAGCTCCTTCATGCATTTGTCATGGCACGATGGTTTATTTTGGGCTAAATTGTCCTGTCACTTCCTAGCGTCATGTTTTGGATTTGAGATTTGGATATTCCTTTTGTGATTTTTTTTTTTTTGTTGCTTCATGGCTCTTCTGTGCCATGCAAATCTACTGATGTAGCGTTTCTCACTGTAACGAAGGGAATTTAAACTTGAAAATACAACTGTACTGACATGTCATGCTTGGCGTATTTTAATCCACTTATTACCTATGCACCCAAATTCTCATCAGGTGCTGTATCATTCTCTTCTTTTGATTAAACATGCATATTGTCCTATAGCGCCTGCTTATTATGCTCTCGAAGAGAATAATAAAGCATTCCTTATTTTGAGCATCCCACTTGTAATGCTGATGCCATCACTTCTCTTGAAACTTGCAGGAAGCTGTTAAGCTTAAGCCATCTTTCGCCGATGCATATCTTAACCAAGGGAATGTTTATAAGGTAAGTCTAAAGGTTGTGACACAAGTATCCTGCAAGAGAATGCAGGGAGAACTTTGCTCTTGGAGGGAAACTGGATCTTATATTTTTTTTTTGTTCTCCAGGCTTTAGGAATGCCTCAAGATGCCATTATGTGTTATCAACGTGCCCTGCAGGCACGTCCTGACTATGCTATGGCTTATGGTGAGATTTGATTCTTTTTTCCTTTGCCAAACCCTGGCTTCTCCGTATCAGGGTATATAATTTTTTTTTCATTTTCTTTAAAACTTCTTAACTTTTAGCACAAAAATAAAAGTAGTACTGATTAAAGATTATCCTTCGAGTTCATTTATTTAGATACTCATCTCGGGTGAGATGCGAACAAGCTTACAAGAGAATGGTCCTTTCTTTACCTTCAAAGTAGAGCCTTAGTATACCTCGTAATACAAAGGTAGGGGGAACATTTTCGTGCAGGTAATCTTGCTACTATTTACTATGAGCAAGGCCAGCTTGATATGGCAATTCGTTGTTACAATCAAGCTATAGTCTACGACCCACAGTCTGTTGAAGCATACAACAACATGGTTAGTCACTGTCCACATTTTGTCAACTATTTTTATGTATAAATTGAACAACTAGTTCACAATTTTTATCTTTGTAGGGCAATGCACTTAAAGATGCTGGAAGAGTTGAAGAAGCAATCAACTGCTACAGAGTATGTTTGCTCTTGGTTTAATTGTTTTACATGTAGCTCAGGTTGTGATCTAGTTGTATTTGTGCAGTCCTGCCTTGCACTGCAAGCAAACCACCCGCAAGCCCTTACTAACTTAGGAAACATATACATGGAGTGGTGAGATTCTTATATGCACATATTCTTAATATGAAAGGAAATATTTTTTATCTGACTTAAGAAGTGAGCTCACGATGACAAAATACACTGCAGGAACATGTTAAGCGCTGCTGCTTCATTTTACAAAGCAGCTATATCTGTGACATCTGGATTATCTTCCCCACTTAACAATTTGGCTGTGATATACAAGCAACAGGTGGTTTTCTTTCCTTTACTTTGCCTGATCATATTGTAGTTGTAGGACAACAAAGTTCCTGTTCTAATGTTCAAATTGAATTATTGCTTGAACAATATCCAACTCCCAATACCTGCTGTTTCTATCTCTGATTTTTCTATTTTGTTGTATGCACCAGGGAAACTATGCTGATGCTATCACATGTTATACTGAAGTACTTCGTATAGATCCTACAGCAGCTGATGCACTAGTTAATAGAGGGAACACATTCAAAGAGATTGGCAGAGTTAATGAAGCAATTCAGGATTATGTTCAGGCAGCAACAATCAGGCCAAACATGGCAGAAGCCCATGCTAACTTGGCCTCAGCATACAAGGACAGGTATTATCTGAATCTTAAGCTTATGCAGTGTTAATATGCTGCATTTAATTTCTGCCATTATTTTTTATTTCTGTTTATAATATTGGTAATTTATTCTTTTTGCAGTGGGCATGTAGAAACAGCTATAGTTAGCTACAAACAGGCTCTCCGGCTGCGTCCTGATTTTCCTGAGGCAACCTGTAATCTCCTGCATACTCTACAGGTATCTTGAAAATCTACCCTTTTAATGCATTTGTGAAATAAAAAATTTAAATAAGACTGTAAACTCAGTGTAAATAAAAGATATGTTACAACATATTCATCTTTGTGTTATATCTGCTACTTATGCAAATTAATACAGCAGATGTTTGCAAACATGCAAGTACATTGATGCAAAGTACAGCTCAATTGTGATTTAACAGTGGTCACACAATCATAGAAATCTCTAATGGCTATGTTGATCCACAAAACCTGCTAGGCTGATACCTGCGTTAGAATAAACTTATCTGGCTCTTATATCGGATTATTATCTCAGCTTTCTCACCTTTGCTGCCTTTATAATCCTGGTACTGTTGAAGTTTTGGTATAATCCTGTACCGTTGATGTTTTGGTCCAGTGATTTGAAGCAACTGACCTGTTAATAGGGACAGCTAGCCTACTAATGTGTATCGTTTTCTTTGCATTACTGCAGTGTGTCTGTGACTGGGAAAACAGAGATGCCATGTTTCGTGATGTTGAAGAAATTATTAGAAGGCAAATAAAGGTGCCCTTTATAAAGACGAATGAAATTCCATTTTTAATTATGGGGATTCTTTTCTTGCACAACTTATAACTTTTGTCCTTTTTTCCTACAGATGTTGGTACTTCCAAGTGTTCAACCTTTCCATGCCATTGCTTATCCTATCGATCCAATGCTTGCTTTGGAAATAAGGTGAGTTGTGCTGGTCTTTGAATAGAGTAATGTCCGATCTACCCCCTAAACATGTCGTTGAATTTAAAAAGCACCCTCAGACTCGAATACTGGACAACTTACCCCCTCAAATTTTAAAACTGGATACCCCCCCCCTTCCCAACCCCCAAAAAAAAAAACAACCTGACAATTCCAAAGTGGTTCCCAAAGGGCATGCTTGGATCTTGTGGCAGTAATGTATAACCTCGCTGAGCTAGGAGCTAGAGTGAGCAGTGTGTTTAGATGCCCTGCCAGCCAACCTTGATTCTGTGCTGGTAAGATTTTCCTTGCTGCCTGAGGTGAGCCAAATTGGCTCTCTTGGGCTGGCAAGTGCCTTGTTGTTTGCGCCAGCTGAGATAGGCAAGGCAAGGGCAGCCTTGCCCGGAACCAAGCACACGGCGGTGGGCCTCACATGTTAGGTGGTCTCTCTCTTTTGGTATCCAAAAATCATAACTTTTTGATTTTTCATTTTGAGTTGGATGAATACAAACTTTATATCAAAATTGTAGAGCTCGATGCGTTCTAAAACTTTCTAGTTGATTTTCCCATTTTTAGATAATTTATGAGGAGCTCAAAAATTCAATACAAGATGGTACAACATAAACAAACTGAAGACATGGCCCATTTTCCACATCAACGAAATCTACCGTCGAAAACACTAAGCTATTTGTGGGGTGCTTATTTATCCGGTTTGAAAATTATAAGGGCTAGGTTATCTGACATTTGAGTTCAAGGATGCTTTTTAGAATTCAGTGACAAGTGGTGGTTGGGGGAGGGGTGGTTCAGTATTTACTTTTCATTAAAATACATCCTTTCCTTTTGGTTTTTTAATATATACCCCTTTTCATTGGCAGCCGTAAATATGCAGCCCATTGTTCCTTGATCGCCTCTCGTTTTGGGCTGCCCCCTTTTGTGCATCCACCTCCTGTTCCTGTAAAAGCAGAGGGTAAACACTGTCGACTGAGAGTAGGGTATGTACACAAACTTTCTTTTGTACATTAAATTGGAAAGATTTATCCAACAGCAGAATAAATGGCCTTTCCATGCTACAGATACGTGAGTAGTGATTTTGGAAATCACCCCCTTTCCCATCTCATGGGATCAGTATTTGGAATGCATGATCGTGCCAATATCGAGGTTGTTTTATTTCCACTGAACCTCCCTCCCTTTTCACATTATGTTGCGGTTCTCTCTCTGACCCATGATGGAATGGCAGGTCTTTTGCTATGCACTCAGTCAAAATGATGGTACTGAGTGGAGGCAGCGTATTCAGTCTGAGGCAGAGCATTTTGTTGATGTTTCTGCCATGACTTCTGATAATATCGCCAGACTTATCAATGAAGACAAAATACAGATATTGATAAATCTTAATGGCTACACAAAGGTAATAAATAATGCTGTCCATTCAGTGAATAGTTTGTCAATTCTTGATATCTCAGTTATTGTTTCAGATGTTTAGTTTCTTCAAATGATCGTCGTTTGCTTTTCTTGTGTTGTATTGTGTACCCTTGTTTCTTCTGGGGCAAATTGTTTATTTTGACTTTTGAGGATTGTGATTGCTATTTTGTTGGAACCACTGATAACCATTTTTGGTGTTACATTGAATTAGAAGACCTTGCCATGGAACTTTGTTTTACTAAAACAACAAAATTAAATTGAAGTTGGGAAATCAATGTGATTTTATATTATTTTTAACACAAGGTGCAGTATGTTATATTGTTTGTCTGTACACAGCCTTATACTGATATTTAGGTGTCATTGTGTTGCTATTTGGCAAGGTTCCAAAAGGCGCTAGGCCACTGATTAGAGCCTATGACGTTTAAGCAGAGATTAAATGCCATTAAACGTTTGTGCTTTTTTCCCCCTTTTTGTTGCCAGGATGTGCTTAAGTGCTTTACTACATCACGTCTAGCCTTGTTACAGCAGGCCAAGCAATCCAGCAGTAGTATTCTCTTGGCCTAGAAGACATTCAAAGTCCCAGGCCCATTAAAACCCTACACAGCAACCTTATCCACTCCCATTCTATTCCCCTCCCATCTCCCTCCCAGGTAGTCACACGGCCACAGCTGCAAGGTCTCCTCATGCAAAGCCGCAAGGTCTAGGAGCACCAGGGAGATGCGTGTGGGATGGCGAGGCTCTGCTGCACCGGTGGCTACCTGAGGAGTTGGGGCTCGAGATTCTCCTTGCTGGCACCAACGCAAGATGTGGCTGCGGGCAAGATCATCTCTGTTTCTTCACGCTCTGCCGCTCACTGTGCTCGCGCATGCTCCTGCCGCTCGCTTCTGCATGCGCTAGCTTGCCTTCCTCCTGATTCCTCTGATTCCACGCCACTTGCCCACTGCCTAGCGTTTAATTTGATGCCTTTGGATTAGGCTATGTGCTGGGGCTCCGTTTAGCGCATAAGCGCGCCTAGACGAGCGTTTAATTGTGTTTTTTAGAACACCACTATCTACTGTCTGATCATGTTCTTGATGTAAACAGGGTGCCAGGAATGAAATTTTTGCATTGCAGCCAGCACCTATCCAAGTTTCGTACATGGGATTCCCTGGAACAACAGGGTGCTGCATACATAGACTACTTGGTCACAGATGAGGTACACGAGCATCTAAGGTTCTTGTCTAACAGTTAATTAGATTATGTGATTTATTTTGAATGCTGTGTGTTTTAAATGTTGTTGCAGTTTGTTTCTCCGACTCGCTATGCACATATATATTCAGAAAAGCTCGTTCATTTGCCTCATTGCTATTTTGTCAATGACTACAAGCAGGTTTGTTTTCATGCTTCTTCATGTCCTTTTTTTTTTTCATTAATGTGATATAAATTTCAAAATATGTTCTGTGACAGAAAAATCGAGACTGTCTCACTCCTGTATGTCCACACAAAAGATCTGATTATGGATTACCTGAGGATAAATTTATTTTTGCTTGCTTCAATCAGCTTTACAAAATGGATCCTGAGATATTTGACACATGGTAAGTGTCCACTATCTATATGCTCCATTTGGGCACTGCAGGTTTTGAGGCATGTGTTTTTGGTTTTAGATTTCCCAATGGTGCTCAATAAGTTAGATTGATCAAACTAAATTTATTCATTCTTTTCACTGGATTGTTCTTTATTATGTATTGCTACTAATCTTTGGCTCTCAATTCTATCTTAAGGTGCAATATTCTCAAACGTGTTCCCAACAGCGCATTATGGCTCTTAAGATTCCCGGCAGCTGGTGAAACTAGAGTGAGAGCATGTAAGCACACTTAAGAGGCCACTTTTTAATCTACCTTGTAAACAAAAGCTTAAAATGAAGACTGACATCTGCAATGCCCCCTCACACCTTTTCTATACAGATGCTGCTGCAAGAGGAGTAAGAGCAGATCAAATTGTATTCACAGACGTTGCCATGAAAAATGAGCATATACGACGCAGTGCACTGGCAGACCTTTTCCTGGACACGTATGAAGTTCTTCATCTGCTATTCTTTTTTCAATCATAAGCTGAAAACATAACATTAATGTACACACTGTCCTCGTGATTTTTTTGGATCAGCCCCCTCTGCAATGCACACACAACAGGCACTGACATACTGTGGGCTGGTCTGCCAATGATCACCCTTCCACTAGAGAAAATGGCAACCAGAGTAGCTGGTTCTCTCTGCGTAGCTACTGGGCTTGGGGAGGAGATGATTGTTAGCAGGTAAATACGGATAGAAAAACCAATTTAGATATTATAATTGAACGGTGCTAAGGTTTACTTTCTTTTTTGTGCCAGCATGAAGGAGTATGAAGATAGAGCAGTAGACCTTGCGCTAAATCCAGTGAAGCTTCAAGCATTGACTAACAAGCTCAAGGAAGTTCGTATGACCTGCCCGTTGTTTGATACAGCTCGATGGGTAAGTTCTCGCAATCATATCCCTGAGCAATCATGATCTCAGTTAGTGTTGAATTCTGATCAAAATTACTTGCAAATTGTCTCAGGTGCGCAATCTTGAAAGGGCTTACTACAAGATGTGGAACCTTTACTGCTCCAGTCGCCACCCGGAGCCATTCAAGGTGGTAGAGGATGACAATGAGTTCCCGTTTGACCGCTAACAAGATTTCATCACCAGCTCGGCTCTGTAAATAAGGCGAGAGTTGTAGCATACTTAGCAATGTGACCGCAGCAGGTGCTTGTTTGCCACCGCCTGTCCTGCTGTGCACGTCACCTCTGTGGAGGCTAACTTTGTAGTATGTACGCTACAAAAAAAGGTGCTAGGGTTAGTCTGTATTGTTATAACTATTGTTACCGATGCCTATTTATTATTAGCAACGAGCCATAACTGTTATTAGTTTGTTATTACATTGTATTGCAGTCTTGGTTTCTAAAATTAACTGCAACCAGAAAGGGTGCTGATGTGAAATCTCATTCTTAATAGCTTGTCCATTGAATTTTGTCATGGCGTTTGCCGGTTGCGGGCACTTGACTGGCGGAACGTGGCTTATTTGCAAGCAGCTCCACGTTGATGGCATCGTTAATCGAACACAAGGCTAGTTTGTAGTGTCCTGTATTGAAGCTTATTTGATTCGGTGACTTGGGCAACTGGAGTTTGTTGGGAAAACGAGTTTTCTTGGGTAACGAAGCGCGATATGCAAATGCGCGGTAGAGTTGAACTATATACTCTGAACTTCGATGTTCAAATAAGCCATGTTGCCCATCGCCTTGTGCGCAAGCAAATGTATTGGCTGGTGTTTATGTTAGACAGTAGCTATTACTACCTCCGTCCTTAGGCTACCTGCACTGGGTACTCTATCCGGTCCTGCAGTATGCAAATAGCAGACGAGAACACTGCACCAGGTACTCTATACCCATTTGCTATCCTAGCGGAGCTGCCAAATCTAGAATGCAATTTTTTGGTGAGTATGTGAACAGGTCCACAATATGTTTCGAGATACGTGCTATCCAAAGCAGCAGTGAGAAGTATTGGGAACGATGTGTAGCACGAATCTCAAACCAGAAATGGACGGCTCAGATAAGCAGCGTTGAGCACGTATATGCTGCAACACATTATCGCCAAATCTAGGGTCATGGCGGAGGCACGCTAAAGTACAGTGGCCCCACTACGCAGAGTGAGCAGCGCATGGGAGCATACGAGCGCAGTGGAGGGTCCAGTTGTGGGCCCTACTACTTGAACTAGTTAAAAAATATTATAACTCACAAACCAAAAATCTAAATTAAATTCCGATTGCACCGTTAAATTCGTTTCAATAAATATTTCAAAACAAGATCACATGAATATATTTAGATAAAATGTATTTACAAACGTGTGGGTCTCACTCTAGATAGAGGATAATATAGAGAATGGATGGGTGCGGAAGAAAAAGATATAGAGAAGAGAATCTCGATGAATAGGACAGAATATTCCTTTTAGATGATGAATTTAGAGGATGAGGAGTGCGGACAGCCTTATACAGCAGGCACATGGACTGCATCGTGCGGATGTGGCTGAACGGCGTCATCACCAACGACCTCGCGGACGTCATCTCCAAGCGCAGGCCCCACTGCCCACACCACCACCTGGATGGTCATCGAGTTCCAATTCCTTGGGAATCGCGTGACGCGCACTCTTCGCCGACCAGGAGTTCCATGCCTTCTCCCAAGGCGATCTCAAGGTCTTCAAGTATTGCCGTCGCTACAAGTGCGTGGCAGAGGACCTCTGAGACCTTGGCGAGCCCATTAGTGATAATACGCTGGTCCTAACATCATCCGGAGCCTCAACGGGCGCTTCACCGCCCTCGGTCTTCATCTCCGACGGAGCAACCCTAGCTCTCCTCACTTTCCTCCAAGTGCATGCGAGATGATGATCTCCAGCTCGACAAGTTGACGATGGAGAAGACGTCTCCCGCTGTAGCGCTCGCTGCGACAACCAGCCCCGAGGCATCAGCAACCACATGACACGGCGACCCTGTGACTTCCTCTTCTCCGCCATCACCTACCCCTACCACGGGACTGAGCCGTAGCTCAGTTGGCGTGGGTTCCCGGTGGGAAGCCGCCGGTCACGGGATCAAACGCTGGCTCGTCCCTGATTTCCCACCCAGGAAAAAAAAAAAAACCCTACCCCTACAACAACGCCTCCACCTAAATGCCAGCAGCAGGTGGCCGTTGGTTCTGGGGACAAACAGTGCGGCAAACGCGGTGGCAAGCGCAATGGCGGTCCCGGCGGCAGCTATAACTCCCGCACCTGCATGCTGGGCCGCGTCCAGGTGTACGCACAATCTCTAGGTAGTGTCAAATCGTTCTAATGTTTTGCATCTATCCATTTTTCACGTGGCAGGTTTAAAAATTGGCCTGGCCCTGTTGTGCGGTGAAGCTAGAACCATGAGCATGGCAATGGCATGCCTACCTCCTGATGTCGTATTGATGCATTCATGCTGACAGAAGTAGCAATTATGCGAGCTGTGAGCATATGAGAGATTAATTAGCTAGGAGTAGGTCCTTAGCTTCATTCTTATCTGGAAGTCTGTGATGTCACATGTTTCATTTCTGGGGAACTCTGGACTTTTGAGTGGCTTTGTATAATATAAGCAGCAACCAGGTGTCCAGCGATGTTGCTCACTGCATTCTGAGACTAGTCATTCTATTAGCAGTGTACGCCTAGATTTGTAGTATTTCTATATATGCATGCAAGCATGCTGTAGTTTTTCTAGGCATTTGATTGGCCAGAATCTTTTTGTTTGTTTAATTTAGTTCCAAATTCTTATATTTGCAAGTTCAGCTATCAGAGCATCTTCTATAAATTTTATAGTGCCATCAGATTGCTGTTTTTGTCATTCAGTTTGCCTGTAACAGTTCTGTAAAGTATGTTCATTCAGTACTGTTTTTCTCCAACTTTATTATTAATGGCTAAGCATCTTGTGCTACCATATGGTGTATGTGTACCACTAATTTCTTGTGCTGAAAAGTATGATTATCTTTTTTGTATTTTCCTTACTTATTTTTAGTATTTTATTTCATGTACATAGTACTTTGGTTAAGAAAAGAGGTTATTTGTTCCCAATAAAAAAGAAGACTGAGGTTGTTTTGTTTGGCAACTACTAGCGCACAGGCACCACGGTTGCACGCATGACGCTCACGGTGTGATGTGAGCGGGATTGCTGCACACGTGGTTATCACCCACGAGTTGCCAAACGAGAAGAATTGTATGGTATCGTCCTTACACTAGTACATAAAAACTCAATAGTGTCGGTTGACAACACATTTGTACAGGTATTTTAGTCAACCGGTAGCGTCATAGGCTAGTAGAAATCGTTGTTTCTGCTGGCGGGTATTTGTGAACCGTCCTGCGGAAATGAATTTTCACGCCTGCGGAAACTTGATTTGTACAGGCTACACAAATATTTTTCCGAAAATCACGTTTTAAAAATAGCAGAAAAAATTATTTAAATTATTTAAAGTCGCAAGTCACGGCATTTTTCGCGCAAAATTCGCGCGCTGCACGGCCGGTGGGATTCGAACCCGCGACCTCTCTCTCGCGCGTACCTCTCCCTACCACTGCACCATACTCTCACTTGTGACTATATCCCACTTCGGCTTCCCACGTATTATAACAAACCGAGAGTAAATTGATTGTTTGAGGCACTAAATGAATTCAAATGAAAAGGTTGTCAACTACAAAATTGAGTAACTTTTTGAGATCTATAATTTTTATGTAGAGTGTTTCTCCATCCAAGGCTTTTATCAAAAAGTCAAATTTCAAATTTTAAACTTTGACCGTAATTTACATCAACAAAATAATTTCAAATGAAAAAATTTTCAACTATAAAGTTTCATAACATTTTGAGATCTACAACTTTCATGTAGACAGTTTTTTATTTGAAGTCATTTGAAAAATCAAAATTTTAAAATTGGCACCGATTTCTACAGGCGGTCCACTTGAGAAACCGCCTGTAGAAATCGATTTCTACAGGCAGATTCTGAAGTAAACCACTTATAGAAATGCCTCATTTCTACAGGCGGTTTGTAGAAATTGATTTCTACAGGCGGTTCTAAATCTGTCCCCACAGTGTTAGGAATATTTGTGTTTCTGCCTCTACTTCAAAGTCCAACCGTGATTTTACCCCTGTTTTTTTAACTTTGTGATTTTGCCCTTCACTACTTACAAGTCAACGCGATTTTGCCCCTGGTCTTTGCGATTTTGCCCCTGTTTTGACCGTTGACTGGGGGCAAAATCGCATTGACTTGCTTGTATGCAAGGGCAAAATCACAAAGTGAAAAAAAAGGGGTAAAATCATAATTTCGATGAAAAACAAGGGTAAAAACGTGACGTCTGCGTAGAGCTTTTTTTTACTAGTGTTAATTACGAATATCAGCTGAACATATAATGTAACCAAGAACCACGCATTATGAAAATCGGCAATACAGCCTAGCTAACATGGACTTTGACAAGATAAGCGTCAGATTCTATTTGCATATATAAAGCTCGCCAGCGTTGACGTTGAAGCGTGCAAAATTGGACAGGGTTTTCATTAAGCTGGAGCCTGCTGACTGCCTGGGGAATCAATCTTTTCTACTCTGTTACTAAAATCTGACTCAATTTAATATAAAAAAAATCTGACTCAATTTCATAAATGATCTGGGCAATGAAATATATATTGCACAGAAACCAAATTTAGTTAAGTGCTGAACAGTAATAACAATAGTTTTAGGAACTCAAGAAGTATAGGAAAAAAACCACTGAGCAATACGCTGTTATAAAAAAAAGTACACGCTTCTAATCTACAAGACATGTGACATATTCCCTCCGTCCCAAAATAAATGTCGTTTTAGAATTTTAACTATCTCTTTTTGATCATTCGTCTTATTCAAAAATTTTCTAAAAAAATTAATTATTTCATTATAAAATAATTCATTATTATAGGTATTTTAATATTGATTTATTTATTTTTATATTTTCGTAATTTTTTTGAATAAGACGAATGGCCAAATGTTGATTTCAAAAAATAAAAAACGACACTTATTTTGGGACGGAGGGAGTAGATCTTTACGAGCTATCCGGCTGATGGTTTTATCAGCCGGCTAAAGCTAATTTGTTGTGATAAGCCTGCTGAATCTAATTTCTTGTGAGAGAAAAGCAATGTTCCATAGCTGATATACCAGGCAGGGCGACATGTAAAACATACAACTGCTTAATTGGATGTTCACGTATGTTTATAAACTATCTCATCTGACTGCTTGCGTGACGAACCACTACACTGAAACACATTCGGATAGGAGGAATGAAACGCATGTGACGGTAGATCAAACAAGATGAACATAGATATCACCGTTCCAACAAAAAGAAACAGATTCAAATGATAAATTTATTTATATATCACGTGACAACTAGGCAGCTGGCTAACTGAAGTACCTCCCCCAACGAAAACCAGAGTTAAATCAGAGTGAAACATATTTTAAGTGAAACCACAGTTGAGTAGTAAAATGCCATGACTGAAACATAGGAAGGCAATACATTAACTGTAACCACAGTAGAGTGTACACATTATTTAAATTTAAACATATAGAAAGGCAAGAGTCACAACTGATTGAAAATTAAACATATACTCCCTCCGTCCCAAAATAGATGTCATTCTCGCTTCCCGAGAAGTCAGTTTTTTTTCAACTTTGACTAATTTTATATTAAACAGTATTCATATCGAATATACGCAACTAGTATCATTAGAAAGATCTTTAAATCTAGTTTTTTAACAAATTTATTTAGAAATAAAATATTACACATATTTTCTATAAATCTAGTCAAAGTTGAGAAAGTTTGATCCATACGTTTTCATAACGTCATCTAATATGGGACGGAGGGAGTATATAGATAGTCATCCTCACCGACATGCATGATTGAAGCATTTCACGGCCAAAATGCCACAGGATCGCCACGAAGGATAAAACTCTGAGTGGTTTCCGTAGGCACCTCGTAGCATTGTACCCAGGAAGTGATGCCAGTCGTCAGGTCTCCATTGTCATCACACATGTGGGACGGGGGAGGTGGGAGCTCATGCCACGACCACGGCCGGCGCTGGCGAGAAACAATCGGTAGAGGTTGGTGTGGCTTGAAGGTGAGTTGGGAGAGGCTGAGGTTGTCCAGGGCCAAGAGCTTGTCGTTGCCCAAGGTGATGTAGATGGGTTGATTTGATCGTAGGCGAATTTTCCGGGGCCGAAGGTGACAGACAGCATGACGGCGGACGTTGTAGATGGTGATGACCAAGTCGCCGCCCGCCGCGAAGGGGATTCATTTCAGGCATTGCGTCATCGCAATCCTGCCGCCGATGGCCGCAAAGGTCAAGGGAAGCCCCCGCTGCCCCTCCAAGCAGATGATAGGATTAGGCAAAGGCAAGCGCTCAACAGGGACAAAAGCTCCTGGGGGCGACAAGCTTATCTGGCGGATGTTGTATCCGATCGGATCGTCATCAAGTACAAGGTAGAGGCGCTGCTCCGGTTCCGGGATCCACTCCGGATTCGGTTGCGGAAGCTCGTCACCGCGCCGCCGCTTCGCCATTGTTTCGGCGGCTTCTTGTCTTCTAGTTAGTCACCAACTAGCGTTCAAAGACTCAGATCTAAGTCGGCCAGAGGTCGCCTATGACCTTGATCCCCACGATTCGAATCATCAATCAATCAATCAGGCCAATCCGCCTACCGCAATCCCAATATTGAAATCTGAATAGAAAAGGCGATAAAGAAATCTGAATCGGGGCCAACAAAAGGCAACAGAGAAGAAAAAACGCTTGATGTACGCACCTACAGGCCGAATATGATGCGGCGGCGCGCCATCGGAGTGGCTTAGGTCTACACGTCAGCCGTCTCATACCTCGTCTCAATATCACGTTGGACTTTTGCTCATGTGAAAGAAAGAGAGAAAGGTGAAAGAGAAAGATGTCGTTGTCTTGCGAAACAAACACCTCATGAGCTAAAATTTAGAACTATGAGACAACTATTATACCATTGTTTATGTTGTTGCCATGCAACTTATAATTTTACATTTATACTCTATACATAAATTAAGAAATTTTAATATACTATGAGACAACTTAAAAATTAATCATTGTACATATTATCTTTTGAGTCGTTCTAAAATAACATAGCATTACATGAGACTACCGATGAGACAACACAATGTACTTGCCCTTAGCAATTGATTATTGTCACACCCAATTTTAAGGATAAACTGGGATGCATAATCTTATGTGCGCCCAGAGATCAGTCACACACATAAGCCAACAAAATACATAAATTGTATCATAACCAATGTTTAATACATAGCGAATAATATCAAAGTCATTACACAGCGGAAAATAAAGATAACTCTCGCGGTAGCTCCATAACACAGGGACGTCGACTGGTGAAGCACAAGTCTAGTAGTCCTCTGGGTAGTCCTCATCACTATCACCGTCTGTTACCCATCCGGGATTTTTAACCGAGTATTGAAAAATAAACAAGCGTAAGTACATGTCGTACTCAACAAGACTAGCATGGGTTAATGAGGCTCAAAAAGTTGACACGGTTTTAACAGCAGGTTGCTTTTAATTAATCATCCTTTTACGCAGTTGGATAGCAATAAATGAATAAGCCCATTCTCATGATCATAGTAAACATAATTAATGAGTAGCAATAAATAGATTTAACAATAAGTAAGCGTCACCCCAAAAGAATAACTACTCCGTAAGACGTCCAAGGCCGCTCTTGACCGTGAGCTCGGCTAGTATACCAGTTTTACACTCTGCAGAGGTTGTGCACTTTCACTATGAGCCGTGATTCCATTTGCTCGGGTTAATTACTCCCATAACACTACCAAGGTGAGTGAGCAGGGTCTCACTATGAAGTCTTTCAAAGAACTTCGCCTAACAAGTTAGGGCCGCTAGGAACCCGGCAAGCAGATGTAGAGCCCCCCTTCTTCGTGGCACAAGGTCACGTAGATTATACACACTTGGACAGGAGCCGCACTATACCCGAGTCGGCAGGTCCCATCACGTCTTTTGGTAACCTCTAACAAGCTAGAAAAAGTGCCCATACTTGACTAAAACCAGAGCCATGTAGCCCTCATAGTTGCACTGTCAATCCCGGTGTCATACTTACAGATCATTATCAAAGGTGAAGGATTTTGAGCATCACAAAACTATGCTCGAATCCCCTAGTTCCCTGTTGCTAAAAAGGCATCTTTTAATCATATTGCATAATCAATTAATCAAGTTTACATGATCATGATTCCCAAAAACGCACTAGCAACATTTACCATATGCATAATCCCATAGGTGGCAAGGAACAGGGTAACAATGCTAGGAAATAACTATGGTTAACAAGGAAGACACATGCAAATGCAATTATTTATTTTGTGAATAGGACAACAAGGATGATCCATACTAATACTTGCCTTGATCAGCAAACTCCTGGTGATCCGGGTTGTCGCAGTACTGATCTTGATCACCCACGTAAAGCTCACCGTCTATACTCGATCCATCATAACAACACACACGCATACAGGGGCAATCATGCATACAAACAAGAGTTTTCATTAGAATAGTACATCAACAAAAGGTTATAAAACAAATCTACACGTTGCTACGATCACATCGATATAAAGTTTTCGCAAATCGGATTTAAAACGAGGAAGATATGAATTTTACAAGGTTTATAGTAGAATAATAATAGATTAAATATAATCTCGAATTTTCAAAGTTGAAAATATATGAAACAGTGGTACCATCAGATAGATTATGAAATTACGAATCTAACGCAATTTGAATCATTCAAATCGGAGCTAAAACGTGGAAATTATAAATGAAACAATTTTGAATTCAAATCTGAATACACATTTTCATATATACCGAAAATAAATACGCCTTCAAACGTAATCTACTGAATATGCTGAGAGCTACGGCTAAGCATTAAAACTGCAGGGGGTTATTCGCAAAAACGCCGGCCGAATCGGTATGGGCTGCTCTGCTGCCGTCCGATTCAAAATCGGCGGATCAGATTAAAAGAGGGGAGGGGTGGCGGTGCTCTCGACCGGAAAACAGAGGCCGACGGCAGCGCCATGGCCGGAAGGCCGCCGGAGAAGGCGAACTCGGCCTTCGATGCATGAAATAGGTTGGGAAGGGTACCCATAGATTGGGAAGAGCATCGCTAGCTCACCTAGGGTGATGGGAAGGTCGGAAATCGACTCGGAGATAGCTCGCAGCGTGATCCGGCGGACGGTGGATCTCTGCAACGGCGGCGGAGGCGTGTCAGTGCACAAATCGAAGGAGGAAAGTGCTCGGGAACTTCACAAGATCACAGCGAAGCTCCTCAAAGGCTTACCGAGAGGAAATTGGTGGCGAATCGAGCTAATTGCTCGCGGCGGCGGCTGCTCGGTTATCGCGGGAGCTCGGCAGTGGCGGCGAGAAGAGGCGGCTAGGGTTAGGTGACGGCTACGGGGGGGTGTGGCGCTGCTTAAATACTCCCGAGGTGTGACGACAATCTCGGAGATTGAAACAAACTCGAATAGCGGAGAAATCGGCTTCGGCCGTTTCTTCTCTGCTTCGGACTCTCGGCGCGGCGTCGAACTCGGCTTCGGCCGTTTTCTTTCTTGCCCGCGTCGGACTCTCGGCGAGCAGCGGAGGGAAACAGGGGAGGGGCTATCCTGGGGGTCCCACTGGTCGGTAGCACTGAGCGCGGGGTCGGGCTGGCAGTCACGGCAGAGGGACGCTTCGCGCGCGCGTGCTCGGCCGCGGCGGATGAACACGGCAGCGGCGTCTCGGTTCGCGCGGCGAGGGAGGTGGAGAAGGAAGGGCTGACCCGTGGGTCCCGCTCGACAGTTAGAGGGGGTAAGGGGAAGGGAGGGAGCAGATCGGCCGAGCTGTCCTCGGGCCATCCGACCTGAGCCTGCTGGGGCCAGGGAGTGGAAAACAGGCCAAGCTGCTGCTCGGGCCAGAAAGGAGAGGGGAAGGGCTCTGCTCTATTTCCTTTTTCCATTTTCCAAAAGGATTTTCAAATTGGGTTTTGAAACATTTGAGAAATTCAAATAAGCTACAACAGTACAAGAAGAAATGCTCCAGCATGAATGCATCATACATGTGTATGACCTAGGTTTGATTTATATTTGAGAAAAATTATTATTCCCTATATTGGAATGATCAATTAATTGCACAATTAAATAAATTTCTACTATTTAAAAGAATGCAATTTTTCGGGTGTTACAATTATGTTTGGCGAGGACGAGGACGATCTCTCTCTCTCTCTCTCTCTCTATATATATATATATATATATATATATATATATGCATTCTCTATATTGAATGCACCCAGCCCGCTACGCGCATCCGGTCCAAAAACGACCGCGCCGAGCACGCACCCGCACGCAACCGCACACACTTGGTCGGAGACGGATCCCACACTCCCGAGCAAAACCGCTCGCGCCCTTCTATTTCCCCCCGCTGCCCGTTGCGCCGCTGCCCTTCCTCTCCCGGTGGTTTCCCGTTGCGCCGCTGCTTCCCCACCCTCTCGCACTCTCCCACCCTCCGCCGTGAACCGCACCCACTCCCTCTCTGCACTGCCCGGACTCTGCACGGCATTTCAGTCGACGGCGCGCCGCTGCGGTTCCGGCGATACAGGCGGGGCGGCTGCGGGTTCTGCTGCTCCGACAAAACCCTCGCTCCGTCGGGGGGTTCGCCGATGCGCCGCCGCGATTCAAGCCAGCGCTTCCGGTCGCTGCGTTGAGATGCTCTCATCGATGTAAGTCACGTTCAATCCGCTACCCTACCGAACCCTCGATTTTTTTTAGCGTGCGGATCTGGTGCCATGTGTGTTTTGCAGATTTGAATCTGTCCGTAATTAGTTGGGGCGGCGGGTTTCACTGCTGGAGTGACGTATATTCATCACTAATGTAACTATATGTTAGCACCCGATTTTTTTTTCGTATTTTTATGTGACGACTTGTGTAATTAGGTTATTATTTTAGTTATAACCGGTAGGATGCTCTAGTTGCAATTGGTTGACTAATCCATTTTAAATTCAATCTAAAAAAATGTGTAGCTATGTGCTGCATCTGTTTTTGTTAATCACCGCATGACGGGCTGAATGGAAATGTCGAGTAACCGATATGATGATTTTTCATAAATAATAGTATATAGGGATCTATGTTTTTTTTTTGCTGCTTGTTCATTCACGCTGAATATATGTTTCAATTGGAACAATGATTCCTGCCATCTGAAAGGTCTAGGATACATAAATGGTGAACAGTTTGGTCATTTTGTCATGACTATGTTCTGAGTAATATATATGACTGCAAAAACTAATGACCAAAATAAAAGACCAAAAGAGAATGACAGAATAAACTTTTATGCCTTCGCTGGGCAAACATAGGAATATTGTAGGAACAGAGAAGCGCAGGATAGGAAAGCCGATGGTTTCCTTTCCTGCGAGTCGTTCCTCGGCCTCCACCGTCGCTTCCTTCGCTATGGGGAGCTCGCGTGGGCAAAGTCGCGCTGCAGGCTCAGCTCCTGCGATGAGAAGAGGGACAGCAGCAGCGCCATGCCGAACGCCACTGTGGAGTGGGACCACACCGTCGCCGAGGCCACCGCGCGCACGGCGCCGTCCACCGCGCTGCCGCCGCTGTCTGTCGCGAGGAGCGTGTCAAAGACGAAGCGAAGCCGGCCTTCGTAGGCTCCCGCCGCTCCCGCGACCTCCGACTTCGACGCCACTTCCCCAGGATAGCGCAGACGAGCGCGTGCGGAGGAAGGCGGCCTCGTCCGCGGCGGCGCGCGGTCCTGGAGGCGGCGCAGATGGCGGCGCTCGGCCTGGCGCGGGCCTAGAGGCGAGCACGGACGGTGGCGCGAGGTTGGAGGCGAGCGCGGACGGCGGCACGAGCATGGAGGGGAGCGCGGACCTAGAGGCGAGCGCTGCTGCGGGTGGCGACGCGGGCTCGGATGGCGGCGTGAGCTCCCAGCGCGAGCCTCAATGCGGTGCGAGCTCTGGCGGCTCTTTCTCTCTCCGTGAGCGAGCGACGATAATGGAGAGTTCGCCTCAGGACTTTGTGAGAACATGAGCGCGAATCACATGTTTCTTTCCTACGGTGAGGTGAGAGAGCGAATCCCGAGGAATCAATTCCTGCGGAACGGTAAATACCTATCCAAAGGGCAATGACGTCAACAGTTCCCGTAGGAACAGATTCCTCTATTTTTCCTATGGTGAATCCTGTGAACCAAAGGAGGCCTTAATTGGTACCCTCCCTCACTCACACACACACCTCACCTATGTAACTGTAACTGTTAGTTGTAACTGGCAAGTTTTTCTGGTTGTAATTAGTTGACCTATTCATCTGCATTTTTCAAAACTGAAAACTGTACCTATTGCTGCAACTGTTTTTTTTTTAACTTTTCCTAGCTGCAACTAACTTCATGCTCTAGTTGTAGTTTGTATTGAATAATGGTTTGACGAATGCATTTTTTTTATCCTGATGCGTATGTTTCTTTTTTTAATGGCAGTTGTTATAATGAATACGGAAAGGGATGCATCGGGTCCTCAGGGCAGCGACTAGCCCCGCCGTTCCCCCCCCTTTTGCGGCTCAAGGGCAGAAACAGTTGAATGTATACAAGTCGAGGAAGGACAGGAAGAAGAGATTAAGGCTCCCCACGCCACCCCCTGAGCCTAATGTTCATGAAGGAGACGAAGGACAGGAAAGTGATCAAAGTGGCCAAGATGCAGATTTCGACCCTGATCTTGACGCCGATGTTGGTGGTGACAATGGTGTTGATGATGACGCAGCGAATGATGGTGACACTGGCGCTGATGGCGATGCAGCGAATGCAGTCAATAAGAAGAGGCCCCGCAAGCAGCCTCCTGCAATTCGGTGCTCTCCTTCAAAATTTCAAGAAGTTCTTAAAGCCCTCAACGCCAACGCCAACGCCAACCTCATAGCTGAAGTAAGGGCAAAGGGTTTTGGTGGACTTTTGGGATTCAAACCAACCTACTTTGATAGGAAATTGCTCACATGGCTTATGTTGAGGCTCAACCCAGAAACCATGAAATTAGAGCTTGGAGGCTGTAAAGAGATTGCAATTATTGAGTACAGTGTTTGGTGTGCGTTCCAGATACCAAATGCGGGCGTCGACCCACCTGCTATGTCTGATGCCGAAGCTCGTACTAGGCGGAATGAGTTGGGACAACAAATCTGTCCCAGCACATACAAAAAGCTAGGGTATTAGGATTTCAGATATTGTGGATGGACTGCAAAGCAAGAAGCTCACCGAGGATCTGGGTCTCAAGGCATTTTTTCATGGTTGTATTCCATTCTCTACTTTTCTCCAACACCGATAGTTGCATCAGGCTTGAAGATGTGATATATACAGAGGACTTGGCCAATATTGGGAAGATTAACTGGTGCAAAGCATTGGTGGACAACCTTAGCAAAGCTGCACGTTTGTATAGAAAGGATTTCACAGTGAAGGGTGTCCATGCACCTCTAACAGGTTGCGGTATCTTTCTGACGGTAATTTTTTTTTGTATTTCTGCCCACGGCTGATTATTGATTTTTTTTTAAGTAGTATATTTTTTTATGTTTTGTAGTTTTTTTTTTTGCATTTATTGGACAAACTACTACACCAGCATTTTTAGCCCCTGGGCTGTGTAGTAGTTTGTCCAAGGCCAATTTTATTTTCATGGCAAGAGTTGCAACTGGGTCATAGCACCAGCAGCAACTGTGTAGTAGTTTCGTTTTGCAATCTGCATTCATTGTTTCTTTGTCAACCTTTATTACTAATTCTGTCTGTGTAGTATCTTCTCCGATACCCATTTTTTTATGTCAAGTGTTGCAACTTGGTCATGTCTACATTAGTAGCTACCGATGGTTTATATTTTTTTGTTTTTTTAAAACATCCAGATGCTATATGTCAATTACTTGCAGCATGGGCTACATCTAGACTCATTCGTTTTGCCCTGATGTGCACAATTGGACAGTAAAACTATCGATACAATTTCATCGTTGGATCGTAGGGGAGATGTTGCAGATGATGTCACGCAGTATGGACAACCTCAGGGTAAGCTGATGATAATCTGTTTTTTAATTTTCAGTATGAGATTTTTATGTGTCTGACATCCCGTTTCATTTTTTAAAAAAATTGCAGCTGAGAAGCATCACCGTCCACATGTTACACCCTCCTGCTTTCGCTCCTCGCCTTGCTAATGCTGCTCATGGCACTGACGCTGCTGGCACTTCAGCACATCATGAGTCCTTGTGGGCACGCTACCTGCAGAGCTTCATGCCTCCTGTTTTATACCAGTATCCGAGCTTGAGCGCTGCTTTTGGCTAGAGCATTGTTGATGTAGTTGGAAGAAGTAGAAAGTCGGAGGCACAAAATATAACAGCGATCCAGGACCCGAGTCCTACGCGTACCGAGGCTGCCTAAGTACATCTCTATGGCCAATGATCTGATGGCAAAAAGTCACTGATGAGTGCTTCAGTGCCATGTCGAAGTTGCTTGGTGACGCCCGGGCTGTTAGGGGAGCTGCTAATGAGCGTAGGAAGGAGAAGGAGGACGAAGAAAACACCTGCAGCATCAGGTTTTATTTTTTGTTGCAGATTTCAATGTATTCATATTGCAATTAGCACCATATTTTTTGTTGCAATTCGGGTGTCTCATACAAGTTGAATTATTGATCAGTTTGTTTTTGTGTCTATCTTTTTTTGGTGTGCAGCAGCAGCTAAATCACCTGTTGATCAAGAACAAACTAAAGCAGCATGTAGTGAAGAAGACATTATATAAGGAGAAACTCTTGGGGGAGCAGGTGGTGAAGAAGATGTTTTACAAGAAGAAACTGTTGGAGGAAAATTCTGGAGGACATAGTCCAAATCCTCAAGCACCACCAGGTACTTCTGTTGCATTTTTTAGCCATTTATTTTCAATGTCACAATTAGTATCATTATATGTGTTTTAATTGGGTAAAGGGGGCCTACAAAGCTTCTTAACAGTTTTATCTTGGTTTTAGTAGAAGAAGAAAATATGGGACATGGATCTGCTCAAGATGATGTTCACCCGTCTGCCGACGAAAACACGGTTGCTGCAGATGATCAACCTTCTACCGACCAAGAAAAGTATCCAGGTACTCTTTTTGTTGCAGTTTGTTCTCTATTCATATTGCAATTAACCTGCAGATATGTGTTGCAATTGGTTGTCTGTTAAAGTTTAATCATCATCATTTTTATTTCTCCCAGACTAACACATGTTTTTATTCTTGTTCTCTCCCTCTCTCTGTCTTTTTACTTAGCACCTTCTAAATTAGATGTTAATCAAGATCAAATGAGAGCAACAGGTGAAGAAGATGTTCCACAAGAACAAGCTGTTGTTGAAAATTCTGGAGGGCATATTCCAACTCCTCAACAACCACCAGGTACTTCTGTTGCATTTTTTTTAGACTTTCTGTTGGTTTTTTTGCTTTCACACTTCAAAAATGTAATTGGGGGTTGTCTATTTTTTGGTATGGAGCAGTAGTAGAAGAAGAAACTAGGGGAGCTGCATTTGTTCAAGATGATGTCTAGCCACACGTCGACCAAAATGCGCGTGGTGGAGCTGATGAACCATCTACCAATCAAGAAAAGTCTACAGGTATTTTTTTTTGCTTTTTGCAGTTTGTTTTCTATTCATATTGCAATTAACCTGCAGATATGTGTTGCAATTGGGGGGGGGGGGGTTGAGTGCAAAACTTATAGCGTTATTTTCTATTGGCCTTTTTTGATTCGACTATCAGTTAACTTTGGATCAAGTGGGGCCAATGTTGATGCTGAGGATGTTGATGCCGAGGAGGAAGGCAGATTAAGTAATTTCTTTTTTCCATGGATTTTTCCCTCTCTCTTTGCTGTATTCATCAATGATTTTTTTTCCATTTGCCATTCTATTTTTTATATACTTTTCATTTTCATCCACCATAGCACCGCGTGCATTGCGTGGTCTTTCAGAGGGGTTGAAGTCCATAATTAACCAGTTTCACACAACCATGATTGTTGATCCACAAGCAGACACGACGGCTGCTGAGGTTGCAAGATTTTTGTTTTGTTTTCATTAGTATAGTAATTTAATTTACTATGTAACTGCATTACTTACTGGTTGCAATTTATATTCTACAGAACATAACCAGCGAGACTGTAGATGCATCAAGGCAAGCACGTCTTGGCAATCTTGAAGATGAGCCACGGAGAAACGAGGCATTTGATCACATGGAGGATCCATTGATGACCTCAAGTACTTGGCGCAAAGTTAGTGCTTCCGTTGTAAGTTATTTTTTTATGCATGCTGTTTTCTCGTGACTGTTTGCATATATAAAGCTTTTTTTTTTTAAAAAAATTGTGTTACAGCTCACTGTAACTTTTTTTCCATTTTTTTGTTGCAGCCTGCTCGTTCCTAAGAGAAGGATAGCCGTTCGAAAGACAGCTGCTAAGAACAAGAGGGCTGCGTCTCATATTACGAAAGAGGAGCAAGCGCGCCATGATGAACACATGAAATGGCTGTGTTAGATGCGTAATCAAGCTGATGAAGAGATTGATCAGTTGAAGAACAAAGCCGCCGGCGAGTCAGGGCCTAGTGCAGCTGGATGTGATCCATCTTTTCCAGAAGATCCCATCGAAGACATCAACTGCTTAACCCCACCTGTCCGACTGTCTCAAGAGGAACGTGAACAAGGGTCACAAGACTTTAACCAGTTTCAAAAGATGATCTTCAAACATGTGGGAGAGCGGTTGAAGAAGAAGACAAGGAAGTACATATCCCCTTTCCTAATCCCCAACAGCCGGCCAAAATTACCATTGGCAAAGGCACTAGCTCCGAGAAACAAGATTGCATCTGATGAGAAGCTAAAAGAGTAATCACCCACATATCATTGTTGCAAAGAACATACATTAGTGTTTGCAATAGCTTTCTATCTTTTTGTTTTTCTAGTTTTTTTGTTTCTTCGGTAACACATTCTGTTTTTTCCGCCCACTATGCAGGATACCTCTGATTGATTACAGCATCTTTTGCTCTTTTGACGGTAATGATCTACTAACCAGTTTTGCAGATGACAAAGATGGTGATTTGCAGTCTTAGATTTTACTGTTCATTGTCTCCGCTATGATGATATTGTCCATAAGGAAAATTCAATTGGATATAGGATTTTCCTCACCACTGGATTCTATGTGAGTTTTTACTGACCCCCATACACACTTTTTTTTTTCGCATGTTAGCTGCTGTTTTTAACCTTTTTTTACATATCTTTTTTGGTTTTTATCCAGCACTTGGCACACGGCATTAGCAGCATGTACACAGATGATGGAAAAATCGAGACTCCAGAATTCATTGTATTAAGACAACACCTCGAGAATGAAGTTGAGCATTATCCTGATTTAACCAAAGTAAAGCTGGTTAGTATTTGATTATTTAATTGGGTTTGCTTTTCTATCCTTGATTTTAAATGATTTTTTTGGAATTGGACACAACCGTCGCATCATGCTCATCTGAACTGATATTAACCAGCAAGTTGTCCTACTGCAAATGATAATTCAACCAGGTTGCAATTTGTGTCACACCTCCATGTTTGCAAACTGTGTGTAGTAGGTCTAAACAGCAATTTTCTTTTTTTTTTGGTTTTCACTCAATTGATGTAGCATACCCAACATGCAGATGCAGATATTCATGCCAGTATGTGTTGGGAAGCATTACTTTGTCTATTACATCAATCAAATTCACAAACGGATTGATATCCTGGACTCAATTGACTATGCTTGGGGGAACACTAGCCCTGCTGGACGCCATGAGCCTATTTTCGAGAAGATCCCCATCATAAGCGCTGTATTCCAGAAGGTCAGCAAGAAAAAATTCCCTCAAATTGAGAAATGGAGCAAGCCATTCATTGAGGTCCCAAAGCAAGGGGCCCAGTGATTGCATGTTTTTCCTTTAGAAATATATGGAATTTTGGGATGGCGAGAAGCTGAAAGTTGACATCAATCCAGTTAGTGCTTCCTTTTTTTCCCCCATATTTCCTTCTACATTTTCAACAATCTCTAATATTTTTCTTTCTTTTCTTACTCTTTTTTTCCTTTTTTCACTGTGTTTTTTAGTTTAAGGGCATGATATACACGGTAGAGCTTATGCACTACTTGGTGTTTCATCCACTGAACCAGGCAGACCTACCTGATGAATTGGATGTTTATAGGATTGGCGGAAGGAAGATAAATTGGGATGCCGAGCAATGATGAACCTTCTACGACGTGTTATCTTTTGTTTCTTTTTGCGTCTCATTGATGTTTATCAGCATCATGCACTGTGCGCGTGTTCTCATTCACGATGTTAATATGTGTATGCCCATATTGTTTGAAAACTATGTGTGACAACTTGCAAAGACTCTAGCAGTCGTGCTGTAAGTGGTTCAAAGATATGTTGTAATTTGCAACTCTTCCCAGAATGAAGTCTGAATGATGCAGCAACTTTGTTACATGCAGCAGCTATTCACGTTGCAATTCATAATTTACACAGGTCGCAAGTGTGTTACATATTACGTTGCAACTGGTGTGAAAAATAGTATTCACCTGAACTTTCCGACATAATTCTCATTGCTTTAACTAGAATCCCAATAAACAGCAACTAGCAAGTATTCAACAAAATAATAACAACTAAACATGTGTTTCAAAAATGTCATCATATAGTTTTTGTAATTTATAGACATGTAACCTATAATTTGTAAATGGTACAAATATACACACCACACACCATGTGTTTTCACAGCAAGAAAACACCATGGACCATTTTTGTTTCTTTTTTCTTTGGTCCAGCACTTTTTACTCGTTGCAGTTCACACGCGGTGCTCTCCCCCCACGGCCTCTGGTTGCTGATCCTCTTCCTCTTCCAGTCCCTCTGCGTGCAGAGCTGCTTGGTTGTGTTTTGGCAACTTCAGTTTCATCTACATCACCTTCTTCATGCAGATCCCTCACCATCTTTGGCCGCCCTCTTTTCCTTGGAGTGCCACCATTTGCTTTAGCACTTTTCTTGGAGACGCATTTCTGCTGCCTTACTTCGATCGGGGTTTATTGGACATGTCGTGATGTAATGTGTACCCCAGGCCCCACACCCGCTGCATTCCTTGTTACCATAATTTTCTTTGTCATATGTGCTGAACGGGTTACCATCACATGACGGCTCAACTTCACTTTTCCTTTTCTTCCCTCTGCCTTTTGTGTGTGCTACGGGGGGCTCAATGAGCAACAATCCATCATGCAACAGCATTGATGATGGCTGCGATCCAGTGCTACCATTATCAGGCTATGTTGCTACCGACTGCCCACTGCTAGGCGACCCATTAGGTACGGTGCCATCACTAGCAGGGTTTGTTGTCACCACTGATTCAGCTGCTAATGGCCCATTTCCTGGCGACCCACTCTCCATGCTTCTAGGGAACATTTCAATTCCTGGGATGATCTTGTCCAGCTGCCTATTTGTCTCTTGACATGCACGATCCGACCTACTTCCTGCCCTTCTGAGCTTCATCAACTTAGGCAGCAAGCTGGACATCCGGGTCTGTTCTCTGCTTGCTGTTGGATCAATTCGCACGTCGTCATGTCTATCCCACGGGACTTCTAGCCTCGCGGAACGAGTATATCTTTTGCGGATGTACTTCTCTGGGATGTGCCTGACCTGCAGGGGGTGAAGGCTCTTATAATATGCATGCAGAAGAGACCTGCAAGTTTTTTAAAAAAAACAACGGATGCACATGTCTGGTTTTTGCAATCATATCTATGATACATGTTGCAACTGTGTGCCCAAGAAGGTGCAATTGGAACTTTTAACAAGTATTTTTCCCCCCAGATCTGCATATACTTGTGTGTTCTCATTGTTTGCATTCACATCTATATTCACCATTGTCCTTATCGACAACCACCCTGAATTCATGTTGTGCCCAGCAGAAGCTTCCTCCCCCTTGCTCATGCTTTACCAACCACCCATTTTTCATCTATGGGTCTGGATCAGGGCAGATGACAAATGTAGTGTTGTTATTATATTGCTTTTTGTACTCTTGGTACACGGCTCTAGTGTACACTCTGCATAGCTGCTCATCAAATTTTGCTCTGCAAGCTGTTGACGGTGGATATACCATAAAATTCCATATTCAAACACCGTCAACAGGCCTCGGATCCAAGGGAGAATAAACACAACATGAGCATATTTTATCAATAATGAGTTCCACTTGTACTCTTAGCTTGTGATTGCAGGGAACACCAAATCAGTGCAAAAGTGAGCAGCTAGGGGCTAACTACATGGTTCGGCCGAACCATGTCATGTTGCCCCAGGCCACCACCTTTCAACACAGTGCATACAACATCAAATGGAAGAGATCAGAGCCAAGGGTGGGCCCACCCATGGGTCGGCCGAACTGCCCATGGGGCCCACCTGGCTCTGGTGACATGGCAGGATCCGTGTGACACTCCAACCAAGTCATTTCATCCATCGGATCAACTTGTGCTTTCATTCAACGGTGGAGATCAAAGGCACACGGATTGAGGCATGAAATGAAGCAATCAAGATAGAACCAACACATAGGAAGAGTCTATGACAGATGGGGACCACGGTGGTGGGCCCAACCCACAAGGGGTGGGTTGGCCGAACCACCATTGGTGGGCCCAGGCCACCTATACCATTACTGACTGGTGGGGACTCCTTCTAGAAGACCCTGGCTGGGCCCACCAGTCATAGGGGGTCGGTCAAACCACCCCTGGTGCCCAGCCAGGTCGGTTGGCCTCGACCGCCTTCCTGCATGCTGTCCACGTGATGAATTGCCCAGAACCGTCCATCTTATGGCGGTAATGAGGTCGGTTCATCCAAGGGTGGAGAGGCAAGGAGCACGTGGATCGCTGTCGTGGCACCCCCTTGCTCTCCCCTATAAATAGAAGCTGCCCACTCCTCTTCAAGACACACCATACAACACAAGAAGCAAGCTAGAGTGAAGTTCTACTTTTTAGTAGTAGTATTAGTCTAGTGTGGGAGTTAGAGTCGAGTCGAGCTACGGTCGGAGTCTCCGGAGTCGTCTACTGGAGAGTCTGGTATAGCTCTTGTACCTTTCTTTCTGTAAGACTTTATCTTTATCAATATATTATCTTTACTTTACTTCACTAAGTTCTTACTTATTCTTTACTATTCTTTATAGTATTGTTAGTATTGTTGTGTCTTATCTTTTTCTATAGTTGTTTTATACTTGATAGTGATCTTGTCCCAACTCAACGTGTGTTAGCTCATCGCCTGTCATAGGGTGTTCTAGTTGTTGGTACGCAGCTAGAATAGTGAGACTTAGTGTAATCGTGGTGCTTACACTAGATCTTGCCTTTGATTACCGCTTGTCGCACGGATTGTTTGTGGGTGCTAGCAGGTGGTGACAGCCCCGTCTAGTCTTAGTATCCCTCCACGTGTTTTGCATAAGTTCTTAAAAGGTAGGCTCCCATAAGAGTGTAGGCGCTTCGGGTAGAGGTTTTGTCCTCTATTGTCTCGCGCTACCCCCTGCACACTGGTAGTAAGGTAACTATCTTAGTATAAGTCATCTATTTGATAGGGTAAGTCACAAGAGTAAAGTAAGTGTCATAGGAGTCTTATACTCACTTGTTGTCCTCCCACCTAGCTATACTCTACTAGTTATCTTAATACTTGTTGTGTGTTGGTGTCATTACCTTTTCCTCTACCTATCGATTTACCCCCTACCACTAGCTGGTACTAAGTTGGTATAGACTTAAGGATCTCTCTTTCTTTTTATTAATTATTCCTAGCAACCGCTTTCCCTTGGGATAAAAATAAATAACGATACCTTGGAATACTCCCGGGTGAGGTGCTACAGCGGTATATTCTGTGCGCTTGCGGAATTATCCAATAGACATAAGAAATACCTTCAGGCACTTCTGGCGCCGTTATCAGAGATAGCCTAACACCCTGTCTCTGGTGGTTGCGCTAAGAAGTGTCAACACACGCCCGCACCACCTCAGCCTGCAATAAAAAATCCTTTCTTTTTTTAGTATGTTTTGTCTTTTTTCTACAATTATATTATGTAATGTGTTGTAACTGGGAGGACAATATCCATTACAAATATCATTTGATTTTTTAAGGATCTCGTTTTTTTACCTATGCATAATGTGTCTCTCCTGCGTCCATGTGGTCAGCATGCTGGAGAGAGAGTCTAGCATCCTTCTAGCGAACATGTGTAGGCTAGTGCTCTCACTAACATAGCCATCTTTCAGCACCCTGTTCTGGCTCTTCGATCGCTATGTTGACGTCATCCTACCACAATACATCCTCTTGAAATAAGCAGCTATCCACCTCTCCCTCTTATCCCACAGGGCTCTAATGGCAGGATGATCAGCAATGCCACACTCATCAACTAGCTTCTGCCATTCAAACTCAAACTGTGTCGGGCCCAATGGATAGTTTATCAATGATTCAAGCCTTTCCTTCAAGTTTTTATCTTTGTGTTCGGTGTACAACTGGTGCAACTCAAACTCCCAAGGTCTTATTATATGCCAGCAGCAGTTTCTGTGTTGAGACTTCACAAACACCGACTCAGACAGAAAATAGGGGGGAAACAGGTTAGCAACTATACATTTTCAAGGTTGCAATCAGTGCTTTTACAAAAGAATAGAAGGCTCACCCGTCAGGATAACATGAGGCTCCTGTCCATGCATGCAACTCTTGAACATCTCAAACAACCATTTGAATGATCCAATTTATTCATCACCAATCTGAGCTTGTCCAAAAGTCACGTTCTTCAGATTATTGTTGGCTCCAACAAACATAGCCAGCGGCATCTTCTTGCTGTTGGTTTTATGTGTTGTATCAAAGGTGACGGCGTCTCCAAAATCTTTGTATTCAGCTCTCTGGCTTGCGTGACTCCAGAATATGTTCTTGATCACTCTAGTCTTTGGATCTGCATCCACATCCTAGTAGAAATATTCATTGCTCTCCTTGCATTCTCTGAAGAACTGTAGAAGCTTGTTAAGATCTTCTTCCCTTTCCTCCTTAGCCTTCGCTGCCTTCCTATGAACATTTAAAATACATAGGATAGTTTTTGTTAGGAAAAGTTTAGTCACAGGTGTTTTTCTTGCAGTTCAGATATATGATATATTGCAATCCAGATATGTGACTTGTTGCAATCCAGTGAAACAAAAATTTCAGTATGTACATATTCTTGATGTCTTTCTCTGTAAAACCCCACATGTGGCGACCATCATACAGATCCGCCATCACATTCAGTGCTGACTGATGCGGAACCCCGTTCCTTGTGATTATGTTAAATAGGTCACTCATGCCTTCCGCCATGTTCTTGTGTGCGTGCATGTATCTTGTCATCCTGGGGGATGGCTCATGCTTGTGGTTGTGGGCTTCCTATACATGGTCAAAGTACCAGAAATTATGCTTCACATCCTTCTTAACTTTCACATAAGCTGGGCAGCCGCATCTTGTTGACCCCTTTTCTGTTTTTGCTTCCTCTTCCTTATTCTTGCTTTCATGTTTCCCTTCCCTGTTGCAGACCCAATGATTTGTCTCCTTCCTTGTTCTTGCAGTCCTCAGACTGAACCCAGGCTAGCTTTGCATAATCTTTGTAAAATATGTAAGCATCATTCATTGTAGAGAATTGCTGCATCACTCTTGGCACTAACACAGCTGGTATAGTTGGCTCCAGACAATAAGAGGAAACATATAAAACATATTGGAGTTTGGTTCAAACATATCTCTGTAAAATTGTCCAGGTAATTCATATATTGCAATTTGATTTTCATTCTTGTTGCAATCACCAGCCATATCTCTGTTGCAATTAGTAGAATAAAAACAAAAGCTCTGAAAAATACAGGTGATTTAGTTTAATCCAATGTCAATTCAAGGCGCAGGACATGTGTCTTTTTAATACAAGGCACAGGAAGGGTGTGCACGCACCACACAAAATACAGGTGATCCAGCTAATCCAATGTCAATTCAAACATCCAAGCCACAGAGCTAATCCCATGTTATTTCAATCACTTAAAACACACAAGTCACACCATAGGGGAGGTCGAGTGTTTTTTACTGGGTAAAACAGCTGGCTGGGATCTGGAGTCACCATGTCCCCTGGAGCCAACGTCGCTGGCGGCGTAAGTGTCATCGTATGGTGGAGGGGATCAGCAGATCCGTGCATCGCAATCGGCATAGGAGCTGGACTCGCAGATACTGTCATGAGGGGAAGCCTTGGCATCGACGACGGCGTAGGATCTCTTCGATGAGCTCGAATCAACGCAGCGAGCCTTTCTGATGTCGTCGGTGGATCACCCGCGCGATTCAACCCAGTGTCCGCCGGGATCTCTGGGGCGTGTGATCCAGGATCATTGAGCGATGGCGGCGACGGCCCCATCTGACGAAATTTGAGGCAGGGGAGGCTGGAGGCGGTGGCAGGGGCTGAGGCGGCGGCGGGCGGTGCCGCTACTGCGAGTGGTGGGCAGCGGGGATTGGGTTTAATTTTGCCTGGCATTTAATCTGTTCGGCGCTGGGGGAGTTACTCTGTGTTTCTGTTTTTGTCAATTTCTTACTTGCCATTCAAGACGACGCGGGGAGTTACGTACATGTTGCAACCACAACACAACGACGGTTGCAAATGTAAGACAGAGACCGTTGCAATTGGCACTCGACTCGGACCAAACGGATGCGGGGGGCCCCACTATTTATGGGGAGGCGCGTGGCCCACAAGCGGGGCTCATGCGGACGGCCCACGCATGTCAGAACGGGGCGTGGCCCTGTATTTTTGGGGCGCGCGGGGCAGGCGCTGTCGGGCTAGGGGGCGCGTGGGTCGTGTCACGTCGAGTGGGGGGGCGCGGGCGGTTCGCTCGGGGTCTGTGCATTTGGCACAGTAGTTGCACCTTGTTGCATTTTAGCCTTGTCGTATGTGTGTGTGTGTGTGTGTGTGTGTAGAACTAAAAACATGAAGAGACTCTACTCGGCACAATTACTACCTTTGACTCGCGTCCCTCTGCTCGGCTTCATTGAGCCTCGTGTAAAGATGGGGGTGGGTGGCCCACGGATCGAACTGCGATCGACCTAGCTATCCATTTGACTACTGGAGGAGCACCGGTTGCTCCATCGGTATTAGCTGCTGACCCAATGGGGACCAATGGATAGTATGGATATCTCCAAAATTACTCAGGCGCAAGACGAGTTTGGGATGAGAAGAAAAGAGAAGCCACACTTTGCGAACCAGTATGGCGTCAAGCCATGGGCGGCAAGGTCCCACTCGGCGTAGGCGAACCAGTGGAGTGCGTGCGGGTGCTCCGGCCGTAGCACCTTCGCTACAACCATGGCTACCCGCACGGCGTCTCGGTGGTTCTCGAGCACGCGGCGGAATGGATCGATCCCGAGCCTTGCGTTTGCCGCCATGACGGCCACCTGCGCTCACGCTCGCACCTAGCAATCGCATCTTCCAGGTTTCGCTTGCTAGCTCGAACTCTTCGGCCAATCGGCCGGCCTGCCGCCTGCGGTGTTGCGTCGCGCACGGAAGCTGAGTGGTCACAGATCAAGCGCGTGCGGCAGGTCGAGGATCGATCCCCTCGATCCTTTGGTTCGTGTGGTTCTGATCCACTGCCCCCTCAACTGTGTACTGGGTTGCACTAGGGGCCCATTTGGTTCTTCTTTTTGGATCAGTTCAACGAACCTGTGGATCGATCCGCTCGATGCCCTTCTTTAGCTCCGCGACCCTTCCAACCCGGGCGGCACCCATGTTTGTTGAAGTGATTGAAGGCGCACACATAGGATACGTGATTGATTGTTCTTTTATTGGTCAAGTGGGAAGAAAATTGGGTGGGCAATGGGTGTACCGAGTCCAGCGTGCGCTCCCGTTGCCAATGGATGACGCGTGTCACAGGTTCAAATCAAATGGCATGCACGCATAGGCTTCCCTTGGCTCCTCGCATCCCTTTCCTCGGCTCCACCCGTACACACACCAGGCTCCACCGCGACTCCTCGGCTCAGGCGCGAGCACGGCTTCTCCTTGAATACACGGCGGAGGCGGAGGCGGCGACCCACAGCAGATGCAACGGCGGACTAGCGGCCAAATCAGATTTTGCCCAAATCAGATTTTGCCGGTGCTAAACTAAATAGCGGGAATGGGTATGATGCAGCAAAGATGCATATGATGGAAATTATTGCGATTGAGATGAATATGGTGTAGTAAGGATGTTTATGGTGATGGTGATGGCAGTGGAGATGTATATGATTGATAGTGACCAAAACGTGACAAGAACTCGAAACTCTAAAAGATTAACCTTAAGACCATCAACTTAACTCAACCGATGTAAGCCAAATTCAACAAGCCTGAACTAAGTAGTACTAGTAAAAAGGCACAAAAGGTCTATGGGATTATAGAAAATTGAATCTATAATTTTGTTGGCTTTTTCTGGATTATAGGAAAATAATATAAACTGAAATATCTCACCGATAAACCTTGCTCTGATACCAATTGATATGTGTAAGGGCTGTCCCGATCTTTTGGTGGAGAGAGATAACTTCGATTTGGACCGGAGAGACGTTCACGACCCGACTACAACCGTCCAAGGATGTTGTGCCTTAGCAACCGATACACCAACTCCAGCGGTTGCACGCGATCTTGCGGAGCACGACCAAGCAAACTACTATGGTTATTCCTGCAAGCAATTGAAGAACCAGCAAGAACAAGAAGAACAAGCACTCAATTGCAAATATGAGATGAATGTTCAGATCTGATACACATGAAGGTGGGGTTCCGAATCAAGTAGAATGGATGATCTAGTCGACACACACATCTACAAGGAAGTAGCAGCGGCTAAACTTACATCAAAATCAAAACCCGATCTATTTGTGGCAGGCTACGAAGGTATATATGTGGATTGAAGGATGACCAAGGAGGTGTTGGGGTCATCCTCCAACCCTAGAACGCATCCCTAATGGACCCAACTCAATACATGGGCCAACAGCCCAAAATTGGGTGACGCAGCACCATAAGGAGAGAAGGTCCCTGACCTTAAAATGATGAATACAAACGCATCTGAAAGGATATGGGAACAAGCATAGATCTGATGGAAACTAGACTTGATATGCTTTCCAAAGAGTCTAGAAACGCCCAAATTGGACTCCGTATGAAGTCGTGGCGATCGTTGCAAGTTGGGACTCTACTTGCAGTCCGAATCCCACACCAAAATGTGTTGGACTTGGACTCTTTCCTTCCTTCGGCTATAAGTGACATGGTGTCCTGGTGGAGAACATTTGGGAATACTTAGATTTGGTCCCCAATCAACGTAATTGACGTTCCATGCTTTTCCATATGCAATTCAAATCTTCTCTTGATCTATGTAAGCATTTCTGAAAAGGAAAACATACAAACTTCAAGGTGCAATATCCATTCATAAAATGTATCAAATATAAATCTCATATAGAATAGTTGCACCTTTGGTTTAGAAGTGGTTAACATGGTCATATCCAAGCTTATGATGTCCTCATCAGCACCGATCCTAGCCTGCTGCCATGGAGACGCATCTCGTCAGAGGAGGAGGCGAAGGCGGCGGCGACGGGTTCAACTGTTGTGCAGTGGTTCCGGCGGCTACGCCACAACAGCACAAGCAGGCACGCTGATCTGTCCTCCACTATGAAGAGTGCCCCCACTGAACGACACTGCTGCCTCATCCACGGACAGGTAATGAAACGAGGTCAAAGTTGAGATCTGGGCGACATGTATGGTTGTGCTGAATGTCTGATTTGGCTGATCCTTGTAGCGACTTGTAGGTAGAAGGCAAGCTATGATGTGGGCGGTGATTACAACATGTCTGATGAGCAAAAATCAGTAATACCACTACGTCCTTTATTCATCATACATAGTGTCCTAAGTTCTGACGAAATTGAACATTTATTGGTTTGTTGTTGCAAGGTGCAGAGCTGCAGGCTGCATATAAGATGAGAAGAGCAGGCACCATCCTACATTGTATCTTGCATTGTGATGTTCTTTGTAAGTCCATCATCCTCCTGTGCAAGAGAGAATGAGAACATCTCTATGAAAGAAAGCATTGAGGCCACCAGAGCTCAGGAACTCCGCATCAATTCCTAGTGCACACGATTACGTGAATCCTCCATGACACAAGAAGATGGCATTAGGTCAACTGTAGGTTCATCCATGGAATTGGCGACGGCGGCGATGGTGCCAGCGGCGGCGTACAATAGCCGCACTAGGGTTCAACGCACGATCGCCAGCGGTGGCATGCAACAAGCGCACTAGGGCTCAACGCACGATCTGTTGGGACCGAGCTAGTGTGCCTGTTAGATGAGAGGAGGGCCACGATGGGAAGGCCATACTGAGTCTGACGTGAATCCGAGCCATCTCTGCCGATGTGGAGCCGATCCAAAGCACAGAACCGAGCAGTTTACAACGTTGTCGTCCGATTGAATGGGTATCCACGTGGAATCCATCGGGAGGTGGGGTGCACGGTGCTGCAATGAGCCCGTCGTGCACCCAATTTTTTTCCCTTGTAATGCACTTTGTGATTGTGATGGACCTGTGATGGAGTACATGTGATGGAGTACATATATTTGTGATATATGTGATTTTTGTGGTTGAAATGTGATATATATTTGTGATATATCTGCTGTTTATCTGGCTGGAATGGAATAACCAAATAAAACAGGCTGTAAATGGTCACTTTGCTGAATGTCAGGATAAAGACACTCGGCAAAATGACCATATGTGGGCACCTGGGAACAAGGCTTGCCGATTGTCTGGGTTTGGCACTCGGCAAACAGCGTCGTTTTGCCAAGTGTCTGTGGCTTGACACTCGGCAAACAACGCCACTTTGCCGAGTGTATGTGGCTTGCCACTCGGCAAACAACGCCGGTTTGCCGAGTGTATGTGGCTGGACACTTGACAAACCTTCCATTACCGTCATCCTGCCGTCAAGGCACCCTTTTTGCCGACGGTCGAGAGAACACTTGGCAAAATCTTTGCCGAGTGCCTGACAAGAAACACTCGGTAAAGAACCCTTCATCGTTATTTTTTGCATCGACTGCTATTTGCTGAGTGTATAAGGGCCTTTATCGAGTGTCGGAGGCAAATCGCCTGTTCCCAGTAGTGTGTACATGTAGCCATCGAAAACACGCACCAATCATGTTGCAACATGTGTTCGAACATGTTGCTCACTCATTTTTCTCTCCTTACTTCATTAGTTTATAAATATATTACATGAATCTTAGTGTAACATGTGCTGTAGCATATAGCTGTGGAAAAACACATCTTGTATACCCATGCAGGCAGGTGTGGCCTTACGCCTGTGTGGGTAGAAAGGGTTGAACCGTCGGAGAAAATCCATAGTCATGTGAGGATGACGTTTTATTGTAGGGTTGAGATGGCGGACTAGCGGGGGTGAATAGTCCAAAAAAACTTAATCGTAGCAGAAATAAAACCTAATCGGTTCTAGCGATAATTCACCCCTCTAACTAATACTCTAAGCACCTTGTAAACGATCCTAGCAAGAAACAAAAGTGCAAGTCTAGCTAGCTTGTGCTTCCCTAAACCGTTCTAGCGTAACGTCACGCAAACCTAAGCACTAGTACTTTAAGCACTGGGGAGCTCCTACCAACTAGCAAGTAAAAGTGCACTAAGCACCTAAGCTCACTAATTGCTCAATGACAAGGATACACAATCCTAATCAAGAAGCGCAACTTAATTAGCTACAAAAACTAATCAAGGCACTAGTTCTAGGCTACATAAGCTAAGAAGGTAAGTGACAAGCCACACAATCTAACCGATCTCACAAGACTAACTATAACTGTACAAGTAAAATAATGCACAAAGTAAATGACTTGTGTAGAAGGGAGCAAACCACCGCGACACATGGGAAGATGTTGACATGGTGATTTTTGTGTGGAGGTTCACTTGTCGCCATAAACTACGTCCTTCGTTGAGATAAGTTCCAAGGTTACCGCCGATCCTCTAGTAAGAGGTGACCCACCACAAGTAATCACCCCCACGTGGGCACCTGTAAGCACTTGCTATTTGATCCGGTCGGACCACTTTTCACTCTTCACATATCGCTCTATTAGCGATGCTCTTTGTGACTCCCGCGGGGTGAGCTCCATCCCCTCACAATCTTCTCCGGAACCAAGCACAACCTTCGTGCTTGCTTTGACAGAGCCTCTCTCCACTAAGCCTTCTAGGAGGTGGTGACCTCCTAGAATAACAAGCACCATCAGCTTGCAACTCCATCACTTAGTGCCACTCGATGCACTCTCACTAGAATCGTGCTCACTCGCAATCGGATGTAACCACTATGTGGACAAGTAAGTTAGAGGCTCTCTAAGCACTCCACTAGCATGCACACACAGTCCCAAGGGTGCTGGATGGCTCAAATGGCCGGCCACCCCCTCTATTTATAGAGGGAAGGCTCAAACTAGCCTGGTACTGAGTTTATGCGACGGTCGCGGACACTCCACTATATAGTCCCGGACAATCTGCTTTTCAGTTTAAACTAGCAGTTTGAACTGCAATGGTAACCCTGAACAGTCTGCCCCTTGGTCCCGGATAGTCCGTTGTTCAAAAACAACTAGCCGTTATGTTCGGGCGCAGACTTGCGGATAGTCCGCCTAAAATTCCCGGACGGTCCGCTGTTGTTTCCAACGACGCCCACTAGAAAGAGCGCTTTTTGTGCATGTTTTCAGAATTAGCCGGCGGACAGTCTGCTCATAAGGCTTCGACAGTCCGCAACTGAAAAACAGCACAGACCACCACTTGGTAAAATGGCCATAACTCTTAGCTCCAAAGTCCAATTTCGATGATCTTGGACATTTTAGAAAGTTTATTAAGAGGGGTACACAAGCCACATGAATACATGATCCAAAGCACAATGGATCAAAGCAGTTTTCTAAACCAAGAACCATCATTCCTCTTTTTCAGCTCGAGAAAACTCCAAAACTTCTCCAACTCCTTCTACTTTGCAAATGTGCCAACACCACCAAGTGTACACCACCATGTGTGTGTGTTAGCATTTCACAAATATTTTCTGAAGGATTTTCACTCTCAAATTGCCATGCCACTCGATCTTAGCAATGTTACGATGTTAGATCACTCGAGTGGCACTAGATGACCGATATGCAAACTAGTTTGCCCCTCTCAATAGTACGGCCATCTATCCTAAATCCGGTCAAGCACTTCTCTACTCAACCTGTTGGGGATTTCTACTTCGAGCCAAACTCAGCCCCAGACTTTGGGAGAAAGATTGACTTCGCGAAGGTCTAGGGCATGAAGACAAAGAAGTACGAGCGAAGTTGATTTCGCTCGGAGAAGAGATCCGGTGAAGAGGAGCAACACCGATTTAAGATAAAGAGACACCAGAAGGAAACCTTCGCTAAGCATATAGTGGAGCCAAAATAAGTTCAGGGAAAGAGAAGACAGGATTAGAAGATAGTATAGCGATAGCTGCGAAGTGTGAAAAGACAACTTCGCCCTACATGTAAATACGAAAGTTGTAAAAATTGAATAGGGGTAAAGTGGACTTTTGATAGGAGATAACGAAGGCAAGGCCCCTATAAATATGCCCCTTTGACATGTACAGTGACAGGACGAATAAAGTTACTTTACACGTGAGTGATTCACCCACGTGGACTTTCATTTCTGTGTTGTGAAAGTTCTACCCAACATCTGGTGCCCACAGTTTGTGTGTGCTCAAAAAAAACTTCGACCACAAGGTTAAGAGAAAGATGGCGAAGACTAGCAAAAAAACAGCAAATCCAAGCGAAGACCTCCCTCCAGTAGGCGAAGACAAAAGTCTGCATAACGAAGAAAGAATACCTCAAGAGCAAGAATCTTCAGAAGAAGAGCAAAGATTAAGTGAACTAGAAGAGCAAGTTCTCCAGAAAAAGAAAGAACTGGAAGAGTGTCGAGCTAGAACAAGAGAAAAGTCAATCCAGCAAAGAATCAAAGAAGAAGAAGAAACTCTCAAACAGCTCAATGACGAACTGCATAGCACAAGTCACGAAGTCATCAATATTGATGAACCAGGATTAGCAGTAAAAATCACTCAAGAAAAGAACTCGCAAATATCACTTCTAACAATCGATCAAAAGTCCCCATTGTCAACAAATCTGGAACTCGCCCCATGGCCTTTGGGATACAAATTCAACATGCTTCCATCCTTCAAAGGTGATTCCGATCCCAGACAATTCCTAATGAGCTACGAAGCTGCAGTCATAGCAGGCGGAGGTGACGAAACTACCTTAGCAAAATCTTTAGTCATGATCGTCAAAGGACTGGCACAACAGTGGTACACTTCGCTGCGTCCACATTCAATCCACTCTTGGGAACGACTCAAAGCAACTTTGCTAGTGGATTTCCAGGGTTTTCAACCAGCGGGACTCACTGTACAAGACCTTTTCAGTTGCAAACAGCAGCCTAAGAAACCCCTAAGCCAATACTTCCGAAGATTCCTCCAAATAAAAGCTCAAGTGGCAAACGTGCCCGACTAAGTCACCATAGTAGCTGCAATAAAGGGGCTTCGCATGGGACAATGTGCTTCACACTTCGCTTGAGAACCTCCGGCTTCAATTGCAGAACTTTACGAAGTCATGCAAAAATTTTGCAAATCAGATAATGACCATAGGAAAAGAGTCGAAGAAGAAAACAATTTCAAAACTCAGTCAAAAAACACTTCCTATCCAAGACAAAGCAACTTCGTGCGAAGACCGCCAACAACCTTTCAAGTCAATCAAATTGACAACGAAAATCCAATGATAGAAAGCAATTTCCAAGGAAAAAGCAACCAAAGGGAAAGAACATTTGAAAGAGGAGGACCCAGCAACAGAGGACACCAAAGGGGTGGCAAGGTCAATGGGAGAAGACTTCTCAGACCCGAAGACATGTTTTGTGTCATTCATGGCAAAGGGGCTGGGCACACTTCAAAAATGTGCCCCAAAGTAAAAAAGAGTATTGAAGAATTACAAGACGAAGTCAAGTCAAAACATGTCAACCATGTAAACTCAGCTCCTCATCATCAAAATTATTACCCAATCAATTTTGGGCAAGCAATGATTCCGGCTCCGCCCAGTACATTCAACATTGAGCCAATTGCAATGTTTCATCCTCCACAAAATCAATGGAAAACCTACCAACACCAAAGTGAAATTCAACCAGAAGCCTCAATAGCAAATAGCAATCAAGCAAACAATCAAAACAGGCAGGAAGTTCAATCCCTATCACCCTCTATAGCTAACAATTCAGTGATACCTAGCAGATGAAGAATCCTAACAATAACAGGAGGAAACAGTCTGGAGCATGAAAACAGAACTCAAAGAAAGAATTACTTCAGAAGAGTAAATTCAATATCAATGGAAGGACCGTTCAAAAAGACAGGTGGTCACATTTACCCATAACCTTTTCTGAAGATGACCTCAAGCTAAAAGACTTCCCTCATATGGATGCAATGGTAATCGAAGTCAACATTGACGGGTGGACCGTGTCCAAGGTCTTGATTGACAGAGGAAGCTCCGCCGACATTATATTCACCTCAACACTTGATGCAATGAAAATAGATCGCAGAATCCTACAAAGAGCCGAGAATCCCTTATACGGCTTCGGAGGAAAGAAAATATACTCAATCGGCAGAATCATTTTACCAGTATCATTCGGAACAGTAAATAATGCAAGAACAAAGCAAATAGCTTTCGATGTTGTCGAAATGCATTATACATATAATGCAATATTTGGAAGAGGAATGTTAAACGCTATCAATGGAATAATAACCGTTTATGGAGATCAAACGGAGGCACAAAATATAGAAAAAAAGATTATGTTCCAGGGCAAAAGAACATCTACACTATTTTGGAAGAAGAAAAAGAAGACACAGAAAATGCGAAGCCTCAACCAAAGGCAAGACCCTGCGAAGACACTGAAAAAGTACCTCTAGACCCTTTGGTACCAGAAAAGCAAGTAATTATCGGGACACATCTAAGTCCAGAAGAAGAACAAGAGTTAATCCAACTTCTTCGTAGCAACAAAGATATCTTCGCGTGGTCTTCAAAAGATTTAGAAGGAGTCAGCAGAGACGTCATTGAACACAAGTTAAATATAGACCCAACTTTCAAACCAAAGAAGCAAAGACTAAAGAAAATAGCAGAAGAAAGGACAATAGCTGCAAAAGCCAAAGTCCAAAGATTGCTCGATGCAAAAGTCATCAGAACTTGGCTAGCTAACATAGTCATGGTTCAAAAGAAAAACGGAAAATAGAGGATGTGCATAAGCTTTAAAGACCTGAACAAGGCATGCACCAAAGATAATTTTCCTCTTCCAAGAATAGATACTCTAATAGACAAAGCCGCGGGCAGCAAAATGATGAGTTTCTTGGATTGTTTCTCCAGTTATTACCAAATATGGATGAAGAAGGAAGATGAAGAATATACAAGCTTTATCACCCCGTTTGGAACTTATTGCTTCGAAAGAATGCCAGAAGGGCTCCGTAACGCGGGAACAACTTTTGTCAGAATGACTTCAGATGTCTTTAAGGTTCAGGTCGGAGACAATCTCCTCACTTATGCTGATGACATTGTTGTAAAAAGCAAGAAAAGAGCGGATCACTTCAAAGACTTGCAGCAGACATTCTCAAACATGAGGAAGGCAAACTTAAAGCTGAATCCAGAAAAATGCACTTTCGGAGTATAAAAAGGGAAAATCCTAGGATGCATAGTATCAGCAAAAGGAATAGATCCAAACCCTGACAAGGTCCAAGCAATCCTAAACATGGCCGTTCCAGAAAATATCAAAGATGTTCAAAAGTTGACAGGAAGACTAGCTGCACTAAACAGATTTATATCAAAGTCAGCAAAGCGAAGTTTACCAATTTTCCAAACACTAAAGGGAGCAAAGAATTTTGAATGGGGACCTTCGCAACAAAGTCCATTTGAGGAGATAAAAAGTTACCTCTCCAATCCTACTACTCTGGCAAATCCGACATCAGGAGCTGATCTACTACTTTATGTTTCTGCATCAGAAAACGCCGTAAGCGCAATTTTAGTAGAAGAAAAAGAAACTGATCATTCAAAAAAACAGTTTCCAGTCTACTTTGTATCAAAAGCCCTTTCAGGAGCAAAGAAGTATTACTCAGAAATGGAGAAAATAGCTTATGCAATACTAACAGCAGCAAGGAAATTGAAGCACTATTTTCAAGCGCACAAAATCAAAATACCCGCAACACATCCACTCAAAGAAGTACTACAAAGTTAAAAAACTTCATGAAGGCTCGGCAAATGGGCAACAGAGCTCTATCAATATTTCATTGAATTCGAAAAAAGAACAGCCATAAAATCTCAAGTCCTGGCCGACTTCGTAGCAGAATGAACACCCACGAGAAAGACGAGCGAAGTCCAACAAGACCAGGAATGGACAATATGTTGTGACGGAGCTTGGGGCTTCGCAGGTGCAAGTGCAGCAGCAATCATAACTTTGCTTTCAGGAATAAAGATGAGATATGCAGCCAGACTCGAGTTCCAGTCAACAAATAACATCGCTAAATATGAGGCCGTTCTCCTAGGACTTCAAAAAGCAAAGGCACTAGGAATTAGAAGGCTCATAATCAAAATCGATTCACAAATCGTTGCAGGCCACATAGAGAAGAATTATAAAGCAAGAGACTCGGAACTAGCCAAATATCTCAAATATCTAAGAGATCAAGAGAAATACTTTAAATGATTCACAGTCAAGAACATTTCAAGAAATGACAATTCCGAAGCAGAGGAATTAGCAAAGGCAGCAGCACAAAAGACAACTTTACCCACAGGGTGTCTTTTATCAAGTACTAAGCCAAGCTTCGATCAAAACAAAGCCAGAACCACCAAGAGAAGTTCATCTGATAGAAAGCGAAGACTGGAGGGCACCTATTATGGCCTACCTTCGCGGTCACTACGAACCAGAAGATGAAACGGACAATATCAGGATGAAACACAAAACAAGAAACTATCTAATCCTTGATAATCAATTGTACAATAAAGGATTGTGCCAACCACTGTTAAAATGCATATCGAAAGAAGAAGGTAAAATCTTGTTGCAAGAAATCCACGAGGGGATATGTGGAACTCATCAAGGGCCAAGAAGCATTACTGGGAAAGCATTTCGCCAAGGATTCTACTAGCCAACAGCACAAAACGATAGCAAAGAAATTATCAAAAAGTGCCATAACTGTCAAATTTCAGCAAGCAAGCCAAACAACCCATCAACGAATCTCAAAACACTTGATCCAACTTGGCGACTTGCAAGATGGGGAATAGACATAATTGGAAAATTACCAACCGCTCGAGGAAACTTGCAATATGCAGTAGTGGCAGTGGAATATTTCACAAAATGGATTGAAGCCAAACCAATAACAAACATGTCTTTGCTCACAATGAAGAAATTTTTATGGTAAAACATAATCTGCAGATTTGGAGTTCCAAGACATATAACTGTAGACAATGGAACACAGTTCGATAGCGAAGACTTCAAATCTTATTGCCAATACCTAGAAATCGAGTTATGCTTCGCGTCAGTCAGACATCCAAAGTTAAATGGATCTGTTGAAAGAGCAAATGGAATCATATGCACTAGAATCTCGAAATGTCTCATGAGACTAGCCAAAGGAAAATGGGTCGATGAATTACAAAAAGTAATTTGGGCTCACAACACAAGTGTCTCAAGATCAACAGGCTTTACCCCATTCAGTTACTATATGGAGAGGAAGCAATAACTCCGAAAGAAATCAAATTTCAAGGACCAAGAACAAATGTTCAAGCAATACAAGTAGAAGATTTAACAATAATCAAAGATCTACTCGAAGAGGAGAGACTGCAAGCAGCACATAATCTCTTAAAGTATCAAGACGAAACAAGAAAGTGGTACAACAAGAAAGTAAAACCAACTAAGATATGTCCGGGAGACTTCGTCTTGAAGAGGAAGAGAAATGAAGACACTGTGGGAAAGTTGTAACACCTCTGGTGTTACGGTTAATTAAAACCTGCCATGTCATCATCATTGCATGTAAATCATCCTGCATAAACTCATTTTTACTATGCATTAACAAAACTGATTTTATTTCAACATGTGATTATGCATAAGTGCTTGAGAGTGATTTATTATGTAAATGTTTGGGTTGTATGCAATTATCTAGATTAAATTGGGAAATAAAAAAAGAAAAACAATTATAAACCCTAAAGCGGGCCTAAAACTCTAAATAAAAAACTAAGCATAATTAGGGGTTGGGCCTTAAACAAAAGTTGTAAACCTTTAAAATTTGAGCAACTTCTATTTTGGGCAATCTTGAAGTTATTAAAAATAATTTCAAATAAAATGTTAATCTAGGTTTTAAAGTTTAAACTTGAAATACAAATTCAAAGACTAGTAGGAATCTGAGGATGGTCTTTTAATAAAAGTTTCAGCCCTTGTAAAATGGAACAACTTTCATGTTTAGAGATTTCAGAGTTTACCAGTGGAAATTTAAATTAAAACCCAATTAGTGTTTGTTTATTCAAATTTAAAATGCCAATTCAAAAACTATCAAGAATTGGGAAAAACTACTTTAATGAAAGTTGTAAGGATTTTTAAGTTAAACAACTTTTGTATTTGGGGATTTTGATGTTATGCAGTGAGATTTCAAAATAAACTCCAATGAGTGTTTTGAAATTTGAAATTGAAATGCTATATCAAAAATTATCAAGAATCTGACAAAAATCCTTTAAGGAAAGTGGTAGGGATTGATTAATAGGACAACTTTTATATTTGGGTATTTTCAAGTTGTTAAGAAGAGTCTTGAGTTTTCAATTGAATTTGAAATGGATTTAAAAGGGGCAAATTACCCCCTTTTAAATTATTCAAAAATTATTCAAAATTTGGAGGTGGTACAAAAACAAAAGTTGTTCAACATAAAATTTTCTGCAACTTTTATGTTGGTGATTTTTCAACTTTATTCACAAAATAAAAAGTAATTTAGAGAAAAGATTCAGGGGAGGGTGAGCTCAGCTACAGTACTAGGGGGTACTCTGCCTCTGCTCGCGCGTGGGGACCGGCCGCGCGTCGCCGTCGGGGCCGGGCCCGTAGGGGACCCCTTCACGCCGCGTACTCGTCCGTTTGCCCTATAAAGGTCGTCAAGGTCGACGTCTTCGTTTCGACTCCGTCCTGCTCGCCGCCGTCGAGCCACGGTTAACAGCAAAATTCATCGTCGCCGGTCAATCACCATCCTCTCCACCTCGCCAATAGCTTCGCGGGCTTATTGCGAGTCCATTGAGCCCTCTGGTGCCACTTCTCATCGCCGGAATCGCCCCGCGACCCTTTTCTTCTTCCGGTCCGGCGGAGCGCCGGCGCACTCAGCATCACCGCGGTCTGGCTACTACAGTAAGGTATACCACCTTCTATCCATCGTTCCTTGTTCTTAGTTGCCCTAGGAAGCTCATAGGACAGCCAGTTCAGTCTTTATCATTCTGGCGTCGGAGGAACGCCATTAACGCCCTCGGTTCGCCCCGCCGCCGCCGAAGCCACCTCGCCATCAAAATCGTGTCTCCAGTTCGCCTCCGTCCACACCGAGGGGAGCAACAGCTCCAGAGTGAGCTCCCGAAGCCTCTGGTTCTTTTCTTTTAGACTCTAATTACCAGAGGTGGGCGGAACGCCGTCGCACCGCCGTTTGTCGGTCTGCCAGGCCGCCATGGCCGCGACTGGTCTCGTCTCTGCCTCCTAATCCGACTAACCGAGTGTCTTCGAGGTTTCGTGGGATCTTTGGGTGCGCGGTGGTGCTTCTGGTCTCGCCGGTGAGGCCGCCGGTGGTGAGCCGCTGCGGCTGCGCCGCCGTGCGCGCGTGCGTGCGGTTTGCCCGGGAGCGAGAGGAAGGAGAAGAGGGAGTGTGAGAGAGAGACCTGACGGGTGGGGGCCGGTTGTCAGCGGGTCAGGGAGAGAGGGAGTCGCGCTGGGCCGGCCTGGCTGTTTTGGGCCGTCCCGGGCTGATTTGGTTTTCCCTTTTTCTTCGCGAATAAAAATTGTTTTCCAATTTCCTGATAGAGAGAATAGTGAGCCAATTTGTCATTTTTATAGGAATTAATTTACTAATTTAAAAATTCTGAAAATAATTGTGTGTGCTCTCTGAGGGATGTAGTATTTAACAAAAATATTGAATATATGTTTTGAGCACTTTCTGCAGGGGTTAAAAATCAGCACAAAAATTAATAAATGCAACATTGGGTAATTTTAATTAGTTCTCTATAACTCCAAAAATCATGAAATTTAATTTGGTACTGTTTTAGGATAAGTACTATCTATGGTAAAATTTTGAGCTCAAATAGAAATAATTTAGTTATTTCTTATTTATTACTTGCTTAATTGATTAATTAAGAAAATGTTATTAGGATTAACATTTTAATAATTTGTTAAATCTTTTAGGGTTTGGTTAAACCTCTTGTAGCACCTGAACCCCGCTGTTCCAAGTTTTGATGATCATTTACTTTGTAAGCATAAGATGAATTACCCTAGGTAGTAATTAAATGCCAAAACAAAAATCCTAATTGTTGATTGATTAATAAAATTAAGTAGAAACCCTAATTCACTTTTGTGTGGTGTAACATTTGGATTGAGTGATATCCCTGGGTCATTAACTTGAGATGATCCTTGGCACCTTAATTAGTGTTTGGGTTCTTAATTGAATTTTTAATTTGGAATGCTAGTAATTTATGTTCGTCTCATATAATGATAGGGCTTAATAGTTTGTTTAGGCAATGGGTTAATAATGTTCTAGGGGAAGAACCAATCCGACTTTCAACGGCTATTAAAACGATCAATAAACCAAAGTAGTTAATACTCGATAGTAATTAGTTTTGTTGACTTACAACTTTATCGTGAAGGAAAGTTGTACTCAACTTTCAAAGTAAGTTTACTTACTATTGATCGGTGATTTTGTGCATCTCCTGCATCATGGCATACATGTCATCATATAAGTGTTGTATTATTATTTCGTGTAGTGAACGCGCGGTGATTATTATCTGAAGCGTGTCCTGAGTAAGGTCTTCACTCGGTGGACGTGGATCCTTCTCGGTGATTGACGTCAGGGTTTCGTCTACTTCAAGCAACAGGCAAGCCCCGGTGCATTTGCCCCTCCTTGTTATTTAAAAATATTTATCACTTGAGTTAATCTACTGCATTAGGTTAATAGGAGTTGAGTGATAACCTATTGATGCATTACCTTTCCTTGACCACATATTATACCTAAGACCCTGGTTTATTTAAAGTATTGAAAAATGCTTAGTCATGCTTAATGATAGAGTTGCAAAAATGCTATTTTGAAAACTGTGATGATATGAAATAAATGAATCATTTTATGGGATTGGTATTGTCCTCGTTTGGTGATGGTGTACTTGGCCAGTCCATTATCATCAACGTGGATGGGTTTTCCTGTTTGGATGGCCAACTGTTTGGGTTAGAGTCCCAACTTTCGTCGCCATCGGGAAAGGGATGTGAAAACCGGGTAGCTACCAGTGTACTTGGGTTAGAGTCCCAATGCATGGTTTCTAACGGAAAAATATTAGGGACCATTCGTTGTCGGCCTGCTGTGATCATGACTTTGCAACTAGCCACATACTACGGAAAGCCTCTGACTCCGGTGGCTCTACTGCTGGAACCGACAACCACGCACTGGGAGTGGAGAGATGGCGAGAGTAGCGTGTACCCTCGTGGCCGTTGTGCCTGGAGACTAGAGGGGTACTGTGCTCTCGGGTGGCGCAGGACCGGTTCCGGGGTATGAAAAGCCGTGGTAGGCGGGGTTGGCATATGCAAGCTTAAGTGTTACATATGCAGTGTGGATAGGGATCCCCAACTGGGTACTTCTGGATTCGAATCGACGCTGCTCCTCAGTTAATGGAGACATGATCCTCACACTTACAGCGAAGAGTGGTTCGGAACTAGGATGTTTTTGAATGGACGAAGTAAATGAAAGAATGTTGATATTTGAGAAGGAACTTGGAGATATGGTTAATGATTAATAATATTATTGAGATAAAATACTGAAAATAGGATAAGTATTGCTTTTCTGCAAAATCCTTTGACTCTTGCTAAGCCTTACCTTGACTCCCCTCAGCCTGCATTCCTGAGTCTAATTTTACACCGTTAGTCGGGTAAGTCTTGCGGAGTACCCTATGTACTCAGGGTTTGTTAACCCCCTGTTGCAGGTAAGTTGAGTAAACAGTTCTACGAAGGATCGTGCCGGTCATCGGATCGTACATGGATGAAGATGTGTATATAATGAAACCCTTGGGCAGGGTGTTTAGTTGTATACAGCTACTCCACTGCGAAACTCTGGTTTGGGATAATGTAATTGTAATCTATGTTTAAGTAATACTTCCGCACTCTTTATTCTGATTCAAATTATTTGTGTAAACTGTTGTAATACTTGCAAGGTCTTTATAATGAGATCCTCGGGGAAATTAGGGTTTCCTATGAGACCCGACGGGCCACCTAAGTCAAAGGGAACTCGTGCAGACTAGTCAACGGTCCTTAGGGACGATGACGGGGCACGTGGGCCCTATGATTAAGGCGGTTCTGTCACAAAAGTTCCAGTAAAAATGGGAAGGACATATTTGGTCAAAGAGAGTTTTAGGCCAGGATCCTTTCATCTGGCAGATATGAAAGGAAACGAGTTGAATCACAGATGGAATGACGAAGAACTTTGCAAGTATTATCCCTAGAAGAATTTTTTTCATCTTTTCACTTTCTTTAATGTCATTTACTTTTCAATAAGATGTAAAATGAGCTGCACTCTTTTTCCACATAGGGGAAAACCCTTCACAGGGTGAGTGGTTTTTTAACGAGGCAATCTCCATCTGTAAGTCTCATATCATATAAATGAGAATCTCTAATTTTCCCCAAAACCGAAGACTTAGACAAGATCACATCAGTATCGGTGAACAAAAATCCCTAGGTATTTTCAAATATTGAAATACCCTCAAAATCTCACAATTACCTAGACAGTGCGATAAGCGAAAGCTGACTTCGCTAAGGCAATCAGCAAAGCAATTCACAAAAAGTGAAAAAAGAGCTATCCTAAGGGATAAGCGAAAGCTGACTTCGCTAAGGCAATCAGCAAAGCAATTCACAAAACGTGGAAAACGAGCTGTCCTAAGGGATAAGCGAAAGCTGATTTCGCTAGGGCGATCAGCAAATCAATTCACGAAAAGTGAAAAAAGAGCTGTCCTAAGGGATAAGCGAAAGCTGACTTCGCTAAGAATCAATTTCCCTAAGGGATAAGCAAAAACTGAGTTCGCTAAAAGGATAATACAAAAACTTATTTCTAAAAAGAGACGAGTCTCCGTGTCGACTTCGCTTTAAAAGGAGGGGTACGGTGTTTTTTTCCATTCAAAAACTTGTTTCTAAAAAGAGACGAGTCTCCGTGTCGACTTCGCTTTAAAAGAAGGGGGACGATGTTTTTTCCATTAAAAAACTTATTTCTAAAAAGAGACGAGTCTCCGCGTCGACTTCGCTTTAAAAGAAGGGGGACGGCGTTTTTTCCATTCAAAAACTTGTTTCTAAAAAAGACGAGTCCCCGCGTCAACTTCGCTTTAAAAGAAAGAGGGCATTCAAAATATCATTACATCAAAAATGAAAAAATTACAACAACAATTTACAAAAGTCCAAATTGTCAAAAAATTAAAGATTTTCCGAAGCTACAATACTCGCAGCTTCGTTAACTAAATCATCCACAACTTCATCCAAAATATCATTAACTTTCGCCCGAAGAAAATCCTCCGAAAAAGGAAGAGAAGGGTCTCTGGAGCTAGAAGACTGAAAAGATTAACCAATAAAAGTTACAAGACTTTATAAAAAAGTCTATATGATAAACACAACATCCCAACTAACCTCCGTTACTTCGTCGAAAATAATTGGACATTTGAAATCAATCTTATTTAAATCCTCAAAACCGCCAGGCACGTCAACCTCTAGGAAGACAAAACAAGCAAAATCCCTTAAGAAACTTTGATAAAGAAAACCCTTTCTATCATTGTTAGTAATTCTTAGGCGGCTTACTATTGAGATAATGATCAAAGAAAGCGGAAGGATTATCTGTTGCAAATTCCAACCATAACGATGGCTCAACGAAAACATTATCTTTTAACATCAACAAGGGCATAACTTCAACTATGTCGTGAAGTTTACAGCACAATACCACTTAAGTTTAAATAATACAAATACAAGTTTTCCAAGTTCTAAAAATAAAATTGAATCGAATGATCACGAACTGCATCATCAGTCTTCGCTCTCTCAGCAGCCGCCTTCTCCGTCCTTTCAACACGAGCATTTGCAGCAGCAGCAGCATCCTCGATCGTCTAAAAAAGAGAAAGGTAAAAGAAGAGGTCAGATCAGTCAAACATCTTTTCATAGAAAAGGAGGGAAAAAGAAACAATACAAAGAATGATGCGCACCTTCTCAACTCGAGCCTTCGCCTTCATCAAAGCATAATCTCTGCCACCACCATTCCAATATTCATTAAAAAAACTTTTTGCCAAGAACATTTGTCCTGGCATTGATCTTGCTAAGTGTCTCTACAGATGGAAACGTATACTCATCCTTCAACAACTCTTCGTAGAGAGGATCTCTAGCTTCCCTCATTAAATGAAAAATCGCCTGGGTAGCATACGTACAACTGAAATCCGAGGTAGTTTGGAGCACAGTGGGCAAATCTTCATATTGACGGCATAACCAGCTGAAGAAAGGAACATAATCACCAACTTCGCAATCAGCCTCTTCAGGTTTCGCACCAAATTTTTCATAGCATGCATTACAAAGCTCCCATACACGGCAAGCAGTAGCCTGGAAATAATCATCTTTTTCCTTCAACTTCTTTTGAAGATAATTGATTTCTCTAACAGATTTTCCAAACTTAGTTTCAACTTTAGAGAGCTCCTCAGTTCTATCCTGAAGGGAAACAGAAACTTTCAGTAGGTTTGCTTCTAATTTCTGATAGTCTTCAACCACAGAAATTCTTTCCTTCTCTTTCTTTGCAAGTTGAGATTTCAAATTATTAATCTCTTCAAGCAACATTTTCTCACGAAGAGCAGAAGACTCTTTGCGTATCTCAAGACTTCGTCGAAGACATCTCTGAAGAAGTGTATTATGATAAAAATGGAAAAAATTGTGATATTGGAAAAATTAAAAATGAACAAAAAGACTCAAAAATTATGACATACCTTGTAACCTAGCGTAATTGCAGCATCCCCAAGCTCAAGAATAGATTTCTTAGTCAACTCCTCCTCAAAGTCAGGAACTGAGAATGTTTTATCAATACATTCAGACAATTTAAGTTCCGAAGACTTCAGAAGCATTGGTATCTTGTCCAAACCAATACCTATGAATTTAAAAGCATCTAGTTCCACACCTTCGCGATGACAAAAATCCAGGCAACGGTTCAATGATTCTTTAGAGATATCTTGAACAGATGGTTGCGAACCGAAGGAGGAGTAGGGGGATCTCCAGTCACACTCTTTGATTTAGATAAGTCCATGGTGGTTACTTCTTTTTGAGAAGAAGAACCAGAAAATTCAACATCTGAAAAAACATAGAAGACTAATTAGGAAATAAAGTTATAATAATACCAAAACTTCAAAGCAAAACAGGGCTTACCCGTTGAAAGCCCCTTTTTCCTCTGAAGGTCAATTTTCTCACCAGTAGAAACATACAACAAAGATTGAGACAAGCGAGTGATCCTCGCATCCTCAGCATCTTCGTCAAAGACATCTTCATCCGAGTCGTCAAAATTCAGTTCGGCACAAACAGTACCTTTTCGGGAAGAAGCTCCAGGCTTTGAAGCGACTAAAGGCAAAACTTTTTCAGATCCAGTAACTGAAGGGTTACCACCTTCAATAACTGGAGCTTCACCTTCGCGAGCACGCGAAGCCAAATCTGCAACCACATCATTGAGCAAAGAGCCAGGGGAGCAAGGAGAAAAACTCTTAAAAGTTTCAAGTTTCTCCCTCATTGCAAAATCACCCCTTAGAGGTGTACGAGCGGTAAAACGAGGGGAAGAGGCCTGGGCAATATCCTGCGAATCAACAACATCAATCTCACCTTCTTCGTCAAAATTAGCTCCACCACCTCCAAGATCAAAAGAAGTCTATGGAAGAAGAATCCCAGCAATATTGCTGTAACAACCCTAAAAATCCACACAATCTAAAAATCCCAACCAATTAAAATTTTTCATTTATTTATTGTGAAAACCCATTTTTCTTGTGCCAGCATATAGGTTTCATTATGAAATTGGTAAATAAAGGAGTGTAGTTTGCATTTTAATTCCATTCACATAGAATAATAACTTATGCATCACATTTGCGATTTATTGCAATTTATGTTTGTATTTACTCAATATTTAAAATGGGCAATATATGTATATATACACTAAAATGAAAATAGAAAAGGAGAAAGAGAGTTAGGCCAGCCATTCGGCCAGCCGGTCTGCTAAGCCAGCCCAAGCCAGCCCGGCCTTCTTCTCCTCACCTCACCCGCGCACGGCCCATGTTGCGGCTCGGCAGCGCGCGCGCGACCGGCACACACGCGCTCGCGCTCGCTGCCAACCCGGCCCCGCCTGTCAGCCGCTCTCGCCCCCCCCACTGTTCTTCTTCCTCGCAGAGGCGATGGGGACGAGTGCACGCAATTCGCGTGACCCCGGACCCACGGCCGACAGCACCACGCCTCGCAGAAGCTGTCCCCCTCCTGTCCCCTCCTTACTTGGCCGCCAAGCGAACCCGCGCCCATCCGGAGCCCTAGATCCACTCGAGCCACGGCCCTTCGATCGGTCGAGCGCGATCAGGACCGTTCGCCATTGGAGCTGGCCAAGCTCGCCTATAAAAAGGAGCTCACCCCGAAGCCCTACCCTCATTTCCCCTCGCCGCCACCGCAGCACAGACCGGCACACTGCACCAAACCGAGAGAGAGAGAGCGTAGGAGAAGGGCGGAGCAGAGGAGGAGAAGCTGCCGGAGCGCCGCCGCCGCGGAGCACTCCGGAGCCGGGCACGGAGGAGAAGCCCGAGCCGCGGACGAGGAGCGGCACGGCACTGCGATCGCTCAGCACGGCTTCGACTCGCCACTGCACCGCCATCCTAGCTTCACCGACACCACGCTGAGCCATCGCACGCCATGTCCGAACCTTGCCCTGCTTTTGCCATGGCGTTCCACCCTCGGGACGCGCAGGCACGAGCCTTTACCGGCTCGGGAAGATCACCTGCACCATGCACTCATTCGACCGGCCGAAACCCCCGGACTACAAGCTTGCTAGACCGAGAACGCAGCACGACGCGTTCTCGGCGGAGCGCGCTCACCACCGACGCGTTCCGACGCCGAATCACCCGTTCCGAACAATCCGACTAGCACCCGTATAGGTTAGAGCGTCGTGGAGCATCGCCACGACCCCTTGAGCTAGCTACACGGATCTAAGCGCTAGAGGAAGCCTGAATCGCCTTGGCCGCGTGCGCCGCGACCTTATCGGAGCGCCGCCGCGAGCCGTCGCCAAAAGAAGGTCATGACATGGCTAAATTTCGCCACCAGAGTGTTGTATGCTTCTCTGGCCTCACCAATTTGACAAGACCGTATTCGATTGAACCAATACTTGGTCGTAGCCGCGTTGCCGCCTTCCGCCGTCGTCGGCGACACGCCGCCGTCACAACATGACGGTGTTGGATCCGGAATATCCCAGGGCTGAGTGGTAGGGTGGTACCGACCTAGGCAAGCAAGCACCCGGAATTCTGGCTAGATGATTGTACAGCATCGATGATGGCTAATCTTGTGAGTAGTAAAACCTCTGCAGAGTGTATGGTTGATCGATCGATACATAAGCCAACTCATTGGCTATGGACCTTTCCTAATGTTTCTGCAACAACTAATAGATGAGAGAATATTCTTTTCTCCCCCTGGATAATATTTTTCCGGCAGTGTACCTGTTGTGGTAGTGTGCCGCTGAGATAGGCCCGAGAGGGAGTTGGGCCTGTCGAATGAGAGCGAGGTGTGGGTATGTGAGGTGTGGTGATGGGAAAAGGGATGATGGTGTTAACTGGTGATAAAACTTGACTAATTAAACATTGATTACAGCTGCATAGGAAAACCTCAGCCTATAGGTCTGCTTGTATAGCCTTGCATCCACTTTCCACAAAGCAAATGCTGCATAGGTGGGCTCCGTGGCCAGTACAAATCGTACTGATAAATTTGCTGTCAGGTGACGAGAATGAGTACGACTTCGAGGGAGATGATGACGAGGAATAGGGTCACGTGCTACACTCAAGTTGGCCGTGAAGGATGAATCGCTTCCGCATCTTCTAAAGCTTCTCTGAATGATGATTCCGCCAATGTGGCGATGTAATAAATGTTTATGTAAGACTTAATTACCGTTGTATGGATCCTGGTGTCAACTGAGATATGGGTAATTTCATGGATTGTCCCAAGCAATCTGTTGAATTACAATTCGAGCCTGTGGATTTCCCTTCGCGGAAATCGAGGTCGTTTCAATTTGCTGACCACCACATTCGAAAGTTGAGCATGAATAGCCAAAGTCTTTGGAATATCAAAAGACTGGAAAAAATCAGTAAGCGGAGTCAGAGGAGAAGGCAAACTACTCGAGCAAAAGACTTCAGCAAAAAATTTCACCTCTTGACTGACATTAAGGGCCTCAGTGACATTAGCTGCAACATCAACATAAGGACCTTTCCCAGAGGGGCCACCCAAAACTACATCTTCCTCTTCATCAGAAAGGACAAGAACGTCAGTTTCTTGCTTCTTCTTTTTCTTGGAAATCTTCTTAGCAAACTGCGGAGTACTCGAAGCCGGAGCACCTTTCCTTTTACGTGTAGTCTTCTCCAAACTTGGTTTCCCTCCACGAGTATACAAAGGTTGAGCCCTCGGCACATACTCAATTTGCGCGATCTCGAAAATTCGATTCAAACATTGATAGTCAGGGCCAATCAACTTTAGAATCATGTCATTCTCTGAGTTATATTGTTTTCCAACAAACTCACAAACCTTAAGTTCAACTCCGTTGACAAATTTGGCATCGGAGTCAAACCTTTTAGGACGAACAGTTTCAAAATCCGGAAACAAATATTTTTTGTTTTTGATCGTTTTTTCATGAAAGCGAAGTGGCTCCCAACCATTCTCATCGGCCAAACCCTGGCAGCCACATACTCCTCACACAAATCATGGGCAGACTGAATAGAGGCAACAAGCTTGTAAGCTTGCTCACAATCTTTCGAAATCTGACTCCTCTCCGAAGAAGGTTTGCACTCAAAAGAAGACCGGACAAGCTTCGAAGGAAGAGGAAACTTTTTCACAATCTTTCCCGTATCATTTTTCTCTTCAACCATAGGAACTTTGTGATAAAACCATTGCCTTGACCAATTATCGGGCCACTTATTACGCGAAGCCAGAGGAATCTGGACGGCCCCTCGAGTGGCCTTAAAACTGCTACAAGCAAAATTTGAAATAATCTTCTTGTCATTAACCATCTGGCTCTTGAACTGTGTATGCATCTCATGCAATTTGCAGAAAGCAGCAATGTCTGGCTTCGCGTGCTGGGATTTCACAGCCCAACTGAAATGGGCAATTTTGCAGATGCCATTCGGAGAATGGTGCATCCCTATGTTATAGGCGCGAAAAAATATCTTCAAGTAAGTCATCCACGGGAATTCGGAGACCAGCAGTGAAAAGCTCTTTAAAAACAACACACTCATCTTCATGAGGATCTGGCACAACTTCATCCTTCGGAAGACGAACCAAATCCTTATCCAGAATATTGCGCTCATAGAAAGGCTCCAACTCTTCTTCGCTAATCAGAGTCTTACCAAACTTAAAAGAACACGTTTCATCAGCAACCAATTCTGGCTCAGATACAGAGACATCACCTAGGGAGTCAGTCGAACCTTTAGAATTTGTAGCAGACATCTCAATCGAATTATCATCTGATTTTTGTTCCAAGTCAAAAAGATCATGTTCCATGGAAACCTGAGAAGAGCATAGAAATAAGTCTGCGAAGACGAAAAATAAGAAAAATCAAAGCACAAAAAAGGTAACCTTAGAAGCACCAAACAAAGAAGCGGCGAAGCTAAAAATGACTTCGCGTCAAAGCACCAAGCGGCAGAGTCTCAGTGCCTCAAGAAATGGACAGAAACGGGGGGCCCCATCTCCGCCCTTTTATAGGGAGGCACTAGTCAAAATAAGAACCGACGGTCTAACTTCCAAAACAAAACTCGGCCTAAAGAAACTCCGAAGTCCGGGGACGGCATTTGGAAGCTCAGTAGCAAAATCAAACTTCACGGGATTCAGACCTTCGGAGTAGGCCTTCGCCCGTGAGGGGCTGCTATTGGGGATTTCTACTTCGAGCCAAACTCAGCCCCGGACTTCGGGAGAAAGATGGACTTCACGAAGGTCTAGGGCACGAAGACAAAGAAGTACGAGCGAAGTTGACTTCGCTCGGAGAAGAGATCCGGTGAAGAGGAGCAACACCGATTGAAGATAAAGAGACACCAGAAGGAAACCTTCGCTAAGCATACAACGGAGCCAAAATAAGTTCAAGGAAAAGAGAAGACAGGATTAGAAGATAGTATAGCGATATCTGCGAAGTGTGAAAAGACAACTTCGCCTACATGTAAATACGAAAGTTGTAAAAATTGAATAGGGGTAAAATGGAATTTTGATAGGAGATAACGAAGGCAAGGCCCCTATAAATATACCCCTCTGACATGTACAGTGACAGGGCGAATAAAGTTACTTTACACGTGAGCGATTCAGCCACGTGGACTTTCATTTCTGTGTTGTGAAAGTTCTACCCAACACAATCTTAGACCGGTGAAATGAAAACACCTTATGTTATACCTTTGCCTTGTGTATTCCATTCCAACCACCATCTTCATCTTCTTCTCCAACACCGTCTTCACCACGGTCGATGCCGATGCAACACATGCATCAACATCTCAACAATGATATGATCCACTTCATATTACCATGCGACTTTTGGTCCATTGATCCTCGACTTCACTTACTCTTCGCCCTTGCTTCGGCCTTCGGCGCCAAGTCTTGCTTAAGTCAGCTCCTGACACTCGGTACCAACAACTTCAAAGCCTCCGAATTGCCCTTTGCCCTTCGCAATGAGTCCATCAAGCCAAGCCTCATCTTGATCTTCTCCAACTAACCACATGACTCCATGTCATGTCTCATGTGCGTTAAGCTCCTTCAACACCACATGTGTGAGCTAAAGCAACTCTCTCGAAGCCATTTTCACCTCTATGACATAGTTGCTCACACACATGTACGTGTGGACTAATCTCCTATGTAATCAACACTTAGACACAAATTAGTCCACCTAAGTTATCACTCAATTACCAAAATCAAATAAGGACCTTTTAGTTATTACTACCAGCGGCTACGAGATGTTTTCTATCCAGTCCATCCCACCTCAGTATATCACTTGGCCAGCCGTGCGTCAGCCCTTGCACCGCCTTATACACTTGTACAGTTGTACTCTCTCCACTCTAAATTATCCAAGAGAAAAATTTAGTTTCTTGGTTTTAAAAAAGTTATCTTGACTTTTTTCTTTCAAACTTGTCTATTTGACCTTAAAACGAACTTCGTTTAGTTTCTCGGTCCTTCTGTTAGTTCGATGCCCTAGCGATGTTAACTTATTTGTGAAATTACTCTGTTATCTCTAGCGCCGAATTTCCTAAAATAATAATAAACATTTTAACCATGGAATTATTTATTGTACCCTATTTTGCAAAATTATTGATAGTAGGCTGCTAAATTAGTTGCATTCAATGTCAGGGGTAAAAGAGTAATTTTACATATAAATTAAAAACCATTAAACCATCAAACTAGACAACAGGGGTAAAAATTATGCAAGGACTAAGAAACTAAACGAAATTCTTTGTGAAGCCAAATAGACAAGTCCGAAGAGAAAAAAAAAAGGCCAAGAAACTAAGCATAACTTTTTTTAAGGCCCAAAAGCTAATTTTCTCATTATCTAAGTGTTTTGACATTTCTAGATTTATTTCTTTTATGTATGTATCTTATAAATTGAAATGTGGAGCAGAAAATAAGACAATGGAGCATGGCCGGGCAAGTTTCACCCTTCATTTGATGGCCCACGTAAGAATTTGGATTTGTACAAAAATACATTAACAAACAATTATGTCATTGCAGATATGGATCATCGGCAGATATGACTAATTGTACATTCCTTAAGGTTGCTACGCACCTAGCTATGACGTTTCTATATTCGATCAAGTGATCGGACAACCCCAGCACAGTACACCGGCGCAGCAGATGCATGGTAGTAGTATGTACTTGTGCTCCTTGGCGCGGCATCGCAGGACGACCATGCCTGCCGTGCGCTCTATGCATGCCTGCAGTATACCGTACGTACTACGTACAAATGCGTGTTGTAGAAAGACGACAAACGCGCGTATGTATTCTGTTCCTTCCTCCGCTCAGATCTTTTCTAGCAATCCGTGGGTGGTACTTATTTATACATCTATATATTATTAACTAATATATATTAAAGCCTACGTTATTAACGCACACTCTTTATGTTTCCGAAAGATTTCATATAAAAATAATTTTTTATATTTTATATTAGATTATTAGTTACCAAAATTGACCAGTTACTTTCTATCGGTATGCAATAAACAAATGAAATATCTTTAGCAACGCCTCAAGATATATACACAGATAATAGATAGATTTGATGTCCATATGTGGTCCCAACATTACAGCCATTTCTTATATTTTATAGGAATGTTAATTAGCTACCAAAATTGACCGGTTAAAAAAATAAATGAAATATCTTTAGCAACAACCTCAAAGATATACACAGATAGGAGATGGATATATTTAATGTCCATATGTAGTCCTAACTTTACCAGTCGTCATATATATATATATATATAGCTACAAAACTTCTATCCACTGGAATTTTTTTTGGAAAAAAAAATATCAAGTGATATACTCCCTTTGTCCTATTTTTAATATCACTTTAGCGACTTACGAGATGCAGCCACGATTTTCAAAATGTAGACGGTAGACATGCAGTACCTATGTCTAGGTACAGCAACAATATAACGTACATGGACATAACAACAATAAAAACGGGACAGAGAGAGTAATAATTTATTCTTTGAGGTTTTATTTAGAAACACTACAAATATATCATAGCAGATGTTCCACACACAACACATATGTGTTGAAAGGCGATGATGTTGCACACACAACACACACATGCGAGGAATGAAGACATATTTGATGCGATGATATCTATCTATCTGTAATCCACAGTGAGCCAAGAAATAAGAAAGGTGATGATGTAATCGAACAAAATTACAAATTAAAACAATAATGGGCCATATCGATCAAGGCAATAAAAATACCATATTACAAGCAAGCGATCGATGGTAAACAACAAATAAAACAGTAGGCGCATTTTTTTCCGATCAATGTCGTACACGGAGTCTTTTAAAAAGACTTTTGGATACACTGCATCTGCATTCTCCAACAACCTCTTGTCTTGTACCTGTGGCGGTGGTACGTAGCAGCAGTGAGTAGTAACAACAGACGGAGCACACAGTACGTACCTGCGGCCGCGCGCAGCATGCAGTCGTGTCCTGTCGTCGCCGTGTGAAGCCACTCTGCAAAGTCCAAGGGCCGCAAGGCAGGCGCGCCAAAGCCACATCACCCCAGACAGACGCGGCCGGCATCTGCATATATGGGCATGGCGCCCCTCGTGCGTCTCGACGTCGTCCACGCCGGCAACCGCCCCGGGCTTTCGGCCTGCAGATGCAGATGCAGGCCGCGCGGCGCCAGTTTTCACCACGCCATCGCGTCTATCTGTATCTATCTATCCTTCGCAGCGGCCGCCGCTCCAGGCCACGGTCACCGCGTCGCGCGCACGCCACGGCGCACAGGGGAAACGGGCGCAGCGCCTGCACTGCAGCCCTGCATGACGGGGTGGGGCCCCCACCTGGCGCCGCCTGGTACTGATAGAGATAGAGACGTCCGTCGCGGCCTGCGGATATACATATTTTCGCATGATTCCAGGTTTGCCCCGGGGAAAGTAACTGACGGCGACCAAGCAGCCGCTGACGGAACAAAACGGGGTTCTAACTCCGTCTGCGGGCGCCGCTCCTGCCGGTGACTTTAATTAATGTCTCAAAATCTTGCTCCTCGTTCATCCACGTCATCGAATAATAGGAACCGTCCGATCTTCGCGGTGGACTACGTTCTATCTAGCCACACAAAATGAAGTTCACGGCCGGCTCTACCTGATTTTAGTTACATAATAAGTTAATAACCATAGAGATCCACTAAAATCGCATGTATATACAAGGCAATATGGCTTCGATCTCAACCTCAAATCTCTTCGGTCCACTGATGTATCATAGGACCAAAGAGAGCCAACACTGAGATTCATATATATACTATTAAGAGAAACAAAGAAACTATTCATATGTTGAAATACAAAGTTTTTAAATAAACAATCATACTTCCATGCTCCTACCTCCTGCCGCATGTGCAACCTAGTTCAAATTTCATTTTCATGTGCATGTCATTGCGGGTCAACACCTTGATAAAATAGGGTCATCTATTAACAAGAGATAACCTCAAACCAATAGACAAAAACATGCTTTTTCGAACTAGGATACCACTCACTACCAAGATTTAATATAGCATTCAAGTGCGGAAGGGTAAACTTGTCAAAAATGCTAACACCGTGTAGGCGATATCGGCGTCAAGTGTATGGCGTTAGCATGATTGAATGACCCTATCGTGTTATCAACAAAGCGACAAAGGTATTTATTTAGTGTTCACAATAAGGCACATGCATTTCTAAGTCGTGTAAATGCATATTCATGTAAGATATCGACATCTTGTCCTTTTCTCTACTTTATTTGAGAGTGGAAAATAGAGCTTTTGTTGCTCGAATAGAATGTTTGAGCTGATGCATAGATAAAAATACACAAAGTATGTAAAATCTTTTGTTTCATAGTTTGTAAAAAGGTAACAAATTTTGTGAATAATGAATGCTACTAAACAAACATGAGATAATTGTCTACATGCCATCGAATGTTATAGAAATTCCTCTTAAACTATTCTAAATTTATCACTACTGTTGTGAGACTGCAGTAACAACGTACCGGAAAAGACTAAATTGTCACTTGATCCATTTGACAGATCTCTCTCGCTCTCTCCTTATTTCTATCCATTCATTCTCGCCTCTCACCTCCCCACGCTCAAACCTCATCCCTAATCCCTACTGCCACACATGCCAGCCTCAGAGGGCTCAACTTGAGGCCTGTCTTCGCACTACCAATCTTATTGTCTCCTCTTATCCACTTCACCCAAGATCCTCTCGCTTGAGTTCAGTTCAAGTTGCATTCTCTCTCTCTCTCTCTCTCTAACCATTTTTCGCCCTTCGGTGCCAGCTTTGCTCTACTAACCCAAGGCTTTTTCATGTGCAGATCCTTAGATATATTCTCAACTTATAAACGCTACAATTGACATTGCTGGGACAATTAAACCGACTGAACTTCTCATATCTAGGAAAACTGTAATCACTTGCTTGCAACTTTCCGATGCATATTTGGCGACAACCAAACACCAAATTATGCATACAAGCATTTAGGATTCCTATACGAACATGGACAACCAATTGTGTTAACAAGAAGCATTCAAAAATTTGAATGATCCACAACACAAGGACCATAGAGTCACAACACACATTCGATGGAGCATGTTATATTATGGAAATCATCCAGCTCATCATCCAGATGGAGGGAAAACAATTGCCACCCACCCCTACCGGCATTCCATGCTGACAATCATGTAGGCCAAATAATAAGGTCATTTGGGCCACAATTTCAAGGCCCATGTGCATCATTCTCTTGTCCAGTTCACTTTGTCGCGTATTGGTTTCCGTTTTCTCTGTTAATAGCAATGGGGCCTACGACATGTTTGGCCTAATTATACTGTTTGTTTTCTTTGTGTACCTTTTATGTGCAGAAGGGTAGATTGCAATAGACCAACATTCTAGATTGTCACACATATGAGCTAAGGGCAACCTCAAGGGGAATACCAAATCAGTAACGTAACTGAGATAGAAGATGAAAATGATAAAAATAGAAAAAGTATGGAGTGACTCTGCACAGAGCATCATAGATAAGACATGAAACTTCTTTGGGGGTTTGTGTGATACTAGTGGCATCTGACACGCTAGCGTGTTAGTCTCACTACTCTATGACCAATGAATGGTTGACAAGTTGTTAATTCAGTAACCGTTGGGGATGCCCTAAGTATATGAGGCCTTTTCGTGTGGTTTGAGGATACATGTGCATGGATGGGAATGAAGAGTTTTTTTGTCCTGATGTGTATTGACCACTGAGGTTAGCATGCAAGCAGTCTACTTTGTGTGGCACTAGTCAATTCTTCAAATATGATCATTTTCTTTATTTGGTGTTAGTTATTAAACATTCAACTACTAGCTCAACCTACAACAAGAGTGAATGCAAGCACTACTCCCTAGCCTATGCCATCTCCAATGACACACCTTGAAAAGCCCTAATCCACATGCAATTGTAAGGTATTGAGTGGAATCTAATAGGCGATATCTAGGAGGCCAGGCTATAAGGCATTGAGTCAGAGCCAACAGAAGACAACCGTGAGTTTCATGCCAGTGCATCTAGGCCTCAAGTGACCACTAGTACAGAAAAGCCTCTATACAGGCGGTTGCAAAGATATTTTTACAGGCATTTTTTCAAACCGTCAGTGGGAAAGGTCAGTACAAATCACAGGCGGTGGTTTAGAAAACCGCCAGTACAAATCGATTTGTACTGGCGGTTATCTTAACTAAACCGCTAGTACAAATAGGTTTGTACTGGTAGTTTTCTTAACAAACCATCAGTACAAATCGGTTGTACTGGCGGTTTTCTTAACAAACCGCTAGTACAAATATTTTTCGGAAAAATAGAAATCGGGTTAAAAAAACAGAGAAAAGTTTTTTTTAAATGAGGGGAGGCAGCCACCGGCCAGCGCCCGTCTCCGTCGAAGTCGCAAGTCGCAAGTCGCGGCATTTTTCGCGCGCTACGCGGCCGGCGGGATTCGAGCCTGCAACCTCGGCTTCGTGCGTACCCCCTCTAACCATTACACCCATAGTTCACCTGTGTCTGAATAGTATTAGGTTCGGCACATATTGTTACGTAACCGATAGAAAACTGATTGTTTGGGGTCCTAAACGAAGTCAAATAAAAAAATTGTCAACTACAAAGTTGCATAACTTTTCGAGATCTACAACTTTTATGTAGACAGTTTTTTCATCCGAGGCTTTTTTCAAAAAGTCAAAATTCAAATTTCAAACTTTGACCGTATTTTACGTAAATAAGATGATTTCAAATAAAAAAATTTCAACTACAAAGTTTCATAACTTTTCGAGATCTACAACTTTTATGTAGATAGTTTTTTCATTTGAAGTCATTTAAAAAAATCAAATTTTTAAAATTGGCACCGATTTGTACAGGCGGTTCACTTAAGAAACCGCATGTAGAAATCGATTTCTACAGGCGGTTTTTTTAAGGAACCGCCTGTACAAATTGGTTTTCTACAGGCGGTTTTCTTGGTGCATTTCTACAGGCGGTTTTGTTAAGAAAACCGCCTGTAGAAATCGATTTCTAAAGGCGGTTTTAGATTTGGGCCCATCATTTGATTTCCAGTGACGTCCGATAATCAAAACCGCCTGTAGAAATAAAAGCATGGCGCTTGCGTAGAGCTTTTGTGTACTAGTGGACTGCTCACCTGATGTAGAGAGGAAGCCTCAAAAGATGAGGACTATCAGCAGCAGCAGGAGGAGGAGGAGGAGGAGGAGGAGGTGACTGAGAAGAAGATCAAGGTTCCCGCAACCCAACATATGATGAGGCGAAGCACTAAAGTGATTCAGATGATAGCAAAACAAGCTGTTGAGGGCGATCACTTGATCGGAAGTAGCATGCGTAAAGGCCCAAGGGGTAGGACGGTAGACGAACCAAAGCAAGATGAGGTGGGAGAGTAAGCGGCAAGAGTGTATGATGCATTAAGTGTGGATGAAAGCATGTGTACTTGTATCAAGGCTTTCAAGAAGGAAAGTGATGTCCATGGGAATCACCATCGATAACCAGACCACTATGCACGGAATGGCTTTCGTCCAAAGACCTCCTTAGCGGATGCAACAAACTCGGGGGGGGGGGGGGGGGGGGGGCTTTCGCGACAACAAGAATTGGAGTCTGCAAAGACGCCTCCAGGGAGGGATGTGATGCCATCTGCGCCAACGTCGCTAGCCAATCACTACAAAGGCAAGCTCTTGGCGCACAAAGCTGATCTTGTAGATGACGATGAGTCCCTAATCCTAGACTCCGAGTAAACACAACTTATGCCCTCGCATCCCGCAGGTGGGCCGTGCCGCCTGCCTCTCGCGAACATATTTGTATTGTTCGCATGGTAGCTCTAGAACTATTAAATTATTTCCTACATTAAATTACATCATTCTCATGGTATATATAATGCATTTCTCCTTTGGAACAAATAAGTTGTTCTTCGAGTTTTGTTCTAAGGATATAATAATTGAATAAACCGAAGATATACATATGCATATATTCCCATGTATACATTGAGTTGTTTTGTGGATAAATTTCAATGCCTTAGTGGCTAATGTTAACAGAACAGTGCCCGACTATACCAACCAGTGAAACATAAACTCAAGAAATGAAAAGAGACTGAGATGGCAAATTCGAAGCTTCTTCCTTACGGGCCGTGGGCCCTGTATGCGGGCATGCATGCAAGAATAACTTTCGATTCGAAGCAGGCAAACTGGTGTCCCGACGGACGGACGGACGGGCATGCTGTCGATTCTAATGGCGCAGCCCCCTGACGGCCTCACCCCGTCTAGCACGGCGCGGGGTCATCAGTGGTTTTTGGTAAACTGGCAGCGCGCTGCATCACTGCCCACCCGCGCTCCCTCGCTATAAATAGCACGGCCATGGCTCCGCTAATCTCCATCCAGTTCCAGTTCCAGTTCCAGTTCAGGCAGCCACTTCTTCTCTGAGTGATCGAAGTGGTAGATTTCCCAGAACAAGCGAGAGGACAGTATGGTGAGTCCGCGTATGCAGGCGAAGAGGGCACGGGCGGCGGCCGCCGCCAGGAGGGCTAGGTCGTCGGCGCGGCCGGTGGCACAGATGGGCGCATTCGAGGTGCTCCCCACGGAGCTGATCGTGTCCGTGCTCACCGCGCTGGCGGCGTCCGCGGACAAGCCCGCGGACCTTCTTAATGCCATGCTAGTGTACGTGCACGCGCAGCCCGGACTGCCCTATGTGTTTTTGTTTTGTTTTGTTTTGTTTCTTTTTAGTTTCTCTCTATTTCTGCTGGAAGAAGCTGGGATCGACGATAGATACACGACGACGATGCTTGATCATTACTCCGACCCACTTTGAACCATATTGCAGGTGCCGAGACTTCCTGGAGCTAGCAATTACCCCCGATGTTCTCCGGGCGGCGTCGGCACAGTGCGTGTCCGTGCTCCCCGCTACTGCGGCGACCAGGGCAACGCAGACGCGAACTATTTCCTCGGCATGGTACGTCCCGTGTCTCCCGAGTGTAAACAAACTTTTGGTCCTGCTTGTTTCTAGTCTAGTACGTGCTGCACGCACATGTCACATCCGTCTGCATGAACCCATGCACAGTAAACTGATATAGAGTAACTGACTATAAGTACGTAGTACTGATGGATGGATGAATCGATGGATAACGCACATAAGTATGTATACAATGCAGGTCCAGTTCTACTGCTTGGGTCGCCACAGCGAAGGGTGGCACCGCCTGATGCTGGCGCTGATGGGCAACCACGCGCACGCCGCGTTCGCCGCGGCCGTCATCAACAACAACGGCAGCTTCAGGGAGTCGTACAACCACGTGAACGCCATCTCGGCGGCGCACCTGTTCGCGCTCGCCGCGGACAACGGCCACGAGGGCGCGCTCCGCGACCTGGCCTTGTGCGTCACCAACGGCGCCGCCACCGGCGTGCGCCTCACCATCATGTGCAACCTGCGGGAGTTCCGCGCCAGGTACCCGACCACGGCGGACCGGCGGCTGCTGGGCGGCGCCCACCTCGGCGCCAACCCGCTGTGCCTCGCCAGCGAGCTCGGCTGCTTCACCACCGTGCCCGCCAGCCTCAACGGCTTCGCGCACCCGGCCAACAGGTTCCTGTGCGGCTGGTTCGCGGCGGCGCCGGCGCCGGCGCCGCGCCGCCTCCTGCCGTTCATGCCGATGCTGTGCTCCTTCCCCACCTGCGGCCGCCCGGAGACGCGCGCCCTCGAGTACCGCCGCTGCCCCGTCTGCAGCATCGCGCGCTACTGCTCGCGCACCTGCCAGTCGCTGCACTGGAGGACGACCCACACCAGGGAGTGCGTCCCCGTGCACCTGTGGCTCATGGAAGCCATTGCCAATGCCAACATGCACGCCGCCGTCTTTGCCGACGCCAATGCCGCCGTCAACAACAACAACAACCTCGATGGTGATGCTGGTGCCGGTTCTGGTGCTGCTCCTGCTCCTCCTCCTGCTCCGATGTAGACGACATGCGTCTCGCGCCGGCCGCTAGCTATATATTCATCTCCAGCGCTAGCTGCGATATGTCTGCCTCCTATCCTATGTTGCCTGTCATTTAGATGTAAAAACTTTCTGTCAGTAGTTTCGTTTTTTCCTTCCTGTAATCGATCGCCTTTATATTTCCATCTATGTAATAATATTTCCAATTTATATAATATATATCAGTGAGCTGATATAATTCAGGTACATACCCAAACTCATTCAGAAATGGTATGCACCGATCGAACAATCGTAGCACCAAGCGTAAATCACGATATCAGATCAACATCAACTAGGCCGCACACGTCATCTAATCAAGACAAATGACAGGGCACACGTTTCATGAGAGCATCAATAAAGTTCCTTAATTCAAGTGTAATGTGAAAGGAAATAATGCACGCAACAAAAACCGGCGAAGCTAAATAGTGAACTTTCAGGCGTTTAGAATCGGGCCATCGATATTCCGACCATGGCTTATTTCTTTTTTTTTTCAGCAAAAAAAGTATTTCCGTCTGTATCCATTTCTGGACAAGCCGTGTGCGCCCAACTACTTTTCAACTTTCTGCAAGCTCTCGCAGCAACCCGCGCGTTTCCCAACTCCTAGTGATGTCACATGATGCAAACTGAAAAAACAAAATATTTATTTGTAATTGATATAACTACTGAATGGTTTATCCATTTTTAATTCCGTCTGCACCAGTATGTTCCTCGTGATGAGTCAAATAAAACTAGACCATACTTGCATATGTTTCAAAAAAAATTATTTCATTAACAACTTATATATATTAACTTATAACATATAAGTTATATAAAAAATTATGAAACATAACTTATATACGGAGTTTATTAAAAATAAGGAAATAAATGCGCTTATAACTTATGCCAAAACTTATAAATGCAAAGGTTATTGAACAAAAAAGAAATAAATTAAATTATAACTATACTAAAACTTAGAAACATCAAAATTTTTAAACACAACTTATACACAAAAGTTATCAATACAACTTGTATATATAAGTTATATTTTCTGAGTTAATACACATAAATCGTTATTAAAAAAATTCTTCAAAACATATATAATTGAGATCTAATTTTGTTCGTATTGTCGCTTGGAACACACTTGTGCACACGAAATTAAAAATAAATACACCCTTTAGGAGTTATACCATTTTAAAATAAATGTTTTGTATTTTTTCGTCTACATCAGTATTGACGTCAGCATAGGGACCGCTGTCCAGGTTTGTTAGTTGAACGGGGTATACTCGCAAGTCACGGTGAGATAAACAGAAAGAAAAGCAATGCGCGCAAAAAAAAAAAAAAAAACCAAAACCATACGCAGCGTGCGTCATTCGCCGCAAGTGAATCGCGCGGTCGTCCGGGAAAGAGTCTTTTGGAACAAAAACTCACGAACATACGGAAAATCCATCAGAAAAGAAGAAAAGGAAAAAGAGAGCATGTCGTAATTAATGGGCGGGCCTTGATAGCCCACCAAGGCCATATATAGGCCATATACACATCACTCTCAACGATTCCCAGGTCTCAGCACACAACATTGGCCAGTCCTTCCAATATCGACCATCTTTCTTTCTTGAGCCAATTATCTCTTTGCCTTTGCCATTAAAAATTCTTAAATTCTCTTGCTTTTAATTTTTACCATAAGAAACAATAGAAAAATCTACTTGTGACAAACATAATTCAAAAGAATGTTCCAAAATAGCATGATTGATGGATAAATTCAGCACATCACAAGGGCTTTTACCTGAAACGACTTATTCATTTTCTTTCATGCCTTTTTTCCTATATGCATGCTGCAAAATATTGTAAACTTTATGGTTGCAGGCTAGGGACCAGGAGAAAATAGAAGGAAGCTCCATGTGGAGATACAGCGTCACCTTTGGGATGATTTGTACCTATATCAGGTTTGTTCTGACTACTGAGGAGATGTGTCCCCACAGCAGAAGGATTACATATCATAGAAAAGTGTCTTGTAGCACTATACGGAGGTCACTATATATGGAGCTTTTCGTACTCAAGCCAAAATCTGACAATGTGGATTCTTTTGGCTAACGATGTATGAGGACACTAAAGTGTCGGCTGCAAGACAACATCACAGCCCGTAATGTCATGCCTCTTCATTACAACTTACAAGTTCAGATATTTTACGTATGGGGCATTGATTACATGCGGCCACACCCCCTTGCGGCGATATCCTCCCATTTTTCACGAGTGTGTTGCCCTTAACAAACTTATCCCAGTCGCATTGGTGATACATTAGATTGATCGTATTCCTATATAAACAAACCGAAAGCCTCTCTCCATCTCATGTTCAACCATTCTAGTCATTGCTGCCGTAGGAGCATCCATCTGAAAGCCTTTAGTTGTCATGGCCAGCCACGACATTGTTCCTTTTGTCGGCTCTAGCTAGTTCCATCTTCAACCTAGAGGAGATGTCACTGCATCTTGCACACAACCCTGAGAGTTCGTTCGTGCAAAAGGAGGCTATGGCAGTGTCACCACGGTACCGCTAGAAATCTTGCCACCGCCATTGTGAAATTCCAGTGCTCGCACCATGGCATTTTTCCACGAACAAACATAAGGGGAAGATACCAGTCGTGAAGAAACCCACCTTCGCCGTTGTGGGATTAAACAGGAAGACAAAGGACGGACCAAGTCGTCCTCCAAAAGCGCGTAGGACATCCGTTGTGACTCTGAACAGCACGCTATTGAGAGAGATTGTGAAGCTTTGGGGGATGCTCCAATCCTTAAACCTTGTCTTCAGCGATGAAGAGGCTGCGTTTTGAAAGTACAGGAGTTTACAGTGTCAGCCTATTTGATGCAATTCAATGGCCAGATTCTTTCAAACTTCCCCAGGCTTACTCTTCTTATGGCTGCTGCTACAAAACCGGTTGTGGACGGTGGAAAGATTGCAGCGACACGGCTGAGAGAATAACTACTTCTGTGGATCGTGCATCAGGAATTTGGAAACCGCTTTAGGCCTCTTTGTTGAGTGCACATTCTCCAAGGAGGTGTGGCAGGCTGTTGCCAGTTGGAGCCGGAGCCGGAGCCTGTCGCCCACCAATTGGAACATTGGACTTCAATCGAAGACTGGATGTTATCTCTGGTAGACATAAGTGATAAGAAGGCCCATACCCTAGCGATACTAACCTTGTGGTGCCTTTGGAAGCAGAGGAATGACGCGATCTTCAACGGCTCGAGAAGGAAGACGGCACAAGTGTTTACTTTGATCAAAGATGAGGCTTCGCTTTGGATGGCTGCAGGCGCTAAGGCTCTTAGGCCTTTGTTTGGTGACTCCCAACTTCTGTGAGTAGTTAGCTATTTTGCTAACCACGGCAGCGGTCTACTGCCGGTGCTTGCACATCTCGCGCCGGGTGTAAACTCCAAACATTCTTCTTATTGTTAATACAATGCCGGAATTACTCTGGGTCTTTCAAAAAAAAAAAAAAAAATCCGTTGTGACGCTTACAGGTGGAATTAATATCCGCGAAAAAACCATTAGTAGTGCTGCACCTAGCTGTAGCTATACGGTTGTAGGAGTTACGAAGCCTAGAGGAGGGTATGGTAAAGGAAAAAGAGCCAGTAGAGGAAGAGAGCGAAGTGCCTCTTGTAATTAAGAGGTGTAATAAGCCTCCAGTGTTGCCTTCTTGCCCTCTCATAGATAGCAGCGACGATGAAGCGCCACCAAAAAGGACTGACTATAGAAACTCTCAGCAGAAGGCTAGCTAGTCAGCATGAGTATATTAGCAAAATTCTTAAGGAGCTGACTGACTGCGGTATGGAACTTAAGGGCTGCGTTCGGTTGACGGTATAAGCGCTTATTTTTCAGCACTTTAGCAGTATTTTTCTCTCACAAGATTTCAGCACTTCTACAGCACTTCAGCGCTTATCTACAGCACTTCAGCTTCACCGAACACAGCTAAGAATCTTAGGAATGAGATAAACCTTTTTTGCTTTGGTCTAGGACGTAGGCCAATGAAGGTTGCACACGCTGATGGGGTACAGGAAATTCTGAATCCGCAAATTTAGAACGCCTTTGTTTTGAATAAATTCGGCGCATGATTTCTTTATTAGTTTGATTTTTCATCAATTGAATTTCAATGTAATGCGCCTTTGAGTATCAATTAAATTATTATTTTCTACATTTTTTCTGCACTTATCTTTTGTATTATTAATTTAAGAGACAGATAAAAAGACAAGTATGGGGAGACAACACGGCTTTCCAGGTAAAAAATAAATCTCGAATTTAAAAGTTTCTGTGTACTAAATATTTCTCCTTAATAATTAAAAAATATTTGTGTTCAAACTTCGAATAAAAAATGGTGAAGCAACTTATCTAATTAAATGGATTAGTAGATTAGTAAGTTGAATTGAAACTTGTTCTCTTTACTATAAAATACTTGGGATCTATTTTGAAAATAATAAATAAATAGCATATCCTCGAATGATATAAAAATGAAAAGTTAAATTTTCTGAATAAGCATGTGTACTGAGTTTAGTCAAATTTTGTGATCAATGCTGAGAAATTCTTCATACCTTTTAGATTAAAATCACATACACTTTTTGATTATATCAAATAAAACTAAAATTCCTTTCTGTCTCATGATAAATCTCTTTCTCTTGCTAAAAGGATTTATGAGGCTATCTAAAAAAATGTAAGTATACTTGTGTGAGGAAAAACAATGGGTACAAAGATGCCCACGAGAGAGAAACAATGGCTACAAATATGTCCCCATCCATTGAATTATATATCACAAGAAAGATAGCCCATAAATTCCTAAGTAATGGGAAAGGGAATCATGAAAGGAGTTTCAATAAAATAATAAATGAATTATATATCACAATTTTTCTCTAAGGGTATGATAATTTTTCTTCATTAGATCCATGGTTTGACTTTACAATATGTGCAAATAAAATATTGTGCATAAAAGATATAGAAAAATTATTTGAGGAATATATGCTATCTTGCTTTTTCAAAAATTCGAGAAAACCCAAGTCGCCGTGGAATTAGAGTACAAGTAGATACAAATCTCACTATTCTACTTTTTCAATCACTTAAAGATAAGTTAACTAAAAATATGGATTATCTTACCTTAGTTCTTCACTTTACTCGAGGACAAGCAAAGGACTAAGTGTGGTGGAATCTTGTTGGCGGTGCTTAACTCAAATTATTTTAAGCCAACAAGGGACTAAAAGTATATAAAATAACATCAAAACTAAACATAGGACTAACAAAACTAATCATTTCCATAAGTTGGTGTATTATCTGTTCTATAGGTGTTGACGGTAATTATTGTATGATTTTACCCGCCAACTAAATATGAAATAAGGATATAAATGCAAACACCACCATAGAATAGGGCTTTAACTGATAGAATTCCACAGTTTTGGTGAATCAGTGTTTTGCAGGGGGTTATCCAGAAATGAACCAAGAGAGGCCCACATGTCGGATTAAAATAAAGAATTCCACCGCGAAAGGAGATCAAGAATATTCCAGAGAACACCAGAGACACACCTGAAGAAGCGGGGCCTAGATGGCAGAGAGGGTGGATCGGCCGATCCCCCTGACAGGTCGGCAGATCCCCCAGAGAGTCCTCTTCGTCTGCGTTTCGACGTGGACCCACATCCCGAAATTTCACGCGATCTCAGCCGCCCGTTGAAGTTGGTTTGATCCAAGGGCTACGGTTCATCCCACTGGTCTATATAAGGACCTCCAGACCCCCAGGGTTTGATATCAATCATTCAGTCATCAACCAGTTCAGAGCTAGAAACCTTAGAATCATTAGAGCTTCACCAACTAGAGCATAGCTACATAGGTTAGAAGTAGAAGGTGGCGAGTTCTACTCGAGTTCCGGATCTGTCTGGAGCTAAAACGCTTCCCGAAGCCATTTTAAGCTCTCTCTTGTATTTTAAACCTCTCTTGAGTGCTTGAGATAAAGTTGATTGATATTGTTCTACTATTGATTATGTTCTCAATTATGCTATTCATTGCTTATCTAGATTGTATACTTTGCATAGTTAGGATGCATTCATATTCATACATAGGTTTGTATAGTGCTCATTCATTGACGTCATGGGCGGGTGATGAACAACATGTAGGCATGATGCTTAGATGTAGTTTGTCTGCATACCCTACATTCTGGGTTCTGTGGTATATCGCGGGTGTGACACTCCTGTTGAGTCCTTTGTAGTCCACACTTCGAGTGTAGGGAGAGTAGGAAGTTATTATTACTTTAGAAGGCTGGCTATGATCTTGATCTTCCTTAGTAATATTCCATTAAATATGAATATGAAGTATCTTCATCATGATTGCTAGTATAATTGCACCAATCTAATATGTCTTTGATAGTATAGTTAGAATGACTTAGGATATCCTTATGCTTCAATTTAATCCATGCTAGTGCCTAGATAGGAAGTGCTCTAAGTGATCATTATTATTATTGATTGATTGATCATTATACTTATCATACATATCGTTATTATTGTGACATAACCCCTGTTTTGAGTAAATAGGTTATGCATGGTTGTCTCCATATTTGCATATGCATATGACATCTATCTATCTATCTACTTTCATCCCATTTATTGCCAACCCTTCCCAGTGGTCAAATATAAATGACAACCCGAAATACTTCTGGTAAAATGCTACAATGGTATAATTAATCTGTGTGCTTGCAGATACTTTGAGCTTAATATTTTATATTCTCTTTAGTCACTTGCATCTATAATAACTACTTAGTATTACTCTGTGTAGTTTCCATACACATCTCTTATATTCATGCTAGGGATGACAAGCTAGTTATTATGAGAGACATAGGTTCAAGAGAGGTGGCTAAGTAATTTACCAAGTGACACTTAATTAATACCAAGAAGCATTTTTGGCCCTGTTGCCGGGGATAGAGTCTAACTCTATTTTTAGTAATGACGTTAGAAATGTCAATAAGCATTTTTGGCGCCGTTGCCAGGGAAGGTGTTTGGCATACATAAGATGTAGATAGATCATATGGATAACACCAAATAAGTTGAGAAACCATATAAACCTTACTCAAACAGGTTCACCCTGTCCTTGTTTATTCTTTGTGTAGATTATGCAGGGTGATGTATGAACGGATTTGACCTTCCACAGAATTTTGTTGAAGACCCAGAAGCTTTGATCAGGAAGACCCGAGCCAAGTTCAGGAAGACCCCAGATCCTCTGCCAGAAGACATCTGTACAAGAAAAGTTTGACACCAGAGTTTGAGGCTATAGCAAACAAGAGCCTTCGCAAGTTCTCCGCTCCAACCACTGCTAACATCTGTATGGGACCACCTACTGATGTTGGAGACAAACGGATTCGAGCTCAAGCCTGCGCTCATCAATATGGTGCAAGCCGGTTGTGGAAAGGCGTATGAAGATGCGAGTGCCCATCTCCTACACTTTTTGGAGATATACAACACTTTCACCCTCATGGGAGTAACCAGAGATGCAATCCTGCTCCGCCTGTTTCCATTCTCATTGTTGGGAAGAGCAAAACAATGGTTCTACGCAAACAAAGATAAAAACACTACATGGGACCTCTGCTCCACTGCCTTCTTAGCAAAGTTCTTTCCTGTGGGCAAGACGAATGCTCTCAGAGGAAAGATCACTAGCTTTTCGCAACAGCATGATGAATCAGTTCAAAAGCTTGGGAACGCTTCCGGGATGGAGAATTGGTTGCTTATGCAAACCTTCTACCATGGGTTGACTACCAGCACCCGTGAGACGATGGATGCTGCTGCTGGAGGAGCTTTTCTATCACTCACCATTGAGCAAACTACTACCCTTGTGGAGAAGATGGCATCCAACCAGAGTTGGAATGATGAACGAGCCCCGACCCGCAAGAGAGGAGGAATGCACCAGCTCTAGGAAACCGACATGATTTCTGTCAAGATGGACCTGCTGAAGAAGAAGCTTGATGACCGAGTCAATGATAAGAGATAGGTCAACCACATCCACGATGCCTACATGACATGTGAAGAGTGTGGAGGCACTGGCCACTCAGGTCACAGCTGTCCGGAGATTCAGGAGGATGTGAACTACGTGGGCAATAACAACAACAATTACCATCCCTAGAGTCAGAATTGGAACCATAACCAAGGTTGAAATCAGCAACAGAGGTCCAACTACCAAAGTAATTACTCAGGTAATTACCAAGGTAACAACTTCAACACACCGTTGAGAGATTTAGTCTCTGGCCAGACCAAACTGCTAGATCAGATTTCTAAGAAGCTAGTCTCCAATGACATGTTGCTAGAAGCCATCAACAACAGGATGGATGGTTTCTCCTCTGCTATCAAGAACCAGCTCAGCTTCAACAAAATGCTAGAATCCCAAATAGCTCAGCTGGCATCGTCTATCCATCCGGCCAATGAAGAAAAGATCCCAGGACAACCAGAAGAACTAGAAACTGCAAACCTGGTGGATATCTTCAATGCAAGATGGTACCATGCAGAGCATCGGTCCAAAAGATGGAACGATGATTCTCTGCCAGAGAAGAAAGGAGATCTAGGAAGACCTATCATACCCATAGCCATTGGTGAACACGCCTTCGAGGAAGCAATCTGCGACATTGGCGCAAGCATCAACATTATGCCAAGGTGATCTACGAGAAGATCCATGGAGATGCACTCCTATACACCAACATGTGCTTACAGCTAGCAGGCCAGTCACTCTGCTATCCGAAGAGGATCCTAGAAGACATCTGTGTACGAGTTGGACACTCGTATGTACCTGCTGACTTCGTGGTAGTTGAGACAGGAGGAGATGAGAAGTCACCAATCATTTTGGGACAACCATTCCTCAGTACCGCCAAGGCTATCATCTACGCCGACAGCGCCAAGATCTATTTCACTATCCAGGGGAAGAAAAGAAAGATTTAGCTTCAATAACAAGATACTAGAAAGTCCAACCCATCCACAGAAGCCGTGCATCTATGAAGACAAGCCTGCGCAGAAGAAGACAAACAGAAGAAAGAACAAGGCTAGGCAGACTCATACTGAGACACTAAGGATGATCAAATCAGTCCGAGCTGAGTACGATCACCTCCTAGTTTCACCATACACGCCCAGTCTAGACGATCCAGGAGTGCCGACAATCGACTGCACAATCAACCAGAAGATCTTCTGCAAGACCTTCTGCGACATAGGCTCGAGTGTCAACATAATGGCCAAGGTAACTTATGACTTTCTATTTGGCAAGACACCCTTGTACTCTACCTACACACAGCTGTAGATGGTGGACCAGACATTCAGATTTCCAGAGGGGATTGCTAAGGACGTTATGGTAAAGATTCGAGATCATTATGTCCCCACTGATTTCTTGGTCCTGGACATGGGAGAAGAAGAGTACGACCCACCGCTCGTACTTGGAAGACCGTTCCTCAACACTACAAGAGCAATTATCTATATGAGATCATGTGAGGTTCACTTCCAGTTCCACAAGGAGAAGGTCCGCTGCTACTTCAACAGTTACACAACTTATGAGCAGCCGAAGAAGAACCGGTGAAGGAGGAGACGCCGTTCCTCTCAAAAGACCCAACCACTCAATTATGGTTAGGTAGATTATGAAGGAGAAGTCAAGAGAAGTGACTACGTCAAACCAGAAGAAAAGAAAGAAGAAGAGACCGTGAAGGATGAGCTCCCAACTTCAACCTCACCAGCAACATCAACTTCACCAACCAGGAAGGAATGGAGGAAAAAGGAGTCACTTTCCAGCTCATCATCAGAAGTGCAGCCAGGGTCATCTCAACCCGACGATGCACCCGGCAAGGAATGAACAGACAAGGAGTCCTATCGGAGGACTATTGAAACGACCTCGATTTCCACGAAGGGAAATCCACAGGCTCGAATTGTAATTCAACAGATTGCTTGGGACAATCCATGAAATTACCCATATCTCAGTTGACACAACGATAAATAAGTCTTACATAAATATTTATTACATCGCCACACTGGCGGAATCAACAATCAGAGAAGCTTTAGAAGATGCGGAAGCGATTCATCCTTCACGGCCAACTTGAGTGTAACACGTGACCCTATTCCTCGTCATCATCTCCCTCGAAGTCGTACTCATTCTCGTCACCTGACAGCAAATTTATCAGTACGATTTGTACTGGCCACGGAGCCCACCTATGCAGCATTTGCTTTGTGGAAAGTGGATGCAAGGCTATACAAGCAGACCTATAGGCTGAGGTTTTCCTATGCAGCTGTAATCAATGTTTAATTAGTCAAGTTTTATCACCAGTTAACACCATTTTCCCTTTTCCCATCACCACACCTCACATACACACACCTCGCTCTCATTCGACAGGCCCAACTCCCTCTCGGGCCTATCTCAGCGGCACACTACCACAACGGGTACACTGCCGGAACAATGTTATCCAGGGGGAGAAAAGAATATGCTCTCATCTAATAGTGGTTGCAGAAACATTAGGAAAGGTCCATAGCCAACGAGTTGACTTATGTATCGATCGATCAACCATACACTCTGCAGAGGTTTTACTACTCACAAGATTAGCCATCATCGATGCTGTACAATCATCTAGGCAGAATTCCGGGTGCTTGCTTGCCTAGGTTGGTACCACCCTACCACTCAGCCCTGGGATATTCCGGATCCAACACCGTCATGCTGAGACTGGGAGACGCAACACCGGGCCCAACCAGTGGTACTGCGCATCTAGGACGGTACGGGAATCTCTCCATCCGTCACCGCCCACCCTTATCACCTTTCAACCTAGCAGTAGTGGTACCGCCCTACCAAGTAGTCCAGCCGTCTCCCGCCCATCAGAAGCGAGCGAGTAGCAAGGGAATCCAGATGTTTCCGGTCACTAGTCAGATCCTAGGTTGTGACCAAGCAGGCATCTCCACTTAGGGGATACTCTCCCCGTGCTATCACAGCACCTCCGTCCACGGGCTTCAAACCACCAAGGCTATCCCACCCGGAACCTCCTCCACAACTTTACCCGCCACAGGTATCTCACTTTGGGGATGCCCAGGTTGCACCCCCGGCACGACTTGCCCCATGGGCTTGTCTCACATCCCACTTGGTCGACATCAACCCTTACCACGCACCCAAGACGCACGCAGCACTCTCTCCCAGTGGTTATAATCAGTTATACACCGTCCCAATTCCACCACATAGCATATAGCAAGTAGAAAGTAGTGGAAGAGTAACAGTAAATTAAGCAGCAGCTAACCTAACAGCGGATAGCAGGGTAAAGTCTTATCAAGGCAGGGAATTCAAATATACTACCATGCAACCAATCCATACATAATCATAAAGCAATAGCAACAATGTCATTTGCAATGCGTAATAGGATCTAAGGATTTGGTGGGACGTGGCACCTTCGTAGTCGTCTCCTAGCTCTTGGAAGTAATCGTGGTCGTCTTCCTTAGTCAGATCCTCCTCCGGCTCTGAAATCGAACACGAAATAGTCGCGTCAGCGACTCCTATAGAGTATTCCAGAAAAATCCAATAAAATAAAGAGCCAAATGCACACAAACACAGTCTTAGATTGTAGATCTCATTTTTCTGAGAATTTTGATATATGGTGCGCAATTTTTGGACTTCATATGAATAAGTTATGAATTTCCGAAGATTATCCTATTTTCTGAAAATGGGAAAACTGGTTGGTTAATAGGGGCAGCTCGGGATTGGTCCACGTGGCGCGCGGGTCCAGTAGTGCGGCGTGTGTCGCCTCATCAGAACACAAACCCGAGAGTCGCCCACCAGGTGTTCCATGCTGGTTCCCAGAGAGTTGCCGGAGTTGGCGTAGCTCGGCGTGGCTCGGCGGTGGTCGGTGGTAGCTCGGCTGTGGTTGGGGTATCTCGGCGGAGCTCGGCATAGTTCGGTTTAGCTCGGCGGGGCTCGGGCGAATCGGAGATTCGGGGCGCCGAGGGTGCCGTTCTCCCGAGCTCTCCCGGGGAGGCTCGGGCGAATCGGAGATTTGGTGCGCCCGAGGGTGCCGTTCTCCCGAGGTCTCCCGCGGAGGCTCGGGCGAATCGGAAATTTGGGTGCCCGAGGGTGCCGTTCTCCCGAGGTCTCCTGCGGAGGCTCGGGCGAATCGGACATTTGGGTGCCGAGGGTGCCGTTCTCCCGAGGTCTCCTGCGGAGGCTCGGGCGAATCGGACATTTGGGTGCCGAGGGTGCCGTTCTCCCGAGGTCTCCCGCGGAGGCTCGGGCGAATCGGAAGTTTGGGCGCCGAAGGGGCTGCTCTCCCGAGCTCTCCTGGGGAGGCTCGGGCGAATCGTAAATTTGGGCGCCGAAGGGGCTGCTCTCCCGAGCTCTCCTGGGGAGGCTCGGGCGAATCGGAGATTCGGTGCTAGCAGGGTTCCAGGGCGTCTGTTCAAGGCGGCGGTGTCTCTCCGGTGTGGCGGTCGGTGACAGGGCGGCGATGGCCATATCTCGGCAAGGCAGGGCTCGGCTTTCTAGCGGCGGTGCCGAGGCAGACTTGGCGAACCTCGGCGGCCTTTCTCCGCAGCGCGAGGCGACCGGGGGTACTCGGAACGGATCTTAAGCGAGGCGGAACCTGTCGGCGGCGATGTCGTCGCGACTGTGAGGTTCCGGCGGGGCTAAGGAGGTCTTCTAGGAGATGTATACGCGTCCAGGGTCTAAGGCGATGGTATACCAACTACTAATTTTGGCTACCGAGCTTTCCAAGGTGCTCGGCCGTGGCGGCGGCGTGTCGCCGACGACGGCGGAAGGCGGCATCGCGGCTACGAACAAGTATTGGTTCAATCGAGTGCGGTCTTGTCAAATTGGTGAGGCCAGAGAGGCATACAACACTCTTGTGGCGAACTTTAGCCATGGCATGACCTTTTTTTGGCGACGGCTCGCGGCGGCGCTCCGGTAAGGTCGCGGCGCACGCGGCCAGGGCGATTCAGGCTTCCTCTAGCACTTAGATCCGCGTAGCTAGCTCAAGGGGGTCGTGGCCGTGCTCCACGACGCTCTAACCTATACGGTTGCTAGACGGATTGCTCGGAACGGGTGATTCGGCGTCGGAACGCGTCGGTGGTGAGCGCGCTCCGCCGAGAACGCGTCGTGCTGCGTTCTCGGTCTAGCAAGCTTGTAGTCCGGGGGTTTTGGCTGGTCGAGTGAGTGCATGGTGCAGGTGATCTTCCCGAGCCGGTATAGGCTCGTGCCTGCGCGTCCCGAGGGTGGAACGCCATGGCAAAAGCAGGGCAAGGTTCGGACATGGCGTGCGGTGGCTCACCGTGGTGTCGGTGAAGCTAGGATGGCGGTGCAGTGGCGAGTCGGAGCCGTGCAGAGCGATCGCAGTGCCGTGCCGCTCCTCGTCCGCAGCTCGGCTTCTCCTCCGTGTCCGGCTCCGGCGTGCTCCGCGGCGGCGGCGCTCCGGCAGCTTCTCCTCCTCTGCTCCGCCCTTCTCCTACGCTCTCTCTCTCGGTTTGGTGCGGTGTGCCGGTCTGTGCTGCGGTGGCGGCGAGGGGAAATGAGGGTAGGGCTTCGGGGTGCTCCAATTTATAGGCGAGCTTGGCCAGTCTCCAATGGCGAACGGTCTCGATTGCGCTCGGCCGATCGAAGGGCCGTGGCTCGAGTGGATCTAGGGCTCCGGATGGCGCGGGTTCGCTTGGCGGCCAAGAAAGGAGGGGACAGGAGGGGGACAGCGGGGTCAGGGCTCTGCCATGCGGTCGGCTGTGGGACCGGGGTCACGCCATTCGCGCGACACCCCCGGCAGGCGCGTCGCCTTCGTGAGGAAGAAAAACAGTGGGGGCGAGAGTGGCTGACAGGCGGGGCCGGGTTGGCAGCGAGCGCGAGCGCGAGCGCGTGTGTGCTGGTCGTGCGCGTGCGCTGCCGAGCCGCGACGTGGGCCGCGCGCGGTGAGATGAGGAGAGGAAGGTCGGGCGGGCTCGGGCTGGCTTGCTGGCCGAACTCTCTTTCTCCTTTTCTGTTTTCAGTTTAGTGTATATATACATATATTGCCCATTTTAATTTATTGAGTAAATACAAACATAAATTGCAATAAATCCCAAATGTGATGCATAAGTTATTATTCTATGTGATTGGAATTAAAATGCAAACTACACTCCTTTATTTACCAATTTCATAATGAAACCTATATGCTTGCACAAGAAAAATGGGTTTTCACAATAAATAAATGAAAAATTTTAATTGGTTGGGATTTTTAGATTGTGTGGATTTTTAGGGTTGTTACAGTCCTCCCCCCTCATTAGGATCTCGACCTCGAGATTCAGAGTTAACGTACCCATCGAAGAGGTAAGGAAACATAATCCGCAAGTCCGATTCTTTCTCCCACGTAGCTTCCCTTTCAGTGTGATTGCTCCACTGTACCTTGCACATCGGAATAGTCTTGTTTCGCGTCTCTTTGGTATCCCGTGCCAAGATCTTGATCGGATGTTCCTTGTATTCAAGTGTGTCTTGCAGGTCTAATGCATCTGTAGGAACTTGCTCCTCGGGAAGCTTCAAACACTTCCTTAATTGCGAGACATGGAACACGGGGTGTACTCCAGATAATTCCTCCGGTAGTTCCAGCTTGTAAGCAAGCTTTCCAACCCTTTTACAGATCTTGTATGGCCCAACATATCTTGGTGCCAATTTCCCCTTCACGTGGAATCTGACAGTGCCACGAAGTGGAGATACCTTGAGGTAGACATAATCCCCAACCTCGAACTCAAGCTTTCTACGTCTTCTATCTGCATAGCTCTTTTGCCTACTCTGTGCAATCCTCAAATTCTCTCTTACTTGGGCAACACCTTCTTCTGCTTCCACAATCTTAGCAGGACCGAAGAATGTCCTCTCACCTGGTTCTGACCACATTAGTGGGGTCCTACAGGGTCTCCCATACAATGCTTCAAACGGTGACATCTTGAGGCTTGTTTGATAGCTGTTGTTGTATGAGAACTCGGCGTGGGGTAGACAGTTCTCCCATCCTTCCTTGTACCTCAATACGCAAGCACGTAACATGTCCTCGAGAATCTGGTTCACTCTTTCCGTTTGCCCATCCGTTTGCGGGTGGTATGCGGTGCTATAGTCGAGCTTGGTTCCGATGGACTTGTGCAAGGATTTCCAGAACTGTGATACGAACTGTGAGCCTCGGTCAGATATAATACTCAGAGGCGCCCCATGTAACTTCAAAATGTTTGATACGTATAGATCTGCTAGCTTTTCAACTCTATACTTCCTTTTGACCGGTATAAAATGTGCAACTTTGGTTAGACGGTCCACTATTACCCATATAGAATCATATCCATGCTCGGATCGGGGCAGTCCTATTATGAAGTCCATGGATATGCACTCCCACTTCCATTCTGGTATCTCAACTGGTTGTAGCAACCCTACTGGTCTCTGATGTTCGGCCTTGATTCTATTGCATGTATCACATCGGGCTACATGCCCTGCAATGTCTGTCTTCATATTCTCCCACCAGAAGTGTTTCCTTAGATCATGGTACATCTTGGCTGACCCTGGGTGAATGCAATATTTGGAGTCATGCCCTTCTGACAGAATCTCTTCTCGTATCGCTGAATCCGTCGGTACACAGATTCTATCCTTGTACCATACAGTTCCCTGCTCATCTTCTCGGTATTCGGGGCCTCTTCCCAGCTTCATCAAACCACGGATATAGTCTATCTCAGGACAGTTCTTTTGCGCTTCACGAATTCGTGAGGTGAGATTGTACTCGACGCGAAGCTCATTTAGCATGCCATAGGAGACTACCTCGAGCTGGAATGCGTCGAACTCTCTCCTAAGCTCAGGTGGCATAGAGTTGGTGATGAGGGTATGGCAGTAGCTTTTGCGGCTAAGTGCATCAGCGACAACATTGGCCTTTCCTGGGTGATAATGGATCTCAAGATCATAGTCCTTGATGAGTTCCAGCCATCTGCGTTGCCTCATATTCAGATCTTCCTGTGTGAAGAAGTACTTCAGGCTCTTGTGGTCAGTGTAGATGTCACACTTGTTGCTTATCAGATAGTGTCTCCAAATCTTGAGTGCATGTACCACGGCTGCAAGTTCTAGGTCATGAGTCGGGTATCGCTGCTCATGTTCCTTCAACTGTCTTGAGGCATAAGCTATCACTCTTCCTTCTTGCATTAGTACACAGCCCAAACCTTGCCGAGAGGCATCACAATATACAACAAAATCCTTGTGAATATCGGGCAGGGCTAGTACAGGTGTAGTAGTGAGCTTCTCCTTCAAGGTCTGAAAACTCTTCTCACATTCAGGAGTCCAGATAAACTTGTTCTCTTTCTTCAGCAAGTTGGTCATGGGTCTTGCAATCTTGGAGAAATTCTCAATAAATCTGCGATAGTATCCTGCAAGTCCCAAAAAGCTTCTGATTTCTGACACATTACAGGGTTGTTCCCACTCTTTCACAGCTTCAATTTTGGCTGGGTCTACTGCGACTCCTTCTCCTGACAGTACGTGTCCAAGGAAAGCAACTTCCTCAAGCCAGAATTCGCACTTGGAGAATTTGGCGTATAGCTGGTTGCGAGACAACCTCTCCAATACGGTCCTCAGATGATGTTCATGTTCCTCTTTTGTGGCTGAATAAACCAATATATCATCAATGAATACCACTACAAACTTGTCTAGCTCATTCATGAAGACCTTGTTCATCATGTTCATGAAGTATGCTGGAGCATTAGTGAGTCCAAATGAGACTACTGTGCACTCATACTGTCCATATCTAGTGACAAATGCAGTCTTCGGGATATCTTCTTCCCTGATCTTCATCTGATGATACCCTGATCGGAGATCGATCTTTGAGAAGTACTTGGCATTGCTCAGTTGATCTAACAGATCATCGATGCGGGGCAATGGGTACTTATTCTTGACTGTAACCGCATTCAGATTCCGGTAGTCGATGCACATCCTCATCGTGCCATCCTTCTTCTTGACAAACAAAACGGGAGATCCCCAGGGCGAAGCACTAGGCCTAATGAAACCCTTCTCCAGTAATTCTCCCAGCTGCTTCTTGAGTTCCTTCAACTCATCAGCCGACATTCTGTAGGGTCTTTTGGCAATCGGTGCAGTCCCTGGCATCAGCTCTATAACAAACTCCACATCTCTATCTGGTGGCATTCCTGGCAACTCCTCTGGAAATACATCATTGAACTCACAGACTACTGGCACATCTCTGAATGTCAGCTCTGTCTTATCTGCTTTAGTCTCCAGGGCACATAGGAGGGCTTGGACTCTCTCGGTTTGGGGTACACATCGGACAGCTGTTCCCCAAGGGTGGGTTACCTGAACATATCTAGGTGAACAAGATATCACTCCCCGGTGTTTGGTTAGCCAATCCATGCCTAAGATGACATCTAAGCTATTGGAGGGTAATAGGGTTAGGTCAGCTCGAAAGTCAAGTCCCTCGATTGTGATTATCACTCCCCTACATATGTGAATGCTTCTGAAGGTTCCTAAGGGCGAGCTAGTTAGGATGGGGTTTGCTCTCGGGGTTACAGGTATGTTATGCTTACGTGCATATCCAGATGAAATGTATGAACATGTAGCTCCCGAATCGAACAGAACTGTAGCCATGTTACCCTGAACTAGGAACGTACCGTACACAGCATCAGGTGCAGCTTCAGCTTCCTCAGCGGTCATGTGGTTCAGTCTTCCTCGGGTGGCAGATCCCCGGTTTGGTGTGCCCTGTGCAGCTGCTGGTGCACGGTTGAGGTCGGGGCACGCAGCCACACGGTGTCCAGGCTTTCCGCATCCGAAGCAAGTGAAGGGCGCACTGCCTGCTGTAGCTGTCGCAGGAGCCTTCCAATTGCTTGTCCTTGGCGTGTTGGTAGCGGGGGCGGGTGTGTTCTGCACAGCTCGAGTCGGCGCAGGGTAGGTTTGAGCGGGGCGGTGATAGTTGCTGCTGTTGGTACCACCACGGCTCGTTCCCCAAGAGGGTCCCTGGCGAGTCCGAAAAGACGGAGGTGCACCCGTTCGCTGTCTCTGGGGTGGAGCAGTGCGAGCGGGTCCCTCAGAGCGGCGCTTCTTTCCCTTGTTCTGGGCCTCGAATTCCAGTCGTGCTTCCTTGCGATCCTTCTCAATCTCAATACAGCGGTCAATCAGCTCACGCAGAGTGTAGCTCTTGTTCCCTGACAGAGCCAACCTGATCTTGGTCTGAAGTCCCTTCCTGTAGTAGTACATCTTTTCCTTCTCGGAACTCACGCAAGACGCAGGTGCGTAGCGGAGCAAGCAGTTGAAGCGGGTGGTGTACTCGTGGATCCGATCAGCTCCCTGGGAGATGTTACGAAACTCATTCTCCTTGGCCTCCATGACTCCCTCAGGAATGTGGTGGTCACGGAAAGCCTCGGTGAACTCATCCCAGTCAATGCGGGCTGGATCCTCGTGAGCGCTGGTGTAGTTGTCCCACCATGCCTGTGCAGCACCGGTCAGCTGGTGGCTAGCAATCCCAACACTCCTCGTCGGAGCAAGTGGTCAGGTCCAGCTTCTTCTCCATCTCTTTAAGCCAATCGTCGGCAGCGAGGGGATCGCAGTCGGTCCCGTCGAAGGTAGGTGGCCTCAGCTTCAGGAAACCCTCCAGTTTCCTTTGGAAGTCATTCTGGGGTGGCCCGTGGTGCCTGTTCATCCCAGTAGCTATGGCATTCAGCAGCTGGGTCTGCTGAGCCATCACTTCCGCCAACGTCGGTGGCGGCGGCGGTGGCGGTGGCGGAGGCACGTTCTCGCCTTGTGGTGGCGGATCGATCACCGGCGGTGCATCCTCTGCCCGGCGCAGCTCTTCTTCCAGGTTAACTCCAGCACGTCTGCCAGCTGGGCGTCCACGGTTGCGACCACGCCCACGTCCTGGCGCAGGCGCGGGGGAGGGCTGGCGGTTCTCCAGGCGCGCGGAACGTCTCATTGACATCTGAAGTTATTAGGTACGTGCTCAGTGCAGTAATAATCTTGTAGTGGTTTAAGTAGGAGTTAGATGTTTTCAACGATTTAAATGAATTAAAACATTTTTCATGCTATCTTACACTCAACCAAAGAAGCATAAAGAACCATAAGAAGCATAAGATCCAAATGTCACTCATCACATGGTTATTATTATATAAAGGATGTTCCTAGCTGCTAAGAAGATCGTGCTATGCGCAGATAGCCAAATGACAGGACAACTCATGGTATCACTAGTCTAAGGGCCACGCAGGGTCCCATAAGCTACTGGTGCATAAGGTCAATGGCCATTTGATCGGGATCTCAATAGTACCGTCGTGCAGTGGACGAAGTGGTGGTCCAAGGCTGGTCATCTGCAAATTTTTCAAGAAACGGATTAGCAGGTCCTTGTATTAGATAAGCCATTGCATAAAAAGTGAATGCAAGGTCGGTAATATAACCGAAAGAGAGTCTGGTTTCCTATTCTAACGTCCATTTTCTATGGGTCTCGTCCTACAGTCAAGTATGGCTCTGATACCAACTGAAACGACCTCGATTTCCACGAAGGGAAATCCACAGGCTCGAATTGTAATTCAACAGATTGCTTGGGACAATCCATGAAATTACCCATATCTCAGTTGACACAACGATAAATAAGTCTTACATAAATATTTATTACATCGCCACACTGGCGGAATCAACAATCAGAGAAGCTTTAGAAGATGCGGAAGCGATTCATCCTTCACGGCCAACTTGAGTGTAACACGTGACCCTATTCCTCGTCATCATCTCCCTCGAAGTCGTACTCATTCTCGTCACCTGACAGCAAATTTATCAGTACGATTTGTACTGGCCACGGAGCCCACCTATGCAGCATTTGCTTTGTGGAAAGTGGATGCAAGGCTATACAAGCAGACCTATAGGCTGAGGTTTTCCTATGCAGCTGTAATCAATGTTTAATTAGTCAAGTTTTATCACCAGTTAACACCATTTTCCCTTTTCCCATCACCACACCTCACATACACACACCTCGCTCTCATTCGACAGGCCCAACTCCCTCTCGGGCCTATCTCAGCGGCACACTACCACAACGGGTACACTGCCGGAACAATGTTATCCAGGGGGAGAAAAGAATATGCTCTCATCTAATAGTGGTTGCAGAAACATTAGGAAAGGTCCATAGCCAACGAGTTGACTTATGTATCGATCGATCAACCATACACTCTGCAGAGGTTTTACTACTCACAAGATTAGCCATCATCGATGCTGTACAATCATCTAGGCAGAATTCCGGGTGCTTGCTTGCCTAGGTCGGTACCACCCTACCACTCAGCCCTGGGATATTCTGGATCCAACACCGTCATGCTGAGACTGGGAGACGCAGCACCGGGCCCAACCAGTGGTACTGCGCATCTAGGACGGTACGGGAATCTCTCCATCCGTCACCGCCCACCCTTATCACCTTTCAACCTAGCAGTAGTGGTACCGCCCTACCAAGTAGTCCAGCCGTCTCCCGCCCATCAGAAGCGAGCGAGTAGCAAGGGAATCCAGATGTTTCCGGTCACTAGTCAGATCCTAGGTTGTGACCAAGCAGGCATCTCCACTTAGGGGATACTCTCCCCGTGCTATCACAGCACCTCCGTCCACGGGCTTCAAACCACCAAGGCTATCCCACCCGGAACCTCCTCCACAACTTTACCCGCCACAGGTATCTCACTTTGGGGATGCCCAGGTTGCACCCCCGGCACGACTTGCCCCATGGGCTTGTCTCACATCCCACTTGGTCGACATCAACCCTTACCACGCACCCAAGACGCACGCAGCACTCTCTCCCAGTGGTTATAATCAGTTATACACCGTCCCAATTCCACCACATAGCATATAGCAAGTAGAAAGTAGTGGAAGAGTAACAGTAAATTAAGCAGCAGCTAACCTAACAGCGGATAGCAGGGTAAAGTCTTATCAAGGCAGGGAATTCAAATATACTACCATGCAACCAATCCATACATAATCATAAAGCAATAGCAACAATGTCATTTGCAATGCGTAATAGGATCTAAGGATTTGGTGGGACGTGGCACCTTCGTAGTCGTCTCCTAGCTCTTGGAAGTAATCGTGGTCGTCTTCCTTAGTCAGATCCTCCTCCGGCTCTGAAATCGAACACGAAATAGTCGCGTCAGCGACTCCTATAGAGTATTCCAGAAAAATCCAATAAAATAAAGAGCCAAATGCACACAAACACAGTCTTAGATTGTAGATCTCATTTTTCTGAGAATTTTGATATATGGTGCGCAATTTTTGGACTTCATATGAATAAGTTATGAATTTCCGAAGATTATCCTATTTTCTGAAAATGGGAAAACTGGTTGGTTAATAGGGGCAGCTCGGGATTGGTCCACGTGGCGCGCGGGTCCAGTAGTGCGGCGTGTGTCGCCTCATCAGAACACAAACCCGAGAGTCGCCCACCAGGTGTTCCATGCTGGTTCCCAGAGAGTTGCCGGAGTTGGCGTAGCTCGGCGTGGCTCGGCGGTGGTCGGTGGTAGCTCGGCTGTGGTTGGGGTATCTCGGCGGAGCTCGGCATAGTTCGGTTTAGCTCGGCGGGGCTCGGGCGAATCGGAGATTCGGGGCGCCGAGGGTGCCGTTCTCCCGAGCTCTCCCGGGGAGGCTCGGGCGAATCGGAGATTTGGTGCGCCCGAGGGTGCCGTTCTCCCGAGGTCTCCCGCGGAGGCTCGGGCGAATCGGAAATTTGGGTGCCCGAGGGTGCCGTTCTCCCGAGGTCTCCTGCGGAGGCTCGGGCGAATCGGACATTTGGGTGCCGAGGGTGCCGTTCTCCCGAGGTCTCCTGCGGAGGCTCGGGCGAATCGGACATTTGGGTGCCGAGGGTGCCGTTCTCCCGAGGTCTCCCGCGGAGGCTCGGGCGAATCGGAAGTTTGGGCGCCGAAGGGGCTGCTCTCCCGAGCTCTCCTGGGGAGGCTCGGGCGAATCGTAAATTTGGGCGCCGAAGGGGCTGCTCTCCCGAGCTCTCCTGGGGAGGCTCGGGCGAATCGGAGATTCGGTGCTAGCAGGGTTCCAGGGCGTCTGTTCAAGGCGGCGGTGTCTCTCCGGTGTGGCGGTCGGTGACAGGGCGGCGATGGCCATATCTCGGCAAGGCAGGGCTCGGCTTTCTAGCGGCGGTGCCGAGGCAGACTTGGCGAACCTCGGCGGCCTTTCTCCGCAGCGCGAGGCGACCGGGGGTACTCGGAACGGATCTTAAGCGAGGCGGAACCTGTCGGCGGCGATGTCGTCGCGACTGTGAGGTTCCGGCGGGGCTAAGGAGGTCTTCTAGGAGATGTATACGCGTCCAGGGTCTAAGGCGATGGTATACCAACTACTAATTTTGGCTACCGAGCTTTCCAAGGTGCTCGGCCGTGGCGGCGGCGTGTCGCCGACGACGGCGGAAGGCGGCATCGCGGCTACGAACAAGTATTGGTTCAATCGAGTGCGGTCTTGTCAAATTGGTGAGGCCAGAGAGGCATACAACACTCTTGTGGCGAACTTTAGCCATGGCATGACCTTTTTTTGGCGACGGCTCGCGGCGGCGCTCCGGTAAGGTCGCGGCGCACGCGGCCAGGGCGATTCAGGCTTCCTCTAGCGCTTAGATCCGCGTAGCTAGCTCAAGGGGGTCGTGGCCGTGCTCCACGACGCTCTAACCTATACGGTTGCTAGACGGATTGCTCGGAACGGGTGATTCGGCGTCGGAACGCGTCGGTGGTGAGCGCGCTCCGCCGAGAACGCGTCGTGCTGCGTTCTCGGTCTAGCAAGCTTGTAGTCCGGGGGTTTTGGCTGGTCGAGTGAGTGCATGGTGCAGGTGATCTTCCCGAGCCGGTATAGGCTCGTGCCTGCGCGTCCCGAGGGTGGAACGCCATGGCAAAAGCAGGGCAAGGTTCGGACATGGCGTGCGGTGGCTCACCGTGGTGTCGGTGAAGCTAGGATGGCGGTGCAGTGGCGAGTCGGAGCCGTGCAGAGCGATCGCAGTGCCGTGCCGCTCCTCGTCCGCAGCTCGGCTTCTCCTCCGTGTCCGGCTCCGGCGTGCTCCGCGGCGGCGGCGCTCCGGCAGCTTCTCCTCCTCTGCTCCGCCCTTCTCCTACGCTCTCTCTCTCGGTTTGGTGCGGTGTGCCGGTCTGTGCTGCGGTGGCGGCGAGGGGAAATGAGGGTAGGGCTTCGGGGTGCTCCAATTTATAGGCGAGCTTGGCCAGTCTCCAATGGCGAACGGTCTCGATTGCGCTCGGCCGATCGAAGGGCCGTGGCTCGAGTGGATCTAGGGCTCCGGATGGCGCGGGTTCGCTTGGCGGCCAAGAAAGGAGGGGACAGGAGGGGGACAGCGGGGTCAGGGCTCTGCCATGCGGTCGGCTGTGGGACCGGGGTCACGCCATTCGCGCGACACCCCCGGCAGGCGCGTCGCCTTCGTGAGGAAGAAGAACAGTGGGGGCGAGAGTGGCTGACAGGCGGGGCCGGGTTGGCAGCGAGCGCGAGCGCGAGCGCGTGTGTGCTGGTCGTGCGCGTGCGCTGCCGAGCCGCGACGTGGGCCGCGCGCGGTGAGATGAGGAGAGGAAGGTCGGGCGGGCTCGGGCTGGCTTGCTGGCCGAACTCTCTTTCTCCTTTTCTGTTTTCAGTTTAGTGTATATATACATATATTGCCCATTTTAATTTATTGAGTAAATACAAACATAAATTGCAATAAATCCCAAATGTGATGCATAAGTTATTATTCTATGTGATTGGAATTAAAATGCAAACTACACTCCTTTATTTACCAATTTCATAATGAAACCTATATGCTTGCACAAGAAAAATGGGTTTTCACAATAAATAAATGAAAAATTTTAATTGGTTGGGATTTTTAGATTGTGTGGATTTTTAGGGTTGTTACAACTATAAACCACCGAGCCTTCGCCAAAAGGTAAAACTGGTATTTATCCATATTTACTTTTCAGCATTGCATTAATATCTTAGTAGTTGCATATTTACTTTCCTGCATTTAAAAGAAAATAAAAAATATTTATTGCTTAGCATAATAAAATCTAAAAGCCCCATGTGACTAATTCTGTGGCATAGCCCATAAAGACTATTCACCGTGGTGGCACAAAATAATTTTGCCTCTAGGATAGATTTCTGCATCATATTAATTCCTGCAATTATAAAATTAAAAACACCAAAAATATGTGGGCACATGAAGGTCCACACCTTTTTAGAAAAATATTAAAAATATGTGGGCACATGAAGGTCCACTCACTTAAGGAAACTTCATGCTGGAACTATAAAATCAATCACTTACCATAGAGTGGTATTAACCTAACCTCTCTCCATGAGATTTGGTATTCTTATTTGCAATTGAGTTTTACAGGAAAATATAAGATCAAAGACCTAGTCAACTTGGTGCCCTTACGCTGCTGGTACGCCTGCTCTCAGAAGGATCACTCAGCTTGTAACATCAAAGACCCTATTAAACATCCAGCTTGGGGGAGGGCACCCTCCACTCTAATCCAGCTAAGTATAAGTTTCCTACCTTATTATTTGTACCATATTTTTTTTCGCGTAAGTTAGCTAGTGAGATAAAAATTTAAAAACCGAATAAATAATGTTTAGGTTAGTTAGTGTGCTTGAATAAAATAAAAAGAGAGTGCTTACAATAATCTTGCTCAGACTAGATGGAAACCATGCTTAGGAATTTAATAAGTAGCACCCCACCATGATTCATCATAGCACTTAGTTTTCAACCTTGAATCATCCCAAGTTTTAGACACAACCATTTTAACTTAAAGATTTACTTTGAAACCTGAAACTTGTGGGTAGCAAATGCTTGATCTAAATCTAAGTAATTGAGGGATATGATATGCAAGGTTTGAGCTGCTATTTATCTTGTTCCTAGTGATACTTGAATTCTGGAGATTTATTTTGAAAATTCTAAAACCACATGATGAGTTCCTATATGACAAGAACTTTACATTCCTACCACAGCTATACATGCTAGATTAGAAAAAACATACACACTTAATGCTACTTGTTTTGTTTTGAGTTTAGCCAAGCTTTGTTGATACCTTAGGAACTTGTCATGCTTTTACAATCAAGATCATGTGCACTCCACCCAAAATGCACTACTCAACTCCTGGGTAGGCGCATCCACATTTCATACATTCCATCTATTCCACCCAAAATATATATACCCCATTGGTTACCCCAGATCAATGCTCCAAAGTTCTTGTTGCTATCTCTCAAAAGAAAAAGAAAAGGGAAGTACTGTTGTAGAGAAGAGGCATGTGGCTATGCAAAAGAGTGAGATGAGAGAAAACAATGGGTACAAAGATGCCTGTCTGAGAGGTAAAAATGGACAAGTGCATGATTTATCAAAACAATGGGTACTCTGATGCCCGCCTGAAAAAAAGAAAGAGAAAGATAGCCCATGTTGTCCTGCAGCACAATTCCCTAGTATTGAAAAACAAGAAAGAGAGAGATGCTTTCAAGGAGCGACAGAGTAGAATTAGGATTAGCCACCAAAAATATCCACCTACCACCTCGCATCCACATACATGCACATCTTGATCCAATTGTATGACTTGTTTCCTTTAGATCCATTGTTTGACTTTACAACATACTCATTACAAGTATATATGAGCTGTCTCCTTACCCATGAGCTCCACATAAGCCATTAGTTATAGGGTGAGAGAGAGAAGGCATGCATCACTATTGCCTTGGTAAGGATCCATAAATACCACATATTGAGAGACTTGAGAGAGTCATACACAGAAAACTCTGAGTTTTATTTTGAAAACTTGCAAAAGCTCCAGGATAAGAGTTGAATGACAGAGCTTGAGACATAGTGCTTAGCTTAGACATTCCGTACTTCGATTGCCCAAGACCCAAGAAAAAGCTACAAGCTCCATGGTTGACGGTAATAAAGGTAGATCTGAAGGTTAGCTTAGTCTACTCTAATCCTTGAGTACTTCTTTGTTTAAAGCTAAATACTTGTGAGGGGTAGCTATAACTTATAATATCTGCTGAAGTTTGGCTTTGCTAAGGGACTAGCAAAGGTTAAGCTTGGGGGACCTTGTTGACGGTAATTATTGTATGATTTTACCCGTCAACTAAATATGAAATAAGGATATAAATGCAAACACCACCATAGAATAGGGCTTTAACTGACAGAATTCCACAGTTTTGGTGCATCAGTGTTTTGCAGGGGTTATCAAGAAAAGATCCAAGGGAGGCCCACATGTCGGATTAAAATAAAGAATTCCACCGCGAAAGGAGATAAAAAATATTCCAGAGAACACCAGAGACACGCTTGACGAAGCGTGGCCCAGATAGCAGAGAGGGTGGATCGGCCGATCCCCCAGAGAGTCCTCTTCGTCTGCGTTTCGACGTGGACCCACATCCCGAAATTTCACGCAATCTTAGCCGCCCGTTGAAGTCGGTTCATCCCACCGGTCTATATAAGGACCCCTAGACCCCCAGGGTTTGATATCAATCATTCAGTCATCAACCATTTCAGAGCTAGAAACCCTAGAATCATTAGAGCTTCACTATCTAGAGCATAGCTACATAGGTTAGAAGTAGAAGGAGGCGAGTTCTACTCGAGTTCCGGATCTGTCTAGAGCTAGAAGGCTTCCCGAAGCCATTGTATGCTCTCTCTTGTATCTTAAACCTCTCTTGAGTGCTTGAGATAAAGTTGATTGACATTGTTCTACTATTGATTATGTTCTCAATTATGCTATTCATTGCTTATCTAGATTGTATACTTTGCATAGTTAGGATGCATTCATATTCATACATAGGTTTGTATAGCGCTCATTCATTGATGTCATGAGTGGGTGATGAACAACATGTAAGCATGGTGCTTAGATGTAGTTTGTCTGCAAATGTACCCTACATTTTGGGTTCTGTGGTAGATCGCGGATGTGACACTCTTATTGAGTCCTTTGTAGTCCACACTCCGAGAGTAGGGAGAGTAGAAAGTTATTATTACTTTAGGAGGCTGGCTATGATCTTGATCAGTATGAATATGAAGTATCTTCGCCATGATTGCTAGTATAATTGCACCAATCTAATATGTCTTTGATAGTATAGTTAGAATGACTTAGGATATCCTTATGCTTCAATCTAATCCATGCTAGTGCCTAGATAGGAAGTGCTTTAAGTGATCATTATTATTATTGATTGATTGATTGATCATTATGCTTATCATACATATCATTATTATTGTGACATAATCCCTGTTTTGAGTAAATAGGTTATGCATGGTTGTCTCCATATTTGCATATGCATATGACATCTATCTATCTACCTACATCCCATTTATTGCCAACCCTTCCCAGTGGTCAAATATAAATGGCAACCCGGAATACTCCTGGTAAAATGCTACAATGGTATAATTAATCTGTGCGCTTGCAGATACTTTGAACTTAATATTTTATATTCTCTTTAGTCACTTGCATCTATAATAACTGTTTAGTATTACTCTGGGTAGTTTCCATACACATCTCTTATATTCATGCTAGGGATGACATCCTAGTTATTATGAGAGATATAGGTTCAAGAGAGGTGGCTACAAGTGACACTTAATTAGTACCAACAAGCATTTTTGGCGCCGTTGCCGGGGATAGAGTCTAACTCTATTTTTGGTAATGACATTAGAAATGCCAACAACAGGCCATTAGGTGAAAGTAATATAAATTGGGACTAAATTCGATATTCAAAAGAATCCCAAGGCAGGAATCCGGAACAAATTAAATAGAAAAGCCTGAACTTTCATCACGAGACAAGGCGCATAACCGACATCAAGTGGCCCAAATCCACTCTGCAACTGACCTACCAAGGTCGGTTAAGAGAGGCGGTGCCAGGGGCGCGGCCAGGCCCAGCAAACCGTCAAAGGCCACAACCTTTCTTTTGTCAGTTCCAAAGGTGGAAATATAGGAGATTTCTCGAATATCTGTTCCAGAACAGCCTTTGGACCAATATTTAAAGATGGCCAAGATCCCTCCCTCAGATCATGATTTAACAACCCAAGAAGAGCAACCTCCATGATTATTAGCTTCTAGCTAGATTAGAAAAGGATAGGGAGATTAGAAGAGAGTTGGAGAAGCACTGGAGTTGTCGACTACCTCCTCTAGAAGCTCCAATAACAAAGTGCCAGACTTGTCGGCGCCCTCCTCTAGAAGCTCCAACAACATTCGTCAGAAGTAGTGCCGGACTTGTCGGCTCCCTCTTTACTTCAATCTCTATGATTAAGGTACTAATTGGAGTACTAATTTTGTGTTCATCAACATTTGCAATTTTTTAATTAAGTTATCTTTGAATTACTTTTACTTTTTGGATCATCGTTCATCCTTGTGGTGAATTCTCTAGTAGAAGACTGTCGGTGTAGGACACCCTAAGGGTTCCCCGCATAGAAGGAAGAAGACGTAGTCCAACTAGGATATCCCACATGTAGTCCTAGTAATATTACTATCATGTAATCCTACTAAGACTTCTACATTGTAAACTGACTAGGACTGCTGCCCCCAGGACTATAAAATGGAGGGTAGGATTCGCTAGATTGGCACCTGGTACCTAAGCACAAAAAGTCGAGATCTCCATGTAACACACCAGATAATACAATCCAATGCAAAGGCATATGCCGACTGGACGTAGGGCCATTACTCGATTATGAGGGCCTGAACCAGGATAAATCGACTGTCTTCGTGTTTTCCACCGAGTTTCGGAGTTCGCTGAAGCCCGAACAATTGTTCTGGGTGCCCCCGTGGCAGGATATCGATCGTAAAACACCGACAAAAACTCTAGATAGAGACAAAAGTTCTTAACCAACGCTAGAGAAGAAATAGAGAGCGTAGGCATGGTGTCTAGGCTAGAAATTGCCTTTGTTTACATTGTTGCTCACGATTGGGGTGATAGGTGGCAGGTGGGCATAGCCCTGTCTGTCCCTTGTAATCCCCTATGTCCGGGATCGATGTAGAGCTACATGCCGGTATTGCTTAGCAGACTAGGTGCAATCCAGTGCCCGAAGTAAGTAATAAGTAATCAAATTTATCTTTAATCAAGAACAACTGAATATAGAAGAACCTCACTATCCGAGTTATCATCCCTTCCTTACTAGGGAAAACTAGTAAAGAGGGATAAGAAACCATACCGTTCCTTGTGAAATACGATACCCTAAATACTTTTGGGTGAAGTGTTCTATCGTTAATTTCGTGCGCTTATGGATCCCTTCGCTTCGCTTAGAAGCACTAACAGCCTCCCCTGCGCGTGGACCCACTTTTCGACTCTCTAATGGTTTGGGGGTGGGTCGGTGCAATTACCACAAAGGGGGTCGGTTTAGGGTTGTAATGAAGGAATATTCTAAGGAATGCATCCCTCCTTTCCTCCTATAAATAGTGAGCCTCACCCCCTCATTTGAAACAACACACAAAGGGAAGAGCACACCACAGAAGAGCTTCACTCCAAAGGGCATTGACCTAGTAACTATGTAGAGTTGGACAATGAGATGTGAGGAAAGAGGGAGGGGAAGTACCAGACTTGTCGGTGTCTCCCGAGCTTGTATCTCGATGAATACTTGCTTGGCTCCTTCACGGGATCTTGGCTAATAAGTGTTCTTGCTTCTTATAGTCTTTATCGCCTTTTGTTTAGTTGATCTTTATCTACACTTCTTTGCGGGTTCGTTGTTCGTCCCCGTGGAGGATGTTCTAGTAGAGGGCCCCTGATAAAGATAGGATCCCTGATCTTGCACTAGATTAGTAATCGATAGCGTAGGCATGAAGTCTAGGCTAGAGGCTACCTTCGTTTGCCTTGTACTCCACGGTTGAGGGGCAGGCGGTAGGTGGTGATAGCCCAGTCTGTCCTTTACAATCCCTAGCAGACCAGGTACATTCCAGTGCCCGAAGCAAGCAAGTAGAAGAAGAGTTTAGCCATCCAAAAGACCCCAAAAGCTATAGGAATCCGTCTCTACCACTTTCCATTTCTACCCTTGTGTTGTCGTTGGATGAATTTGCTAGAAGGAAGTACCTCCGTACCCTCTGAAAAACACAATACCCAGAATACTTTCGAGTGACAACTACAACAGTAATTCCGTACGTTTGTGGATTCATCTGTATTCATTAAGAAATACCAAAAAGCTTTCTGCTGGCGCCATTGCCGGGGATAGATTCTGTCTTTATTTTTTGTGATGACGCTAAGAAATGCTAATAGGTGGCCCACCCGTCAGTGAGGCGGAGAGAGGCGGGCAGGCGAGCGTGAGGGCGGTGTGGTGGGCCGCGAGCACTAGGCCAGCTGGGGTTCTCATGCCAGATTGGCCTTCTCTTTTTCCTATTCTATTTCATCCTCTTTTCAGTTCTGTTTTTTCATTTTATGCTACACCTTGGCCCTATATGTGTATATATGTGCTGCCAATCTACACCCTTATGGGAGTCCTCTAGCTAGGGTCCTCTAGGGTTTAGAGCTACATTCCCAAGGGTTCACGCATGTCTTAGTTATTAGCAAAAAGGTTTTTTATTTTATTATCAATACAAAAAATCAAATAAAATTCAAATTACAAGTTATGGTTAAATGCAAATGCTCAAACATGCTATTGGGGTCTACTTGTGCAACTACAAGAGATCTTCCTAGTATGCCACTCATCATGCATGGGTAATTTTGGGCAATGCTAAGGTATAAATATTACCTCTCAAATAAATCTGGTCCATTGAATATTTAGATTTTTTGAATTACTTAATAAATTAATAAATCTTGAAATTGATTTTCCTTTTCTGGCTCCTGAAATCGCGGCATAAGTTGCCGGCCTTAGGCATGTGTGCACGTCATCCGGGCTCGTGACGTTCACCGTGCTCTAGAAATTGACGCCGACCTAGAGATCAAAGATGGGCAGGTTGCCGAGGCCGTCGTCCACGGTGTTCGCCGCCCCCGACAGGCCGCAGTCTACATTGATGAAATCTGCAACAACAATACACAAGGATAATTAGTAGAGTACTTAGGGGGTGTTTAGATCCTAAATTTTTTAGGATTTTGGCCCTGTAGCAGCGAGTAATCTTTTGCAATAAGTGTCCAATTATAGCCCAAGTAAACTCAAAAGATTCGTCTCGTGATTTACAGGCAAACTATATAAACATGCAGAAGTTTCATCTACATTTAATGTTCCATGCATTTGTCGTAAAATTGATGTGACGGAAGTTTTGGGATTTTAGAGAGGAACTAAACACCCTCTTAGTTTCTCTTCAATCATGCATGGAGCTATTCATCGTAAATCCGTCGTGAAATAAACTCAGTCGGGATGCGCATGTGGAGCATACCGATGCTGTTGGGATGGGCGCAAGCTTGATGTACGCCTGCGAAGACAACAGCGACGAGGCAGATAAGCAGCAACCATGATGTTGCGGCTAGTGCCTCGGTGTTGACATTGCACAAGCAAAGCTGACAGGAGCAAGGCACTAACCCTGGAATTTGTACATTCTTGTTACAAGCATAAGCTTCAGCTACACTAGTGAAGCCTGTCTAATCGGATGCAGTAACTAGTAGACACAGTAACAGAGAGGAATCCAATCCGATTTATCCGATTTTCGATATATAAATATTTCTTTTTATCTGATTTTATAAAATAAATAAATAAAAAATTATTTAAGATGTTACCTCTTAGTAGTAATATTTGATGGTTACCGTCCAATCCAATTAAATAAACGGTTTACATTGGGCTACCGTAGCGATTCTCGGTATTTTTTAGGTATTTGAAATCTGCAGCATGCACAAAGTTGTGCGTACCTGTCTCATCACATGGCGACCAAATTATTTGCACGAAACAACCGGGTGTGCCGAAGCTTCCAATCGAATCTCCCTTGGCCGCCGGCTAGAAATGCTATGTCTGTTTGTCTTGGAGCATAGTGCTGTGCCTTTCTTATCCCGTGGCCGAATTTTAGGGTCTAACTATATATTACAGAGAAGAGTTTTCAAGACCGTGATCACGTTGCAGCCTGATGACTTGGGGACGATGGATCAAAGCCTCCTCATCTGACGATAATATCCTACTTGCATCTGACGCTTTGTTTTTTCTAGTTGCGTAGCTCAGGCTCAGAGTCAAAGCTCGATCCCCACGATCGAGAATCAGCACCGGAGTTCTTAACTACCCATCTCCAGTATTGTATTGCATATGAAGTGACAATGATTAACTGTTGCCTTGGCCTGCATCACATATTGACAAACGAATGGCCACACGCGTCTGGGCTACTACTGGTAGGTTCAAACGGGAAGGTTGCGTTGGTTCCCTATGCCACGGATAATCTGATGGTTGACAACGATCTGGGCAGTTGGCCTGGGGATGACGCCTCACGAAAGCTCACCTACAGCATCTCCAGGAAGGCAGGAACACAAAGAAAACTCTGGGGGACCCATCAGGGAAGTGATAGATGTTTAGGTTCCATGAAGCAAACCACTTTGAATTGCCAGAAGCGGAGTACTTGCACTTCTTTTGTCAGAGATTCTCCATTTGTCTTTGGTGATTGTTTTATGCCAAAAGGTATGGAGTAGCCCGCCGGAAGCAGTGTACGTAGAGAGGTTCGGATGTGGCTGAAAATATTGAATGCAAACCTCCGGGTGCTGCGTGTTGTCACTAGCCAGCTACCCCGGTTGCAGAGCAGAGGACGACAGAGGTGTAGTTTTTGTTCTTTGAAGTCTAAAGATCAAGGACTGTTTCATCGAATAGTGGACTGTTTCATTCGTGATTGTGTCCATGGATGCAGTACTACTTGCCTAGCCGGGACTACCCATTTGCATTTTTGAATCTCATGAAATAGCAAATTTAGAAATTCAGCGCACTCAAAATTCAAAGCTCAATACTGACGTTGTGTGTTTGTGATAACAACAGCCCACACGTGTGGGGCAACCCAGACGGGATCCAGTGTGCCATGGAGATGATGCCGCTGCTAGACTGGCAAGGCCCGCTGTGGCTGCTCATGGACTGAGACAAGTTCCACGAGGCGAAGAACGTCTCCCGTGGGGCGTCGGCGCACGGGTGCCCATCACCTTCGTCGACATCACCACCATGTCGGAGCGGCGCAAGGACGGGCACACCTCTGTGCACACCATTCGGCAGGGCAAGCTGCTCGGCCCCGAGGAGCAGGCCAACCCGGGCACCTACGCCGACTGCATCCACTGGTGCCTCAACGGCGTGCCCGAGATCTAGAACCTCATACTCTACACACAGATAATCTCTAGTCCTGCAGTCTAGTTTGAGTAAAACTGCTAGAGACCGGTGGTAGATGGCAAACCGCCAATTCGATTCGTAGGTTGGGATGACATGGCTTGGCTGGTGGTTTAACACGGTGGTGCGGTGCGGGGGTGGTGATCATGTCTTAGCTGGAGCGCACGACTGATGAGGTAGTATGGACTCAATTCAGATAGGTTTTGTGCTGCTTCGGGCATTGTTGCGCATCATTGTGAATATTGATACTTAAAAAACAGATATCGAACATCCATATTGTTAGTTTCACAGTTTTGTAACAGACGGATAAAAAAAAATTCATCCCGTTTTCATCCTTACTAAGCAGTCACCGCACTCAAGTGCTACCGTACTCGCTCTGGTTTCCAAATACATGTCGTTTTAGGGGCGCAAAGCAAAATAGCTTAAAATATTTGGTTTTACCCTTTTGTGACTTAGCCGGGCTAAAATGCACCTGCATGTACACATGCAAAGGGCACTGCTGGCAGAAACCACCATAGTCTGTCTAGACATTAATTGTAATGCCAGCTAAGCGCTATGCTAATGTGTGTTGACGGTAGTTATTGTATGATTTCATCCGTCAACTAGACATGAAAAATGGTATAAAAGCAATCACCAACATAGAATAAGGTTTAAAGTGACAAAATTTCATAAGTTTTGGTGAATCTGTGTTTTGCATGGAGTAATCAGGAAAAGAACCAAATGGGAGCCACATGTCACATAAATACATCGAATTCGTGTGGGCTCCGAGTCAAGAACATTCTATAGAACACCAGAGACCTACATGTGAAAGCGGGGCCCAGACGGTAGACCAGAGGCCAGGTCGACCGAACCCTGGCCCACCTGTCAGCCTCCAGCATCTTATGTCGGTTCTCCACTGCCTTTAAGATTTCATCTGGTCCGTTGCTCAAGGTTGGTTTGATCCGAGGGCTGAGATTCACCTCTCTGGTCTATATAAGCAGCCCCAGACCCTAGGGTTCCAAAGGCACCAATGAGTTCAAGTCATTTGCTCAAGTTCTCGGAGTCAAAAACACTAGTTCATTATAGCTCCACCATCTAGAGCATTGATACATAGGTTGAGAAGTAGAAGCAGGCAAGCTCGGCTTGGATTCTAGATCATGCCGGGAACGTGGCTTCACGGAGCCTTTGGTAAGCTCTCTCATTTATCTTTCTGTATTTACTTTGCAAGATACAATATATTTGACATTCCTTTATATATTGTTGTTGATGGTAATTATTGTATGATTTTACCCGTCAACAAAACATGAAATAAGGGTATAAATGCAAACACCACCATAGAATAGGGTTTAAACTGATAGAATTCTACAGTTTTGTTTTGCAGGGTGTTATTCAGAAAAGAATCAAAAGAAACCCACATGTCGGACTAATACATCGAATTACACGGTGAAAGCGTGTCAAGAATATTCTAAAGAACATCAGAGACTCACCTGCAAAAGTGGGACCTAGATGGCAGAGAGGGGGGTCGGCCGATCACCCCCTTTATCGGTCGATCCTTGGCCCCACCAGTCAGCCTCTAGTTTTGTATGTTGGTTCTCCACCGTCTTTGAGGATTAATCTGGACCACTACCTTAAGTTGGTTTGATCCGAGCGCTGAGATTCATCATTCCGGCCATATATATACAGCCCCAGACCCCCAGGGCTTCATATCAATTCGTACCTAGTTCATAGCATCTAGGAACTAGAGCCATGAACCCAAGATAATTAGAGCTTCACCATCTAGAGCATAGCTACATAGGTTTAGAAGTAGAAGAAGGCAAGTTCTACTTGAATTCCGGATCTTGTCTGGAGCGAGGCTTCCCGGAGCCATTGTAAGAAGCTCTATTGTATCTAGTACCTCTTATGAGTGCTTTAGATATAATTGATTGACATTGTTCTACTTATTGATTATGTTCTCAATAATTCTATTCATTGCTTATTTAGATTGTATACTTTGCATAATTAGGAAGCATTCATATTTATACATAAGATTGTATAGCTCTCATTCATTGACAATATGGATGGGTGACCGACATCATGTAAGTATAGTGCTTAGATGTGGTTTGTCTACAATTACACCATATATTCTGGGTCATGTGATAGATCACGGATGTGATACTCCCGCTGAGTCCTTTGTAGTCCACTACTCGAATATTGGGATAGTAGGAAGTTATTATTGCTATAAAAGGCTGGCTATGTTCTTGATCTTCCATAGTAATATTCCCTTATGTGTGAATATAAGGTATCTTTGCCATGATAGCTAGTATAATTGCACCAATCTAATATGTCTTTGGTAGTATAGTTAGAATAACTTAGGAATATTCTTATGCTTTTGGCTAATCCATGCTAGTGCCTAGATAGGAAATGCTCTAAGTGATTTACATTATTATCTATGGATTGATCATTATGCTTATCATTCATATCATGATTATTATGACATAACCCCTGTTCTGAGTAATTAGATCATACATGGTTATCTCCATATTGCATGTGCATATGAGAATTATCTATCTGCCTTTTTATAGCCAAGCCCTTCGTAGTGGTAAAAATATAAATTGACAACCCGTGATACTTTTGGGTAAAATGCTACAATGATGCATATTTTATCTATGTGCTTGCGGATGTACTATTATTATTTCAGTCACTTGCTAGAGGAAGTCCATGAGATCTTTTGGAATCATGATACGGATGACAACCTAGTTATTTCTGAGAGATAGATGCTAAGAGTTCAAGTGATCTGTAGCTAAATCAAGTGGCAAGTTAATCTATTACATCTAACGTTTCTGGCTCCATTATTGGGGATAGAGCTTATCTCTGTTTCTAGTGGTGACGCTAAGAAATACCAACAATTGTACATGTTCTCAATTGTGCTATTCATTATATGTCTTTATATTCAAACATAAGATCGTATAGCACTCACTCTTTGATATCATGGGTGAGTAACCAATGCATGTAAGCATGGTGCTTAGATGTTGTTTGTCTGCGAATGCACCCTATATTTTAGGACATGTGGTAGATCGTAGATGTGATACTCTTGTTGAGTCCTTTGTAGTCCACTCCTCAAATATAAGGATAGTAGGAATATATTATTACTTTAGAAGACATGCTCTACTCTTGATCTTCCTTCCTTATGTATACTTATAAAGTATTCTTTTCATGATTGCTAATATAATTGCACTAATCTAAGTACTCCCTCCGTACCCACAAAGCATGTTGTTTAGGACAAGATTGTGCATACCAAGGAGTGATTAATTAAAAGACATTTTTCCTTCTTTTTCCTTATTAAATAGGTGTGCGTGTGTGACCTATACAACAACATTTCGTAGTCGAATGGTAAACTCTCCTTGGCCCGAGGCAGAAGTCCCACGTTCGAGCCCCTTCAAGCGCGTTGTTTTTTTTAAGTGCTCGCTGATTAATGCATCAACGAGTGAAACGCCAGGGGTACATGCATCCAGCTCGGCAGTCATGAACGCAGAACAACTTCCTTCGTGAAAACGCCCTCCAAGTCTAGAACGACATGCTTTGTGGGTACGGAGGGAGTATGACGTTAATATATAAATTAGAATGACTTAGAAATATTCTTGTGCTTCTACCTACTCCATGTTAGTGTCTAAATAGGGAGTGCTCTAAGTGAACTGCATTATATCATATGTGATTTGATCATTTAACTTTATCACTCATTATTACTTATCATGTGACTTAACCCTATTATGAGTAAATTGAGCATACATGGTTATCTCTCTATTGCATGTGCATATAAGTACTATCTATTTTCTTATCAATGCCAGTCCCTTCCTAATGTTAAAAATATAAAACGACAACCCCAGAATACTTTAGGGTAAAATGGTAAAATTGTATATTATCTATGTGTTTGTGGATACCTAGTAATCATATTGTTATTATTTTAGTCACTTGCAATAATTACTGTGCCGATCCATAAGATCTTTTAAATACATGCTAGGGATGTACAACTTAGTTATTCTAAGAGATAGAGTGCAAAGTACAAGTGACTAGTTAGCGCGACCAAGTGTCATGTTAAGAAATACCAACTAGCATTCTTGGTGCCGTTGCCGGGAAGGCTGATGGCTATATAAAGAAAATAGATGCTCATTGCCCTTGTCTTTTGTCTACTTGTGTATTTTATGTAGGGTAATGAATGATTGGATTTGACCTTTCGAAGAACTTTGTTAAAAATCTAGAAGCTTTGATCAGGAAAACTCGAGCCAAGCTCAAGATGATTCCCGATCCGCAACCGGAATACACTCATTTATGAAGAAATTTGAAGCGATACCAACAAAATTCTTCGCCAATTCTCTACTCCAAACACTGCTAACATCCGTACTGGATCACCAACTGATGATGGAGACAATGAATTTGAGCTTAAGCCTACGCTTATCAGTATAGTGCAAGCTAGTCAATTTTGTAGAAAGGCACACGAAGATGCAAGTGTACATCTCCAACATTTCCTAGAGATTTGCAACATCTTCTGCATCGCCTATTTTTATTTTCACTATTGAGAAAAGCAAAATAGTGGTTCTATGCCAACAAAGACAGGAACATAATACATGGGACATCTGCTCCACTGCTTTTCTAGCAAAGTTTTTTCCTGTGGGCAAAACAAATACTATACGAGGAAAAATCTCAAGTTTTCAGCAACATCATGATGAATCTTTTCCCAAGGAATGGGAACGCTTTCAAGATTATATTTCAGAATGTCCTCACCACAGGATGGATAATTGGTTGCTTATATAGACCTTCTATCATGGGTTGAACACTAGCACCCTTGAGACCATGGATGCTGTTGCTAGAGGCGCATTTCTATCACTCACCATCAGAGAAGCAACTGCTCTTGTTGAGAAGATGGCATCCAACTAGAGTTGAAATGAAGAACGAACTCGACCTTGCAAGAGAGGAGGAATGCACCAGCTCAAGGAGGTAGACATGATGTCTGCCAAGATGGACCTACTGATGAAGAGGCTTGATGACCTAGCTGATGAGAAAAGAGAGGTCAGGCACATTCATGACTCCTACATGACATGTAAAGAGTGTGAAGGCATTATCCACTCAGGCCACAATTGTCCACAGATTCAGGAGGATGTGAACTGCATCAGCAACAACACAAACTATTGTCCTCATAATCAAGGTTGGAATCAGCAACAAAGGCTAAATTACTTTGGTAACTACTCAAGTAAATACCAAGATAATAACTTCAACACCTTCAGCACACCTCTGTTGGATCAAATATTGAAGAAGCTAGTCTCCAATGTTATGTGTTAGAAACCAACAACAATAGAATGGATAGTTTTGCCACTGCCATTAAGAACCGGCATGGCTTCAATAAAATGCTAGAGTCAAAGAAGCTCAGTTGGCATCTTCTGTTCCTCCGGCCAATGAAAGAAAGATTCTAGGCCAGCCTCTAGAGTTGGAAACTACAAATCTTGTGGACATATTCAATGCAGGATGGTACCACATAGATCTAATAGGAGGTTGGATGGATGACTCAATGACAGAGAAGAAGAGAGATCTCCAGGAAGGCCTGTCATACCAATAACCATTTTTCAAAACATGTTTGAAGAAGCAATATGTGACTTTAGTGCAAGTGTCAATATCATGCCCAAGGTAATTTATGAGAAAATTCATGATGATACAATACTACACCCAACCATGTGTTTGCGGCTTGCAGACCAGTCACTCTACTACCTGAAGGGTATTCTTGAAGATATCTATGTATGAGTTGGATACTCGTATAGATTTTGTGGTAGTTAAAACAAGAGGAGATGAGAATTCACCTATCATCTTGGGTCGACCATTCCTGAGCACTAAAGGCCATCATTTACGCCGATATACCCAAGATCCGTTTCACGATCAAGGGTATGAAGGAGAGATTCACTTTCAAGAATAAGACACTGCAAACTCCTGCACATCCATAGACGCCATTCATCTATGAGGACAAGTCAGCACAGAAGAAGACAACCAGAAGAAAGAACAAGATCAAGCAAACACATACTGGAGCAATGGGGATGATCAATTCAGTTCGAGCTAAGTACGATCACCTCCTTGACTCACCACACCTGCCTAATCTAGATAATCTAGGTATGCCAACTATTGAGTGCACAATCAACTGAAGAATCTTCCACAAGACCTTCTACAACACTGGATCGAGTGTCAACATAATGGCCATGGTAACTTAGGAATTCATATTGGTTAAAACACCCTTGTATCCCACCTACATGTAGCTGCAGATGGCAGATTAAATGTTTAGGTTCCAAGACGGGATTGCAAGAGATGTCATGGTAAATGTTCAAAATCAATATGTCCCCACTAATTTCTTGGTCCTAGACATGGGAGAAGAAGAGTACGAACCACCGATAGTACTTAGAAGACCATTCCTCAACACCACACGATCAATCATCTATATGAAATCAGGAGAGGTCCACTTCCAAGTCCCCACAGAGAAGGTGTGTCGCTATTTCAATAACTACACAACCAAAGAGCAGCTAACAACGAAAAATCAAGGAGGAGACGTCGTTCATCCCAACGTCAGAAGAACCAACCACCCAAGGATTGTTGGGCAGGCTATGAAGGAAAATTTGTAAGGGGTGATGAGACTCTTACATTGGAGAGGATGCAGAGTGAAGAAAAAGAGACTGCAAAGGAGAGTCCTCCTCAGCATTAGCACCAACTTCACCAACCTGAAAGGAATGGAGAAAGGAATCACCTTCCAGCTCATCATCAAAGGTGCAACCAGGGTCACCATCTCAACCCGGCGATGCACCAAGCAAAGAATGAACAATACAAGAAGCCCTGTTCGGAGGACTCTAAATCACCGAGCCTTCGCAAAAAGGTAAACTTAGCACTTATCCATATTTCATCATTTCTCTTTAGCATATTGTTGGTATTAATTAAGTGTCACTTGGTAAATTACTTAGCCACCTCTTTTAAACCTACATCTCTTACAATAACTGAGTTGTGATCCTCAGCATGAATATAAGAGACATGTATGGAAACTACCCAGAATAATACTAAGTAGTTATTATGAATGCGAGTGACTAAAGAGGATATAAAATATAAATAATCAAGTTTAAAGTATCTGCAAGCGCACAGATTAATTATACCATTGTAGCATTTTACCCGATTATTTCAGGGTTGTCGATTTCTATTTTTACCATAGGGAGAAGGTATGGAGCCAGGCATGAGTGGATAGATTCAAGATACATTACTTATGAATAGAATCAATCACATAGCACATACTTAAACAGGGTAGGTCGATAATAAAGATATGATATGATAATAAAGGCTTAGATAACTTTTCCAGAGAGGTGTGGACTACTCAAAATTAAAGTCAACCAAAGCATAGGATTACTTAAGAGATCAGATTCTTATGTTATTCCTAATTAATTATGTTATTCATCTACTCTAGCAAATATACAATCATATATAGCACAATTGACTCTTTATCTATGCATCAGGAACATTATTCAGGAAGAACAAGAACAGAGCAAGTCTAACTTCATAATTTACTTTTACTCTCTCTACATACGGGGAGTGGACTACAAAGGACTCAACGGGAGTGTCACATCCGCGATCTACCACATGACCCGGCATATAAAGCGCATTCGCAGGCAAATAATATCTAAGCACCATGCCTCTATAATATCTACCACTTAACCCACTCGAGTACTGGATTAAGCGCTTTGCGAACTCATGCATAAACTCATTACCAATCATAACTATAACAAATATACTACTAGAATAAACTAGGAACATAATAAACCAAAACATAGTCATAAAATAGCATAAAGTCATAATAAGAGGTAATACACCGGATTTACCAATCTCTAGTAAATAGGCGATCCAGAATCCTGAGCCGAAGGCTCAACTCTACTTCAATCTGCTATCTAGGTCTAAACTCGAACTTTGAGTGTGTAACCCTAATCTCTGGTGGAGAGCTCTTCTCTTGATATGAGATATGAGATCTGATTTATCTAATATGAAACCCTGGGGGGTATGGGGGTTCTTATATAGGCCGGTGGGATGAACTATAGTCCTTGGATCTGTAACACCCTAAAAATCACTTTTGGGAAATAGGATAAAAATTTGCCAAGCACTTGTATTTTCCCTCTCTTGAATTAATTAGGTAAATAATAATTTTATAAATGATATGGAAGCTTGATTATTCTGTTGCATACATGCTGGTGCATTTTATTCATGCTTGTGTGCAGGCTAGATTGCTTGAAAAAGTATTTCAAAAATCCAATTTCAAAAGTGTGCAAATTTGTGAAATCAGAAAAAAAGAAAAGCCTTTTATTTTTTTCCCTCTCCCTCCCTTTCTCCTGTTTAGCCGTAGCCAGCCCAGTCCCTCCTCCCTCTTCTCTGCGCGCGCCCGCACCCGCGAGTGGGCTGCCGGCCCAGTGCCGCCCGCTGCGCTGCCGCTCTCCCTCTCCCGCTGGCAGCCCACTCGTCAGTGGCCCGGGGACCCTTCCCCTACCTCCCGACGGCCGCGCCGCCACCGTCCCCTCCTCTCCCGTAACCGCCACCGTAGTGACCATCAAGGCCACTCTCCATGCCCCACTCGACCCAGCCTGAGTGTCGCGGCCCTTCCTCGCACCCGCTCGGCCTATAAAGGGGAGGTCGGAGCCCTCCCTCCTCTCCTTTCGCGCCTCGCCGCCACAACAGAGCGCCGCCGCACGCCGGAGTTCTCGCTGGTGACCCTCCGCCACCCCTGCTACACCGCTTCATCGTCCTAGGTGGTGCCGCGCTCGTCCGTGACCATCCCGAGACCTTCTCTTCCCCTTTTCGCTCATTTCCGTACTCACCCGAGAGCTTTCTCCCTCTCTGCAGGTTCGCCGCCGACGAACTCCGCCGCGGTGAGCTCCTCTGTCGAAGCCGGGGTCCCTATCGCGCTCGTCGTGATCCCACGGACACGCCGGTGACCTCCAATCCGCCTCCCGTGCCCCGGAACCCCTCTGTCCGCATGCGCCGACGAGCTCAAGAGCTCCGGCCACGGCGCCGTCGTCTGCCATGCCCCGGCAGCCCTCCCCGAACCCTCTGCCGAGCTCCCCATCGCCCCCGCATCCCTTCGTTGTCCTCGGTGTGGCAAACCGAGGCCGGCAGCGCCCTCCCGGGTGCTTGCCAGCGAAGTCCCGGTGGCCCCCATGGCACACCGCCGCGCGCAGCGCCACCCCGCGGTGGCAGTCGCCTCCCCAACCCGCGTGGTCCACGGTGGACCCGAGCCGCGCCCCCGGTCCACACCTCCCACCGTGAGCCCGCCAACCCGCAGCCGCCACGTGGCTGCGTGTCGGCCACCAGCACGACCGCACTGGCATTTTTGCACGAAGGCCCCTGGCCTTCCGGGAAATCAACCCGCAGTCCGGATCAGTTCAAATCCATTTATTTTAAGTCCTGTTTTCTTCCAGTTTGCCCCCTGGTCTTCTCTGGACTTTGCACCGAGGTCCAGAGTGTGCTGTTTTACTTTCTAACCCCTCTGTTTTAGGTATAATTGCGATAGCAGCTTCGGTTTGAGTTAAAAGGACTTCAAAATAATATCTTATTTACAGTTTAGCCCCTAGAAAATGGTTTTGCCCATATCTTTCTCTTTTTAACTCCGATTTCGGTGATCCACATATCTGCGTGATCGCAGAGACGAGTAGAGTAATTCTATTTTATTATTTTCTATCTTTTGATGCATGGTGTATTGTTCTAATAGTGTTTTATATGTTTCTATGCATGTGATAAATGGATTAATTCTTGAATGGTGTTGTCCGTGGTATTAGAGGCCGAGTTCTTCGAGGAGAACGATTGTGAGCAGTTCCAAGAGCAAGCGGATTATCAAGGCAAGTGTATATACGGTTTCCTTGTTACCTATGGAATATGTTATCACCATAATCATGTGCATATATCCAACTTTATGAACCATAGGATTTACCTAGTAAATTTTGTACCTATTACCTTGTTATACCTATGGGGGTTTGCATTAAGCTGCGTAGTGCTTCGCTCAACCAAGAATAACATTGATATTGGTTAACTACTCTATGCAACTTGATAAAATATGCTTTTTAGCAACATGGTTAAGAGACTAGAGCTATGAACACCTTTTGAGCTCTAGTCAACTCCGCTCGGACTTCTACTTAAAGCGGCCACCCAGGAAATTTCCGTACAACCATGAGAATCACATGGCTCTGATCTTAGATGAGTAACTAGATTAACTCTAGCTTGTTAGTAGTTACCGAAAGGCGCTAGAGGGGAGTCTAGGTTCAAGAATGGGTTCCGAGCCTGTCAAGATGTGTGCTGGGCTGCGGTCACATGGTGTGCCATTCTTGAAGGGGGCCTCCATTCGCCTAGCCGAAACCTTGTGTCTACTAACTTGTTAGAGCGACTAGTGAAAGGCTTTGTAGTGACTCCCTGCCCGCTCACCTTGGCAGTGTTATGGGGGTAGCTCCCCCGGGCAATCAGGAATTCACGACCCGTGGGTAAAGTGTACACACTTTATAGAGTTAACTCCATCTGATATATCAGCCGCGCTCACAGTCATGAGCGGTCTGGATCCTTTTTGCTTAGTCTGTTATCCGAAGGATTTTTAGAAGAAAAGTCAACTTGATTAATTGATGATATCTTTGGGTTAAGGGATATTCTCTAATTTAGATAAACAGGTTAGTATTAAAAGTTGACCAACTAAAACTAGGCTGGAGCTAAGCTAAATACAGCCTTTGAGCCTTGCATCTCCCTTATATACTTGCTGAGCGTGGTAAGCTGACGCTTGTCGTTGTTTACCAAATCATCAAAAATCCCGGATGGGTACTAGATGATGATGATGATGAGTTTGTGGAGTTTCCGGAGCACATCAAGGATCCCTGAAGATGGTGTGCCCCCAGTCGGTGTCCCTGTGGTTTGAGAGCTTCGCCAGGACGTATCTGTTGCAATAAAAGCCGTTGGCTATGATGTGAACACTCTATGATGTAATAAGTTAAATAATCGCTGTTCGTGCATAATGATGTCCAATTTGTGGTATATGTGGTTTGGACTTCCTGGCTCCACATATACTCTCGTTCAGATTTCTTCGAAACTCCGGGTGTTACAGGATCAAACCGACTTCGACGGGTGGTGGAGATTGCGTGAAATTTCGGGATGTGGGTTCACGTCGAAGCGCACGCAGAAAGGAGACCCTGACAGGTCGACCGACCATGTCAGAGGGTCGGCCGATCCTCTGTCTCTACCAAGTGGGCCCCGCTTCATCGGGCGTGTCTCTAGTGTTCTCTAGAATGTTCTTGTTCCACTTTTGCGTCGGAATTTGATATTTTGATCTGATATGTGGGTCTCCCTAGGTTCTTTTCTGATTAACACCCTGCAAAACACAAATTCACCAAAACTCATGGAATTCTGTCAGTTTAAACCCTATTCTATGTTTGAGGATGTTTTTATGTCATTTTTTATGTCTTGTTGATGCTTAAAATTGAACAATAACTACCATCAACAAGCTCCCCCAAACTTAACCTTTGCTCGTTCCTGAGCAAACAATGAATTACTCCAGCACACATGCCTTCATTAAAATTCTCTCTACAAAAACAGAGTGACCAATCAAACTTTTAAATTTATTCATATGACCTGCAATCATGGGGCTTTTACTATCACTTAACCTTGGGTAGTTGAAAGATAGAATAATCAGTTAAGCACTAAATATCAAATCCATTACTTCACCTTTGTTCTGGTATTTTTGCATTTTTTTTTCAAAATAAAAATCAGAGTTGCACTTGTATGACCTTTCAAATCTCTCACATATGTGGTATTTGTGGATCCTCACCAAAACAATAAGGTGTATGCTTTCCTTTGTAAAACTGATAAGGCTTTTTTGGAGCTCATAGGTGGGAAAAACAGTGAACACTTACTTGTAAAGCATTTATTGTAAAGTCAAATAATGGATCCACAGAGAGTTAAGTCATACAATCAAATCTAGATGCGCATGTGTGTTGGTATGAGGGGTGGCTAATTCTACCTTTGCTCCATGGAAACAAGTCTCTTTTTTTTGAAACTTTGAAACTTGTGTTGTATGACAACATGGGCTAGCTCTTTCTCTTCCTTTTTTTTCAGGCAGGCATCTAAGTACCCATTGTTTTATTTCATCGGACACTTGTCCATTTTTTCCTCTCTGGCGGGCATCTGAGTACCCATTGTTTTTTCTCTCGCAACTCACACTTTTGCCTAGCCTCATACCTCTTCTCTGCAACTTCTTATTTTTGAGAGATATTCACAAGAATTTTGGAGAATTTATTTGGGTGGAAATATATAGAATATTTTTGGTGTTTACTCCCAGTGTAGAAGAAAACATTTTTGGATGGGATGGCATGTTGTGACGCCTACCCCCAGTGTAGGGATAGTGCCTATGTGGGTGGAGTGTGTATGATCTTGATTTTAAAAGTATGACAAAGCTCTCATAAGGTATCAACAAAGCTTGATTAAACTCAATGCAAAACATGTAGCATATATGTGAAGGGTTTCTCTAGTCTAATCATGATATGGCTCTAGTAGGAATTTCAGCTTCTGTCATACAAGGAACTCATCATGTTGATTTTAGCATTTGTAAAAATAGAGCATCCGAAATTTAGTGTCATAATGAACTAGACAGATAGTAGCTCAAACTTTCTTATATCATGTCTATCAATTATTTAGGCTTAGCTCAAGTATGCTCCCACAGATTTCAAGTTTTAGAATAAATTCTCAAGTCAAATTAATAACTCAATAGTGGGAGAAATTTTAATTTAATCATGGCACTAGAGCAATTATCATCTAGGTTCAGATTCTCAAAGTTCCTTCATTCTCACACACAAACTAAAGGAAACTAAACAAACTAAGCAAACTACTAGTGCACAAATTCAAAAACAAAGTGGGTCGAGATGACTTACCTGGTCTTGCGGGGGTCCTCCCCCAAGCTAGCTGTTGGTGCAGTCTCACTGGTACGGTGGTCGAATGTGGAAGTAGGTGAGGAGCGCTTCCCAGTTGTTGTCGTGCACCGCCTGACGTTACTGGATCTGGTCCTAGGCTTGTATGAGGGCGTTCTGCGTCTCCTCAATCCTGCCCAGCTGCATGCAAAGCTCATGGTGGTCCTGCGAGCACTCGTGGTAGATGGTGCCGGAGTAGGAAGTACGTCCGGGCTGATGGTGCACTCATCCAGACGTCTCCTCCTGCATATCAAACTGACCACTACCTTGCTGGTAATGGCTGTAATAGCCGTGCTGCCACTGGGCACTGCTCGCTTGCTGCCAGGATCCTTCCGAGTGTGTGGACTGGGTCGCCTTCCACGGGTTATTAAAACCACATGAGGTGCCCATGTGGTCGAATGTCTGGTAGCCAGTGAATGCTGGCCCTTGTGGAGTCGGGTCTGCGCCATAGTATCTTTGTGGTATTCGGTCCAGGCGTGCTGATGTTTGCTCCTGCCAACAGTGGCCCTACTTGGCAAAACTATAAAAGAAGGTGCAGCGTACAATCCGAGTCCCGAGTTAGGCAAGGAATCTCGGTTGTATCGCCACGATAAATCATAGTAATGGGAAAGTTATTCTTCCTTCCTTTTATTATTTGGGCCTGTCTGAAATGTTCAATGGTACTCTCGGGCCGGTCTTCAGTTATAAAGTCAAGAGTGGCATTTTCTAGAAGACCCAAACTGCCGGCAAGTCGAGTTACCAAAGAGGTATACTCGATGTGCCCAAACTTCCTCTCAAAGTTTTGATCAAATGTTCTACCAAGGCATAAACAGGAGAAACTTTCCTACGTCTAGCCATGGCAAACAAAATTTGCAAATCCTCGATCCTAAGAATGCGAACATCATCCCTAGGAAAAAGTGTAGTTCCTAGCCAGCGATGCATAAAACGCAAAGTAGGCAGCTGAATGGAATTGGTAACAGTATGTCTACAGCTATTCTCATCAGTTATTTCCTTTCAAAATTTTAGTCTATCAAATTTAGGCAAAGCAACATCCATGTCTATCACATATTTCGAAATAAAACCAAGGTGATGGCTAAGTTCTTTCTATATTAAAGAAATTTCCTTATTAAACAGACGGAAAGAAATTTCATTATTTTTAGTTTTAAGTGTGCAAAGAAATTCGGCAGTAAGAAGCTTGCTACCCGACTCAGTCATTTGCCAAAAATTCTCCCAACCAATCTCATGAAAGATAAGGGAGAATTCAGTGTCCATACCTGTATCATGGAGAAGATCGTTGCTGAAGACACTCGTCAGTGTGAACGAGAGGTTCTTGATGACGTTGAACTTGGCCTTCTCGGGGCGTCACAGCTTCAAATGCTTCTCATCGGTGAGGATGACAGTGGGTGCTATAGGCAGCTCCTAGGACAGGGGGTCAACGTTCATATCTGAACCATCCGATGAACGGCTACGGGGGGAGCACGACGATCCTGCACGAGAGAGCTTCTTCTTGAACCATCTCATACCTGCAAAATGTTAGTGCACACCACAAAAGAAAACTTGCACAGGGGGTTAGCACAAGATGTTAGAGGTTAGCCGTCCAAAAGTCAAACGTTCAAAGGTTAGTCGTTCAAGGATTCGTTCAAGTTAATCAAGGTTTTAAGCTCAAACTTGAGACGACTTTCTACTTTGGTTTTAGTTGGGCAGCATCTCCTCTAGGTGCTATGTTTTTCCACTCGGGAAAACAGCACAACTTCTATTCTCACCGGCTTTTCTTTCTGGCTCTCTCTACTCTTCTAAACGAAGAGCTAGCTACTCTCAAACTCTCTGAATGAATTTGCAGACGAAAGGTGAGCTCTCGGGTTTGGGATGGTGCAAATGGAGAGCTGAGCGCTTGGGAATTTATAGAAGGGGAAGAGGGAGGTCAGGCGACCTGCCCATGTGGTCGGCCGACCCTACCTGGTGTCCTCTTGCTCTCTCTCCTTTCTCGTGGGTGCTCTCTGCCTCAATCCAAAGCCTGAGAAAGTCCTTTGGTGCTCTGTTGGCTGGTTCCCATAGTGGTGCATGAATGTGATAGGGTTGATGGAAAAGAATGGATGGTAGTGAATAATGATGGATGATAGTGGGTGATAATGGAGGTGAAGGTGATGGGTGTGATAGGTTTGGGACCCATGTGTCTCCCGTATTCTACCGTAGACAAATACCATGCAAATACGGACTATGAAAATAATATTTTTATGAAACTATAAAATGCGAGGGATTGAAATATGAAATTTTTATAATTTTCTGACTCTGTGGTGAAATAACTCTACTGGGAGTTTTTACGCTCCAGGAAAAAACTATATGAGACTCTAAAAATATTACTATGCAAATTTTATTTTGTTTTTATGATGCATATGAAGAATATAAATACGGGAAATAAATGCGGATAAATACCAAGTTACCTCTTGTCGAAGAAGGTTCGGGAGTTTCTTGTCTGCCGAATCGGACTGCATCTTCTTGCTCAATTGGCAGGTGAATTCTCCAGTCCATGAGATGGTGACCCAGCTGGTTCATCCTTTCCTTCCATCGTATTTGCAGTGAGTTGTTGTTCTGGTCTCGGTCAGAAAGCAAACCACTCTTCTTTCCCGTTTATGTTGAATCTGATTTCTCCTGCCCCGACATCAATGTGAGTATTGGCTATGCTCAAGAAAGGCCTCCCAAGGATGAGGGATACTTTTGAATCTACTTGCATGTCTAGGACCACAAAATCTACTGGCAGGAAAAAGTCTCTTATGTTTACTGGAATGTTCTCTGCGATTCCCTCGGGGTAGCGAATTGATTGATCTGCCAGTTGAATCCACATTGATGTGGGCTCCAAGGTGGAATATCTGAGCTTCTCAAAGACTGACTTGGGCATCACACTGACACTTGCTCCAAGATCGCATAGTGCATTGTGGAAGTATTGTTCTCTGATCACGCAATCGATAGTGGGGCATCCTGGATCTTTCTTCTTTTCTGGTGCTATATTGAGGATAGCACCACTACATTCTTCTGTCAGCTTGATGGCTTTGGTGGTCGATAGAGGTCTCTTCTTTTTGATGTTGTCTCTGATGTATCTCAAATAATTGGGACTTGAAGGGCATCCAATAGTAGTATGTTGACATATAGCTTCTGGATGACTTTAATAAATCTGCCGAACTGCTCATCTTATTGATTCTTCCGGATTCTTCACGGGAATGGTAAGAAGTTGACGTCATGGAAATCTTGTGTCATTTCATGCTCTTGTGGTACAACTTCTCCACTTCAGCATCTCTCTTTTCTTCTGGTTCTGCTGGTGCTGCCGGTACCCAAATTGTTCCTCTCGGATGTGTTCCTTTTGGATATGGGGGATATTGGGTTGATTTGCCACCTCTTGTGGTTATGGATTTGACCTGCTCATGGTTAGTGGCAAAAGACAGTGCAGCAGACAATTGTGCTATTTGTAATTCTATTTTCTTATTATAGACAAGTTGATCTTTAATAGCAGAAGAAAAGTTATCCATTTTGACATTTATACTTTCTAAGATTTTATCATTAGAGGCAAGTTCCTTAGCAATCTGATCATTAATTTTAACTTGCTCTAATATCAAATCTCTTAAGATGGTTGTTTAGGATAATTACCTGGGCATTTACCTTGGTTGGATTGTTGTTGTTTCCATCCTTGCTTCTTTGGAGTAGAGTTGTTGAGAATAACGTTGATGTCTTCTTGCGGTGGATCAAACTTTACTCCCAAGTACTCTCCCCATTTGTTCTGTGTGTTGAATGCATCTTGAATAGCTTGACGATCCATCTTGTAGTCGTCCCGTTGTGCGAGCCAACCTAATAGTAGTGTCACTGGGTAAATTACTTAGCCACCTCTTTTAAACCTATATCTCTTACAATAACTAAGTTGTCATCCCTAGCATGAATATAGGAGACATGTATGGAAACTACCCAGAATAATACTAAGCAGCTATTATGAATGCAAGTGACTAAAGAGAATATAAAATATAAATAATCAAGTTTAAAGTATCTGCAAGCACACAAATTAATTATGCCATTGTAGCATTTTACCCGAGTATTCCAGGGTTATCGATTTGTATTTTTACCATAGGGAGAAGGTATGGAGCTAGGCATGAGTGGATAGATTCAAGATACATTACTTATGAATAAAATCAATCACATAGCACATACTTAAACAGGGTAAGCCGATAATAAAGATATGATATGATAATAAAGGCTTAGATAACTTTTCCAGAGAGGTGTGGACTACTCAAAATTAAAGTCAACCAAAGCATAGGATTACTTAAGAGATCAGATTCTTATGTTATTCCTAATTAATTATGTTATTCATCTACTCTAGCAAATATACAATCATATATAGCACATTTGACTCTTTATCTATGCATCAGGAACATTGTTCAGGAAGAACAAGAACAGAGCAAGTCTACCTTCATAATTTAATTCTACTCTATCTACATATGGGGAGTGGACTACAAAGGCCTTAACGGGAGTGTCACATCCGCGATCTACCACATGATCCGGCTGAAAGGGTCGAGATGGTGGATTAGAGAGGGTGAATAGTCCGACAAAAATTAATCGCAGCGAAAAATAAAACCTAATCGATTCTAACGACAATTCACCCCGCTAACTAAGACTCTAAGCAACTTGCAAAAGATCCTAGAAAGAAGCAAAGGTGCAAGCCTACCTTGAGCTTCCCTAAACCGTTCTAGCGCAAGGTCACATAAACCTAAGCACTAGTACTTTAAGCACCGGGGAGATCCTACCAACTAGCAAGCAAAAGTGCACTAAGCACCTAAGCTCACTACATGCTCAATGACAAGGATACACAATCCTAATCAAGGAGCGCAACTTGTTTAGTTACACAAACTAAACAACAAACTACTACTAAGCTACAAAGCTAAGAAGGTGAGTGGCAAGCTACACAAGCTAACCGGTCTCACAAGAGCAACTACAACTACACAAGTAAAGTAATGCACAAAGTAAAGGACTTGTGTAGAAGGGAGCAAACCACCGCAAAGGATGGGAAGATGTTGATGTGGTGATTTATTTCCCGGAGGTTCATTTGTCGCCACAAGCTACGTCCTCCGTTGAGACAAGCTCCAAGGTTGCCGCCGGTCCTCTTGCTAGTGGTGACCCGCAAGTCACACTCTCCCACGTGGAGTGCTTACCACAAGCTCTATCACTTGACTCGGCCGGACCACTTGTCGCTCTTCACGTCTCGCTCTACTAGTGATGCTCTTCGTGATCTCCCGCGGGGTGAGCTCCAACCCCTCACAATCTTGCTCCAGATCCAAGCACAATCTCCTTGCTTGCTTCCACGGAGACTCTCGCCACCAAGCCATCTAGGAGGTGGCGACCTCCAAGAGTAACAAGCACCACCGGCTTGCAACTCGATCATCTAGTGCCACTCAAAGCAATCTCACAATGCAATGCACTAGCAATCGATCACTCACTTCTCGAATGCGAATTATATGAGCACAAGTGAGTTGGAGAGCACTAAGCCAAGCCCAAGCAAGGGAAACACATTCTCAAGGTGCAAGACACCTCTCACAGCCGGCCACACACTCCTATAAATAGCCTTCAAGCCAAAGGAGCCGTTACCAACTCAAATCGGCTGTCGGACCGAGCGTCGGACCCTCGCACGTACAACCGTTGGACCAATGTTCATGGTCCGATGCCTTAGATTTGCGCCACGTGTCACTAGCCGTTTGAATCCAACCGTTACCACGCTCTAACGGCTCTCTGTGAGCATTGGACCGGAGCGTTGAACCATTTCTTAGGATCCGACGGTCTACAGAGAAGTTTCCCGAGAGCAAAATACCGTCAGACTGGAGCGTCGAACTGTCCTGGGGTGGTGCGTCGCCCCTTCAAATGGCTATTTTTAGAGTGTCGGACCGAACCGTCGGACTGGTCCGACGCTTAGCGTGGGACCATACTTTCTCAGAGTCTTACGCCTGCCTTCGTTCGGTAAAACGGCGATATCTCTTAGCTCCGAACTCCGATTTCGATGATCTTGGATATTTTGGAAAGCTTATTCAGAGGGCTACACAACCCACATAATTTCTTGATCCAAAACTCAAATGATAAAAGTAGTTTATCCATCCAAAATCCAACCAAGCTCACTACGAGCTCGAAACTTCCACCCTTTTGCAAATATGCCAATTCCAAAATGTTCCACTACCTTGTGCATGTGAGTAAGCATTTTCACAAATATTTTCTAAAGTGTTTTTCACTCTTTCTTGCCATGCCACTCGATCCTATCAATGTATGCAAGTTAGATCACTCAAGTGGCACTAGATGACCCATATGCAAATCTTCTACTCCTACATTGGGATTAAACACCAAAAATATCTCCTAGGTTGCCCCCAAATAAATGCTCCAAGTTCCTGTTACTATCTCTCAAAAGTTTTGTGCAGAGAAGAGGCATGTGGCTATGCAAAATGTGAGATGAGACAAAATATTGGGTACAAAGATGGGCCTAAGAAGTAAAAATGGGCTAGTGGCTGAATGAATAAAACAATAGGTGCAAAGATGCCCATCTCAGAAAAAGAGATAGCCCATGTTGTCTTGCAACGTAATTCTCAAGTTCTGAAAGAGAGGTTAGCCACCATATATACACTGGCACGATCCAAACACATGCACATCATGATTTAAGTGTATGACTTGTTTCTCTAGATCCATTGTTTGACTTACAATATATGCATTGCAAGCATGTATGAGCTGCCTATGAGGTCCACATAAGCCTTAGTTATAGGATGAGAGAGAGAGAATACATATTACTCTTGCCTTGGTGAGGATTCACAAATACCACATATCGAGATACTTGAGAGGGTAATACAATGGAATCTTTGAGTTTTATTTTGAAAACCTACAAAAACCCTAGAGTTGAGCAAAAGAGCTTGAGTGATAGTGTTTGACTTATACATTCTGTCCTTCAATTCCTGAAGACACAAGAGAAGACTATGAGCTCCATAGTTAAAGGTAATAAAGGTAAGTCTGAAAGTCAGAATAATTCACTCTAATCCTTGAAAAACCACTAGTACACAGGAGCTCTACAGTGGCGCCATGTATTTTTTTAATGGCGGTTTCTCTTGATGTCCGCCACTAGAAATCAGCGCCATTTTTACAAGCGGGTCATTTAAGGAACCGCCACTAGAAATCGATTTTTAGTGCTGGTTCCTTAAGTGACCCGCCTGTACAAATAATCTGAATTTTAATTTTTGAGTTTTGCAAATGACCTCGTATAAAAAAACTGTCTAAATAAAAGTTGTAGATTTAGAAAAGTTATGAAACTTTGTAGTTGACAACTTTTTCATTGAAATCATCTTGGTGGCAAAAATACGTTTGAATTTGTCAAATTTAAAATTCAAATTTTGTAAACGACCTCGGATGGAGAAACTTCCAACATAAAAGTTGTAGATATTGAAAAGTTATGCAACTTTGTAGTTGATAACTTTTTCATTTGACTTCGTTTAGGGCCTCAAACAGTCAATTTTCTATTGATTTCATAACAATATGTGGCGAACATAATTCAAGTAAGACACAAGTGACTGATGGGTGGAGTGGTTAGAGTAGCACACGCGTGAGGGAGAGGTCGCGGGTTCGAACCCCCGCGGCGCGCGTACCACTCGCATTTTGCGCGAAAAATGCCGAGACGGGCGGGCACTGGCCGGTGGGTCCCTTCCCAGATTTAATATTTTTGTCATGCTATTTTTAAAACCAGGTTTTCGGAAAATTATTTTTACTGGCGGCTATTTGTACTAGCGGTTCACAAGCAACCGCCAGTAAAAATCGCTGATTTTAGTGGCCCCTAGCACTGGCGGTTCACAAAAACACCAGTAAAAATACGTTTGCAACCGCCGGTACTGAGGTTTTGTGGACTAGTGAACTTTTGTTTGAACACATAGGTATTTTTAAGGGGTAACTATAAAGAACTTCTACATCTATTGTCAGGATTGGCTTTGCTAAGGGACTAGCACAGGTTAAGCATGGGGGGAGCATGTTGATGGTAGTTATTGTATCATTTAAACTGACAAAATTCCACAAGTTTTGGTGAATCTGTGTTTTGTATTGAGTAAACAGGAAAAGAACAAAAGGGGACACATATGTCATACAAATACATCGAATTCCGCATGGGTTCCAGATCAAGAATAATCTAGAGAACACTAGAGACCCACCTATGAAAGCTGGCCCAGATGCCAGAGAGGTAGGGTCGGCCAAACCCTGGCCTCACCTGTCAGCCGCTAGCTTCTTAGGTCAGCTCTCCACTGCCTTTAGGGTTTCATCTGGTTTGTTGCTCAAGGTCGGTTTGATCTGAGGGCTGAGATTCACCTCTTTAGCCTATATAAGCTGCCCTAGACCCTAGGGTTCCAAAGGCACCAATGAGTTCAATTCATTTGATCAAGTTCTTAGAGCCAGAAGCCCTAGTTTATTAGAGCTCCATCATGTAGAGCATAGCTACATAGATTTAATTTCGGATTGTGTCGGGAGCGTGGCTTCATGGAGACTTTAGTAAACTCTCTCTTGTATCTTTCTATATTTACTTTGTTAGATACAATAGATTTGACATTGCTTTATATATTGTTCATGTTCTCAATTGTGCTATTCATTGTTTGCCTAGATTATATACTTCGCATAGTTACGATATCTTTATATTCAAACATAAGATCGTATAGCGCTCACTCTTTGATATCATGGGTCAGTGACCGATGGCATGTACGCATGGTGCTTAGATGTTGTTTGTCTGTGAATGCACCAAATATTTTAGGTTATGTGGTAGATCGTGGATGTGATACTCCCGTTGAGTCTTTTATAGTCCACTCCTCGAATATATAGTAATATCCCTTATGTGTATATATAAAGCATTCTCACCATGATTGCTTGTATAATTGCACTAATCTAAGAATGACTTTGACATATAGTTTAGAATGATTTAGAAATATTCTTGTGATTCTGCCTAATCCATGCTAGTGTTTAGATAGGGAGTGCTCTAAGTGAACTGCATTGTATCATATGTGATGTGATCGTTTATCTTTATCATTTATTATTATTTATCCTGGGACTTAACCCCGTTATGAGTAAATTGAGCATACATGATTATCTCTCCATTGTATGTGCATATGAGAACTATCTATTTTCTTATCAATGTCAGTCCTTTTCCAGTGATAAAAATATAAATCGACAAGCCCGGAATACTTTTGGGAAAATGCTACAATGGTATATTATCTATGCCCTTGTGGACATCTAGTATTCTTATTGTTATTATTTCAGTTACTTGCAAAAATTACTGTGTAGTATTCCATAAGATCTTTTAGAGGATGATGAGTGCAGATAGCCCAACTCTCCGCGTTAAGGTGCCCCGCACTGTCAAGCGAGGGAGCCCAGCTGCTCAACCTGTTGTGCTATCGGATAAGAGGGAGTCCAGCTCCATGGCCAAGGCCATCGTGCCACTGTGCGTCACGTGAGAGGGGTCAAGCGCTGCATGAGCAGGAGCAGATCGTTGCGACTCGTGTGAGAGGTAGACTTGACCCTAAGGTGTGTTTGGTAACTTCGTGGGAATGGACATGGTAATTAGTGGGTGGAAGTTGAAGGAGGGAATTAAGGTGGGAAATTGACTTTTAATCCTAATCTCTTGTTTGGTTGTTGTAGGGAAATGAGAAAAGGCATTGAAGAGGGAATTCATATCCACTGTTTGGTGTGAGGGTTTTAAGGGAAAAATTAAGAGGCAAATCATGCTGGACGGTCAGGATCTAATTTCTTTTATTAAGAGTACAATTACCACCCCTCCCTTAGGGAATAGTGAGAGTTGGCCCTCTAAACTCCCCTTCCCTTTGCCACCAAAACTCACATTCCCATAAAACAAATAGAAGAATTTTAGACACCTATATCTAAACTCCCATTCCGTGCTTTGAATTACCTCCATCCAAACGAGCTGTAGGAGACCACGGGATAAGGATTCTACTATTTGGGAGGTAGGGCTTGAAATATTTATGTACTCTGTTTTCTTTATAAACAATTTCAACTTCTCTAAGACCATCTAACAGTTAGAAAGATTAAACCACATCATGCCAGTTCATTAGCTGTGTCGTGCCTATACTGATACTGCATTCTATAGTCATGGCATAGACAAAGCATTATGCCCATGCCGATGCTGGCATGGGCACTATGGACATCGTGCCATGCTGGACATCTTTAAAAACAAATCATGCTGTTAATTTGTTACTCGATTTGATTTTGTGCCTACGTAATTAATTTGACTACTCATTAGGCATGAGCCGAGGGGAGGCGAGAGCTAGCTATCCCCGTGCAGGAATTCCTGCTAGCACTTAGGGCTCCTTTGGATGCCAGGGAGCGAAATGCACGTGGTTTTGATTTCTGAAGGGTGTATCTTCCCTGCACATGACATCCCCTCTCCTGCCGTGAGAAAAATCCTACAACCATTTGGGAGACTGGCGGAGAAGAACACCGACCATTGCCGACGACATGAACTTGCCAGAATTGCAGGGACAAAGAAACACAGATCTGGATCGGATGACTTGGGGAAGGCAAGGGGAGGTGAAGCTCACAGCGGCGAACTCGGATTTGGGGTCCTCGCCGTCCCCCGGAGATCGAAAATGGCAGCCCTCATGTTTTGGCGGCTTGGTCGCAGCGGCGGCGGCACGACGAGGGAGAGGGAAAGGACGGGAACCTACTGCTTGCTTACCTCAAGGCCAAGAGCACTTGCTGCTTCCTTACCTCGCTCAAGGCGAAGAGCACAGTAGGGCTATTGACGACGGCAAGGCGATAGACGGCGGCGATTCGATGTTCCGGCAAGATCTCGAGCATGCGTGGCGGGCTGGCAGCGAGATAGGGAGCTGCTTCGAGTTGGAGAAGGGTGCGCTCAAAGCCCAGCCATCATGGTGAGGCACGAGATGGCAGCCTAGCAGAAACTATTGGCAGACGGCAGATGGCCGGTGAACGGTGTCGACGGCGAGCATGCGAGCGAGCGAGAGACCGCGGCAGCCAATCGCGAGTCTAGAGACGTTTTTTCTACGCCCCGGGGAATGGCGAGGATGGGCCCCCAAAAGCACGTGTTTTCTTCATCCTGATAGGTACCCAAATGGACCCATGGATCATGAAGGGGAGCGGACCCGCGGCCCTCTTTACACCCGTGGATCAGACGGGGATACCGGCGGGGTTTGGGTTATCCAAAGGAGCCCTTAGGGACATATAATTCCCGCGCAGGAATTGTTGGTTTGGCACTAGTGTGTGTGTATACAGTTAGTGGTTGAGATAGTATAATTAGGTACTCCCTCCATCCTGAATTATATGTCCCTAAGTTTGACCACTTCTCTTATTTAAAAAATTTGTGCGAACGTAATTTAAGTCATTTTCGTAGAACTTTTATTAATAAACCAAGGCATAACAAAAAAAGTGATATTTTGCACAAATTTTTGAATAAGAAGAGTGGTCAAACTTAGAGTTACAAAAGTCAAACGACATACAATTTAGGATGGAAGAAGTACTTGGTAGCTTATACTGAGACTGGCTTTACCGGTGCCCGGTGCTCAGTTTTTATTTGTTTGATGTCTTGGGTTGTTTGAAGGTCCAGTGTGTCTTTTAACACATTCAATTGTTCTACTTTTGTAGTGCGCTAATCAAGTCCATCTATTTGTCGCTGTGAAGAGCGGCCGTGTTTCTCTGAAAAAGCGGAAGGCGTCCCCGCCGGCCACCACCACCGGGCCGCCTCGCCCGCCCGGCGCCCGCGCGGAGCCACAGGCGTCGGCGTCGTGGAGCCACAGCCGCCTGCGCCTGCTCCTCCCTGCCGCCGGTGCCGTTGATCGCGCCGCCGTTGCTGCTCCCGGGAGGAAGCTGTCTCGCCGCCCGCCCGCCGCCACCGCCCGGCCCGCGAGCAAGAAGCCAGTCCGAGCTGCAGGCTAGGGAAGGACGCCGGTGCCACGTCGGGAAGGGGCCTCGTCCGGGAGAGAGGCGCTGAGGCACCGGAGAAGCCGCACGGGAGAGCTTGCCTGCCTGCACCAGATCCGCGCCGGGACGAGCTCGTCTGCCTGTGCCGAGAAGGGGCTTCGCCGGATCCGCACAGGGGGGGGGGGGCTCGCCTGCCCGAGCCGGGGAGGGGCTTCGTCAGATCCGCGCCAGGGAGGCCTCGCCTGCCTGCTCGGAGAAGAAAAGGCAGGGGGCCGCCGGTGGTTGGTTTCAGCAGCTAGGACACGACACCAGCGCACCCACTTCAGCAGCGATGTGAGCGCCTCCTTCGACGTCTCCTCCCACTCCCAGGGAGGCTCGACGTGGGAGGTCATGCGGCAAGCTGCAGTTTGGGACGTTCCACGCTGAAATCCCTCGCCGTCGCCGCCACCCGGACTATGCTGCCTCGCCACTTCGTTACGGTGTTCTCATCCCAGTGCTTCGTCTCCGCAGATCATCTCGCTTTCGTCGCCACAAGCTTAGCCTTGTGCTGACGCCGTCTTGCCGTCGTGCCATCGGGTTGCTCTGGACAACGACTGCGAGCTTATCCGTGAGACTGTCACGGTGTCACCAGTCTTCTCTCTCGCCGTGTGAGACAGGGCCATGACTCCACCGTTGCCGGCCACTACCTCGTTGGAGAAGCTAGTCTGTGGATTAAAAGAGTTGCTTGCATCGCGATGACCTTCAATCATTGCCACCGCCACATGCTTCAGCGTCAGAGCGGAGCCTCGCCTTCAAGAGATGGGCTCGAGGTAGATGCTATCGCTGCCTCGCACGAGATCACCAAGTCAACTCCTGCAGGGATTCCTTTCGATGCATTCGATGTTGCCACCCAGGGCATAGGGAGCAGCACTGCCATCTTCGCTCCACCTCTTCTACTCCGTGGGTCAACTCCTCTCCAGTTCAACCTCGCCATCCTTAGCAGACGAAGAGATGGGCCGACGTCATGGCCATGCCTTCGCCAAGTGTTTGTCGCCCTGCAGTGTCATGTAGCACTGTGATTCAGTCCACAGTCACGTCTCTGACAGAGTCTTTGCGATCAGAGCTTCGGCAGTTGATTCTACATTGTTTGGATGAAGTGTTGCGTACCCTCAGCGAGGAGATTTCTACAATCAAGTTGTGGCTAGCACGTTTGGCCAACCATTTGGAGTTCGCTGAGCCTCATGGTGAGCATACTTCTTTCTCCAACATGTCTGAGCTCTTCGGCCCATGTTCTCCTGTTCATCGCTCGTCAACACCCGCAAACACAACAAACCCTGTCACCGATGAGTCTGAGTCTCACACAGTGTTGAACCACGACAGGTGGTTGACGCAGAGTTTCGCCAAAAGATGCCCATGGCGCAAGACTCGGCGAGAGTGATCCTTCCTTCTCTTGTAGATGCTTGCATGTCTACTGACTTCTTGGTTTGTGAGGAAACATGTGCTATCAGTGCAGATTCCATCACTGGTGAGACGACAGTAGAGCAAGCCATTGCAGCGCCATTGGACCCTCCCAATGTTACAGAGGGGACGTTGCTAGATGCTGCAACCCCTATTGAGGATTTTGTTCTAGTGGAGGACGCATCCGATGATGAGGGAGTTGTCTCTCAAGTGCCAGATGACCCAATATTTCTCATCACCATCGAAGATGCCCCCTTGCATTCTACTGTCGAGGTCAACGCAGGAGCCTCCCTGCAGATGGAGGATCCACCGACAAAGGCAATGCCTTCTTCGTTTGCCACAACTAGGATGGAGCAGGATGCAACATGTCCTTTTATACACCCCCTTCACCACCTGCCACGACAGCAAGACGTAGACGTAAGTCCTACGATAAGTCTTCGCTTCGCCGAAGTGCTCGTCTTGCACGGCGCAGTGTGTTAAATGATTTGGGCATTGTTGGGAAGGATGGGAAGCTCAACGACAACGCAATGCAAGACGTCTTTATCTGTCTAAAGGAACTGTAGCCGCCGGATCTCCTCAAATCTTTAATGGGTTTAAAGGGTCCTGCCTTCTGGAACCTTGTGGCGGAGGTCTCCTTGCCTCTTCGTACCGTGTCGTAGGGGTTTTGTTTGTTGTGTTTGTCTATTTGGTCTCCGTTGTTGGTTGTCATAGTGTCTTTGATGTGTCTATGTTGTTTTTAGCGGTTCTTGTTGGTGGTTGTGGTTGTCTAGTTGTTGCTTTGTTGTGCTCAGTCTGAGCTTATCCTCTTTTTAATATAATCGGCAGCTCTCCTGTCTGGTTTGTTTCAAAAAGTCCATCTATTTTTGTCGGGCTGCGAGATTTAATCCATGCATACTGGCACACATGTTGAATCACCAAAACCATTTCAAAAACTTAGGGAAAACGTTACTTTATTAGAGAGAAAAAATGTTGTGGCGATTCCATGCTAGCAGATTATCTCGCATAGACTAGGCAAAATCTTTAGTAGCATAACAAAAGAAAACCTTGCTGTTGTCCAGCCAGGCTCCATGCTATGCTTTCTATGCCAGCTGAGCTCTGGAGGTATAATCATTAGTTTTTAAGTAATAATTAGCAACTTAGCATAAAGTTAGAGGTAGATCGAGAAATAGTTTTCTTGTTTAATTTTGTTTGTGTGAAAGGTTAATTCTTCTGGTTATATTAATTGTTGATTACAAGTGATTTAACTATGTCTTGCATATATACCATTACATTCTTCATGTACTGAACTGTGCTCTACTGGAGTATGCAAAACATAAATCTCTTCAGGTGGATCCTCCACCGGCGAAGCTTGCAGAAAATGAAGAAGTCAAACAGGAGATCATATTAGCAGCATTGAGGCGAGCCCTCGCTCAACATTCAAGTCTGCAAGCAGATGATGGGTGCTGGCCAGCAGATTATAGTGGCCTTTTGTTCATTATGCCTCTCCTGGTACACATTTAATTTGAAACTCACACTGTCATTTGACTTGGATAGTTTTATGTTCCATGCTAGTCCTGCTAGTTCATTATCTATCGGCATATGCCATACAAAAGTACCATAAACTAGGAAGGAAAAAGATTATGTCTTTATGCTATTGTTTCCTTGCTGGAATAAATATCTAATAGAAATATGAATTCAGCTTAATCCTTTCTTTTAAGTCATCCTTATTAACAAACTGTGAGCAGTGAAGGAACTGTATACCTGAGTTTATCTGCATGCAACACCATGAGAATTGTAAATCATTTCGGGTATTCACTCTATATACCACTGGATCACTGAATACCGTGCTATCTAAAGAACATCGATGTGAGATATGTCGCTATATTTACAATCATCAGGCACATTTATAAGAGTCTAGCCATTTACTTTCTTGTATTGCTATTCGGTCCATTCCTAAGAGAAATTAGAAATCTTTTTGTAGAATGAAGACGGTGGTTGGGGTAAACAAGTGTTGGGACCGAGCACCATGTTCGGCACATGCTTGAACTATGTTGCCTTAAGACTTATTGGTGAAGAGTGCATGAATGCTGCATTAACCAAAGGATGTGAGTGGATTTTATCTCAAGGAGGTGCAGCAGCAATTCCCCAGTGGGGAAAGATATGGTTCTCGGTATGACATTTAATGAATGTTTTTTTCATATGAATATATGAGTATCTAAAGGTTACTGGGTTCCATAAATAATATTTTGCAGTAAGTCTATGCAAATATGAAATGCACTTTCAAATAAGTTTCAAACAAGACATATATTCCAAATTTTGAGTACTAAACAATCCAACTTTTTAATGTGTTGATACTAGTAATAATTGTCATCATATTCTTTTATTTGTAACTTAATTATCTAGAATATAAACAGGGTCTGCTATTAATCTAGGGAAAAACAACTTAAAATGTAAACTACTGTTACAAGTTTTAATATATATATATATATATATATATATATATATATATATATATATATATGTGTGTGTGTGTGTGTGTGTGTGTGTGTGTGTGTGTGTGTGTGTGTGTGTGTGTGTGTGTGTGTGTTTCTTGTGTTGCTTCTTTGAAAAAAAAGATATTTGAAAAAAAGGATACACAAAATTGCAATTTAAGCTATAGACTTTTATGTGACTTACAATTTGTTGACTTGGTGGATAATTCAAGGATGTTATCTTCTTAAATGAAGGTGATGGGTTTGTATCATTGGTCTGGAAACAATCCAATAATTCCTGAATTATGGCTTGTCCCACACTTTCTTCCAATTCATCCAGGTACTTGTTTCTTAGTATCCCAACATAATGTCCCTCATAATTCTGAAGGCGTTGAGGATAGCCTGCATAAAATGGGGACTGGGAGGAAGGGAGATCTCTTTGTTAATTACTAACCAACCTTATTATGCAAATGTCGCAATTAGTTTAGAAACTTACAGAAGTTATTCTGGAGGTGTCACAGTTATGGAATAACAATAACAGGGAGAGAGAACTGTCATGCATTAGTCAGCTCAGGCATTAATGTTTACAAGACTATGTTGTTGGCGCGATTTTTCAAAGCTCACTACCAATATATCTTGTTTTTTTTAGTTTTCTATATTTGTGGCCACCTCCGGTTGCCTCATATCCTGACCTACCCATTGTTTTTTGGAATTGCAACAAAAAGTACTAATCAAAGATATATTCTGAAGACTGTGTAGATGTCCGAGAATGAACAAATATAACTACCTGCTAATAGAAGCATATCCAGAAGATTGAAAAAAAATAGCAACAGGGCATCTAGCTGAGTTGATTGATGACTTGAGTTCGACTTCATATGGCAACGAATTTTCATGATAGAGTTGGAAAAGATCTTGTCTGTCCCACGCCATACCACATGTCGAACACCTAACCCTGTCCCATGTGGCCATGTCAAAGTATATACTGTCTAAGGCCTGACTCTGATTGGTTAGTCTTACATATGGTACGGTGCCGCTTTACATGGGTGGAGTAGGGCTCATGAGTTTTCATGGCCTACGTAACAAGGTCATACACACAACGCCACTGCGCCCCCCCCCCCCCCCCGCCCCCCGGACGTAGGACAAGGTTCAATAATGAGGAAAAATGTTTGAGGAAGTAGTTTTACTTAGGGCCCCTTTGGAACGCAGGAATTTTCCTATTCCCTACGTTAACTGATTTTTGTAAAATTCCTACAAAATTACTGGGTTCCAATCGATGAGAGAATATACTCCCTCCGTATCGGAAAAGTTGATGTTTTGGAAAAGATCTTGGTCAAATATTGGGGGTATAAATCATGAATAACTTTTAAATTATGGAGTTTGGAAATATGAAAACTATATAAATAGATTTGTCTTTAAATATATTTTCATAAAAGTATGCATATATCACTTTTCAATAAGTATTTCTATAGAAATATGAAGTTAAAGTCATACTTTGAAGACCGTGTCAGTGTCCTAAATGTCATCAAATTCCGATACGGAGGGAGTACTTGACAAAAAAAGGCTTTTCTCCCACAGATTCCCATACAATTAATCTCTCTCTTCCTATTGCACATATATACTCAAAATCAACTCTAGATTGTGTATTTTGTGTCACGTGAGAATTCAATTCATTTCAAAGAATATTTGAATTTTTTAATCACATAAAATATTTAAATTTATAATTTCATAAACATGTGATATGATAAACGTCGCTACAAAGATATAGTTCATGTCATTGAATCAAAACTTAAATGGTGCCAAACGGAGTTTAAAAAAAATGGTTGCATGTATATATTAATCAATTAATGTCTAACCTGTAAAAGTTAGAGGCATGTGATAGAGAACTAAATGAAAGAATTTATATGTTGAAGTGGAACTAAACATGTTATAATTAAAAAGTTGTTTAATGGTGACATTAATCATATTAATAATTATTTATAAAAGGCCCATATATAAACCTTATGAACCTAATTACATAAAACACTAAACAAATTAATGTTTGACTCATAAAATTCTGAGACTTGTGACATTCAAAATGACGTTGGTAACACCTAGCTCAAGTCAGCACAGTCGCAACTCAACAAAAACGAATTAAAAACACTAGATAGATTTTAATTCTAAAATGATTAAATAAACATTAATCAAATTATATGTAATTAATAAATTCATAATGGGTGGCATGATAAACATTAACTCTACTGCATAGAGCACGATGACACGAATCTAAGGTAAGTTGAATCACCCGAATCCGAGTTAAAATAAATAAGATATGAATTAAACAAAGTTTTCTTTTGTGAAATAATAGATTAAATCTAACCACGAATTTTAAGAGCTGGAAACATATGTAACAATAGCACAACACGTAGACAACATAAATATGAACCTAATACAATTTAAATGAGTCAAATCGGACAAACAACAAAGAAAATATTATCGATAGCATATCCATTAATAAGTTATCTTCTACCTCGAGTCATCTTCTTCCTTGCTCCAACTGCAGCATGGTGGTTCATCACTTCTGGCTTGCTCGTTGCGATACATAAAAAATGAAGAGCTTTTATGGTGCACCTCGCAAGAAAGTGATCAACGAGAAACGGTCGGATGGAGATGGATTCGAGAAAAAAGATATAGCACGGTTTGAATAACGAAGAGACCTACCTCGTGGTGATTTTTTTCTTTTGTCGTAGAAGATCAAGACTGCCGAAAAGCTCACCGAGGAGTTCACCAAAAACTTAGTCTTTATAAGCTTCAGATTTAAATTCAGAAGACTACGAGTGGTGGCTGCGGAAAGGGTTTTACTTTCGGATCAGCATGTCGAAGGCTATGCCGGCATATATATCGTTGTAGAGTTTGAGGTCAGTAGGAAATAATATATTTTCATATTTTCTGGATTATTAAATTTCATGAATAAAATAATTCTAGAAAAATCTAGAATGAAAAATATTTTCCGAAGCCTCTGAAAATTATGGAAAAATTGCCAAAGGTATTTTAGAATATCAAGAAACCAAAATAAAGTATTTAGAGTCTATTAAAGATATTTTGGAGCATATAAAAATTAGATTTTGCTTGCAGAAAAATAAGAAAAGTTCTAGAAAAAGGAGCAAAAAATTCTTAGGATGTTTTTAGATATAAATTGATGAATGATCAGTACCAAGGAATGATTTAAAGTTGAGGAAAAAGAATGTGAAAAACTCCAAATGAAACTATCAAGGTGGAAAACAAGGAATTTGATTCACGAACACGACAAGAAACACGGGATATGGATAAACACTTACTACGCGTGTTTCGAAAACTTTACTCACACACAAAATTCAAGCAACCAACACACAATACATCAACAAAATCCTGTCAAGTTAGTTTAGAAAATTTCAAAAAATATATATTTTTATATTCTAAATTTTCACTAGTTCAAACTAAAAATGATAAATTTAATCCAAATATTAAAACATTCATCTTATTTGGTGTTTTTCACACTATTTACTACAAAAATTGTATGTCCCCGCTATTTCTAGTCTAATGTTCCCAGTACAACTTGGATGATGTTCAACCTTTTAGAAGTTGTCAACAGTTTGTAGTCACCAAGTTGCAGCCTTGACTGAAGACTAGTCTATAGTTCCACACCTTTGTGAAAGACAACAGCAAATAATTCAACATGACTCACCTGGCACCCCCCCCCCCCCCTCCCCACCTTTAGCATCAGTAGTACCAATGCCGCTAGGGCTTCTTGTAACTGGAAACGACTTCAAAGATGGTGTTGGTTGCATGTTCCTCTGTTCCTCCCATACCATAATGTCCTCCTAGAATCAGTGAAGCCATAAATAAAGAGACCTCAGGGATGAATGTAATTGCATGATTGTACCATTGTAAATAGCATCTATTATCTGGCACTGATACTTTCACATTTCATACTGCTTCAGGACGATTTTGGGTATTTTGTCGTATGGTGTATCTACCTATGACTTATCTCTTTGCTAAAAAGTTCGTTGGAACCATTACTCCAACTATTTTGGAATTAAGGGATGAGCTCTATTGTGTACCATACAATGAGGTTGATTGGGAAAAAGCTCGTGATACTTGTGCCAAGGTTCGTATTTACTAAAACTTGGTTACTTCTTGCCCAAACAATCGCTATTGTTTTTCCTAGAAAAAGGTATATACCAATTGTCTTTCTTTAAATAAGTGAAAGCAATATATGCATTCCAATTGGTGTAGTACAACAAATTGATTGTTTATGTCTGCTATTTTTCAAAATAATATAGAAATAGGTGAGGTATGTTAAATTAAATTGCATGTGCAAATATAGTAACTATTGTATGAAACTCCTCAAAATGTCTTGATATTCGCACATGCTTGTATAGTACAAGAGGATGTTGTTGTTACGAGGGGAAACTTTTTCCTCGCTTGTATGATGTTCTACATGTAATTAAGCTCACCTTTGCAAATTAATGAGAGTAGCATTATATTTCATTTAAACATGTTAAATCCTTGCATAGACAATGAGCACCTTTCTTCTCATAGAACCTTCAGTGATGACATCTAGTGCTTGGAATGGGAGCAATATTTTCTTGGGATATGTCAAATAAAAAGTGCATGGACCTAGAATTTAGATAATGAAAAAAGAAATCAAAGCATCTTATAAGGTTGTGACAAAACATGGAACTTCCAAAATAAAATGATGTCCATCTTAGTCTTTAGGAGGTAAAAAAGAAGAAAATACAATGGATGGGAGTACAAAAAGATGATGGGCTTTTTTGATATGCTTAAGTCTCTCTCTCTCTCTCTCTCTCTCTCTCTCTCTCTCTCTCTCTCTCTGCACGCGCTTGTGAGAAACCCGAATATATATTGGATCATGTACTATTTTTACCAACAGCAACGAAAGTGGCACAAAGTTTAAATATTTTATTCATTGTACATATGTTTTGATTTTCCTTTTATTTTGCATCCAGGTGGACCTTACATATCCACGGACAATGGCACAAAATCTTCTATGGACCTGCCTTAATAAGGTTATAGAGCCAATGCTGAATTGTTGGCCAATAAACAAGTTAAGAGATATAGCATTGAAAATCATCATGGAACATATCCACTATGAAGATGAAACTAGTAAATACATCTGTACATGTCCCATAAACAAGGTAATACACATAAATATTCGATAGTGATTTTAATGCTTATGTGCAAAAGGATGTCTAAATTTATTTTCTACTATGTGAGCAAACTTTAGCTCTCTTAGCTAATGCTGGGAAAGGAAAAACCCTTCTGTGTGGACACAAGCATATCTAAATTGAACAGATTTAACTAATAGTTACTAGTACAGAAAGTTCCTTTAGGGGCGGTTAAAATGGGTTTTCAGGGGCGGATCGCCCAACCGCCCCTGCTCCAGCGACACTAAAAATGCTGCATTTCTAGCGACAGTCTTTTAACCGCCCCCTGAACATAATTTTTAGGGGCGGTTCTGTTACGAAACCCGTCTCCACAAATTTAATTTTAGGGGCGGTTGACTTAAGAGAACCGCCCCTACAAATGCATTTTCAGGGGCAGTTGACTTAAGAGAACCACCTCTAGATGTGTATTTTCATGGGCAGTTAACACAAGAGACCTGCTTCTAGATATGTATTTTCAGGAGCGGTTGACTTAAGATACCCGCTTCTAAATATGTATTTTCAAGGACGGTTAACATAATGAAACCGGCCGTGATAATAGGTTTGTCAACGATGGCTTTTGCAATGAAACCGTCCCTGAAGATGTATTTTCAGAGGCGGCTAAACGAACCGTCTCTAAAAACAATTTTGAAACTTTTGAAACCTCAATTTCCGGCCATTTTTTAAATCGCGTTTTCGCACCAAATTTTAGCTCGATTTCCTGCCATATTTGAAATCACGTTTTCGCAGAAAATTTTTGGCCAATTGAAATGATTAATTTAACTACATCAATACATAGCCGTCGAACATCAGCATGTGAGTATTTACATCATAAATTAACTGCACATCGCCATGTACATGAAAGGAGCATCTTTTTGTTACAGGTGCTAGCTTGACTGAAAAAAAGGAAAAGAAGGGGTGCTTGCACTTAGCACGAAGTTTAGCGAACTTAGCTTGTTGGGCATACTCTGACTTTTCATTGAAGAGGTCACCACCCTCGCGAAGAATGTCCTTCAGCAAGAACTTGCAAAATTCATCTTGAAACTCTTGAATATCCTTTTGTTCCAGGTGGTTGACACTCGAATAAGACCTGCGTTGCTGCACAAAACAAGAGGGGTAAAATTAGGTATGGATGTTAATTACCATTTGCTTATGGTTCGAAAGATCGACTTACATTGGCTTCAGGGTCATTGTAGTAACAACCATTGGTTCGCATCCAATGACATACATAGTATCCACAAAGCACTAACGCAGCTTCGACCATCTTCTCTGACAACCTATTTCCTCCGGGAACAGACGTTCTTTCCTTGCCTGCCGCACCGTCTCCAAGTTGTCTAGGCCTTATTGTTTCAATAGCAATTCTTGTCCTATGTTGCGCAGCATATCTTCAAGGTAGTCATCGGTTTCTTCTTCATCTTCGTCGTTGTGTTCACCATCATCCTCCCCATCCCCACCAGCACCACCGCATTCACTTGCAAGGTCATCATCCGGTGTCCCATCATGCATGCTGCTACTATGGCCGCCATCGTCATCTTGCCTTAATAATTCTGCAGGTGCATCATCTAATGCTCCGGTGTCGTTGACTGAGTCTTCTCTTCTTCTCTCACCATGATGATCCCAAATCTCATAGTTCTCCATGAAACCCCTTCTTACCAAGTGTGATCTTACAGTCACAACGCGGACAATAGATGTCCTTGGTCTGCTTAATCAAGGCATGTCTTTTAGCAACTTCAATGAAAACATTCACAGCTTGTATGTAGGAAACTTCATGTCTTTTTCCTCTATACATCCATGACCGGTCCATATGCATACTCCTACAAACACAAATTGCTTGCGGTTAATAAATCAAACACCATGCATGCATGTCCCCATCTCTATGTCTCTATCCAATCTCATAGTGAAATTAAGAAATATATATATGTAAAGCACTGGAAAGTGTAAAAAGGATGCCACAAACTTACCTCTCAAATCCAACTCCCTCAGGTGTTCAATGGCTGAACTCTCCCGCCTCTATTTTTGCGATTTTGTGCCCTCCAAGTGAGCTGAGCAGCTTTGGCGAGCGCTGTCGTCCCGAGGAGGAAGAAAGACTCAAAATTTGCCCAATCTCATAGTGAAATTAGGAAATATATATGTAAAGCACTGAAAAGTGTAAAATGGATGCCACAAAGTTACCTCTCAAATCCAACTCCCTCAAATGTTCAACGGCAGAACTCTCCCGCCTCTATTTTTGTGATTTCGCGCCCTCCAAGTGAGCTGGGCAGTTTTGGCGAGCGCTGTTGTCCCGAGGAGGAAGAAAGAATCAAAATTTGGGAGCATTTTTAGGGGCGGTTGTTTTATGTCAACCGCCCCTGAAAATTAATCTTTAGAGACAGTTCTCTTAGGAGAACCGCCTCTGATTACACCTATTTTTAAAGGCGGTTCTCTTACGTCAACCGCCCCTAAAAATGGATCTTTAGAGGCCTCTGAGCGTATCTATTATTAGAGGCGGTTCTCTTAATGGAGCCGCCCCTAAAAATAGGACCATCCGAGGCGGTTAACCTAAGCGAACCGCCTCTGATGATGAATCTATTATCAGGGGTAGTTTTCTTAATTTAACCGCCCCTAAAAATGGTTCATCAGAGGTGGTTACAAAGCTACAGTGCTTCTGGGCGCGGTTAGAGGCGGGTTGCTAAGTCACCCGCCTCTGATGAAAAATGGGGGCGTTGCTAAAAATGATTTCTGTACTAGTGAGTATGATATAAGATACATTTTAAGGATTTGTCCATCACTTGATACCAATTCATCTATTTTAATTTTCTCCTACAAATTTTTATAATAACACGTTGCTTCTTCAAATTCAGTATGAGCATATAAAATAAATTGCCAATAGATATAGCTTAGTATAGCAATTTGTCATATCCTCAAGTAGACCTGTTGTTTCAATGTTTAAGGGGCTAAATGTATCAATTCATGAAAATGATTTGTTATAACCAAATTAACTTGATTTATCTCTCTTTACATGTAACTAAAATTATTGTGGAACTGATATTATACTAATATGTAGCTACTTCTCACCTTGATTCTACTATAGGCACTAGATATGATTTGTTGTTGGGAAGAAAATCCAAATTCAGATTCATTCAAAAAACATCTTCCAAGGATATATGATTTGTTATGGCTTGCAGAAGATGGAATGAAGGCACAGGTACCATCTTGCTTGCTTTGTGTACTAATTTTATCACTCTTCATTTTTCATTGTTGAAAGCGGCTTATAACTTGAAAAGCTTTTTGGCAAATATTGTCTAATGATTTGTTTATTGTAGTTTTAGAACTCTCTGCTTTGTGTGGTAATTTTACCACTCTTCGTTTACAACTCTTCATTTTTCATTGTTGACAATGGGATTATAATTGTGGCTGAAAAGATTCGATGACAACCATTGCATATTCTAAATGATCATTTATTGTAATTTTAGCACTCCATCTTTTATTGTTGACAATTGCTTCTAACTATTACTGAAAATCTTTGGTGGGAAATTTTGTAGATTCCAAATGATTCATTAATTGTGAGCTAGTGTAAAAAATAACATGTCTAGATATATTTTTTCACAGGTTTAAATTAATTTATTTTATGTTTTAAACTATTTTTTGGCAATTGATCAAATTATCTTAATTTTGGTAATATTTGCATGGCTGAAATGATACTATTATCTTATTCAAAATTTTACATACTGTTCATGCTGAATTGAAATCCGGGCATACACTAACAAGGGCTAGAATCTAGCGGATCAATGAAACCAACTGAGAGGTCTGTTTGGCCGATGTTGATCGAGCTTATTTAGAAGCCTGATAGACTTCCAAATGCCTCCTGAGAAGACCCATCAGGGACGAGCACGTAGATGTTTCTCTAAGATCAGCAAGACCACCTAAACTACAAAGTTCTGGGTCTAATGCCACACTACACCCTTACAATGCAACTAATTTGTAACAATAGGGGGCATCATATTGGAATCTTCCCATAAAATGGTTGCAATTTGTGTGGTTAATCGTTGCAATAAGTGTGTGCTATTGCAACTATGTTAGACGTGTGTTGCACTTGATTGGCCTTTTTGCCAGGGAGCGTTCGGGTTGCATTCGTATTGATTTTTGTTGCAATTACTTGGTATTATTGCAACTATGTCGCACTTAGTTACGTGTGCTTATAACAATGGCCATGGTTTTGCTGAGTTGCAATAATCTTTGATAGTGTTGCAATTGCTAAATGGTTGTTTCAACCAAAGATCATGAATAGATGCAATGACACGTTCGTATTACCACGGGTTTTTGGGGTTATAATAAACTTTAGTATCGTTGCAATTGTTATGGATGCAACAACGTGTTACTATTTCCATGATAATCTTGTGCTCCGATAAACTAACGAGTAGGGATGAAAACGGTAGATATTTTCTGACCGTATTTGAGATCGAATCCGTTTAGAGGAGTTTTTATCTATTCGTATCTGAGTCCGGATATTCAATATCCGATACTGTATCTGTATCCAAATGCTCAAATTGCATATTTATAATGTCGATATCCAATCATATCCTATTAGACATAACTGATACTATCCGTATTCGAATCCGAATCCGATTAGAAATATGAAAAATATGTAATATCACTGATATCCGTCCGTAACCGATCCATTTTCATCCCTACTAACGTGTATGGTGTGGACCTTTGTTAGTGTTTGACCCAGCAATAACTTAAGTAACTACTTATTTTAAATTCGAAAAGAGTGACACTATAGCTACCACAGTAAAAGTGTAACAATACAGAAGCTACCTATACCAACGACATTTTGTTGAGGCCATAGCTGGTCGCACCTATGGCAACCACACTGTTTAGCGTGGCAGTAGTGTGATCACTGTAGCAACCACTTCTTTGTAGTTCCAATACATGGTATGACCTATAACAACCACCGAAACAAGTATGGAAATAGTTGTGAATCTATTGCAACACTACTGAAGTGTTGCAACAAGGTCTATAGCAACACCCATTAGCGTTGCTAATGTACCTATTGCTACTCTTTGGGCATCTCCGCATGTGGCAATAGATACTATTGCAACCACCCATGGTGGTTGCATATATTGCGACTCGCAACGTTCCAACTTGTTACAACAACAAACCAGTGTGTTGCAATAGGGTTTATCTATTACAACATCACAACTAGTCGTTGTGTAAGCCTATTGCTACAACATCTGTGGCAACGCCATCGCAACCAAAAAACAATGTTGCAGTTTTGTCTATTGCAACAATTTTGGGCATATTGCAACATTTTTAGTCTGTTGTATCAGGGGAAAAGCCTTGTACGTGTCGTCAAATCTCATGGGGAGATGTGACGAACAAGTAACCAAGAAAGTAGGTAAAAAGTGTTGGTGTTGTGTATTTAATTTGACGATTGGAAGTTGAGATCCTCAATTGGCCGTGAACACCTACACACACACACACACAGAGAGAGAGAGAGAGAGATGGTCTTTATCCTAGTAGGAAATGAGTCCAAAACAACTTCTCCAAGTTTCCCACGCCAAAAAGGATCCAAAACTGAATTGGAAATCAACTCGGTTTGAATAGGCAGGTGAACTAGCCTAGCTGGTTTCCTCAAGCATAGACACTAGGATTGGCTAGTGCAATGTACTAAAACCGGTTTGAAGGCTGTGGAACCAGCCAGGATGGTTTGGCAGGGTCAGAGCCATCTCCTTCTCTTCTCCCTTCCTTTTTACTTGGTGCCTTGAATTATGTTGTCCCATATATTTTACAGCATGTTCTTGACGTTGAAAATTTGATAGTCTAGCCCAATCTTCATGTCGATACATTTTATCGTGTCAACACATGTAGTTCCTTGATAATACTACTGACATCAATGCTCATAGAAAAAAATGTATGAGTTTATTATGTACAGAAACTTGGCCACAATTTCTTTAGTTAAACATCAAAATGTGTAAGAGACAATCAATATCTTCTAATGTTGTTACATCTTTCTTTCATTCTTACCCAAGAATCAGTAAAGGTCAACCCCCTTGTGGGCTCCTATTTCTGTGTATGTAATTCCATCACATGATAATTATTGGGATTAACTATATCCCCATATCATTTGTGATTTTTAGTGATGAAGAGTTAGACATCTGACTTGGTAAAACATTTTCATTACAAGTTTTCGAACAAATGGTTTTTGTAACAGAACCGCCTTAATAATATGGCCCACAGGCACCTATCAAAGTCACTAATGACTTCTGACAGTTGGACCCATGTTCCAAATGATTAAAGCAGCTCTGCCGAGCTACATCAGTACCCGTATTCCGACAGGATCTCCATTGCGATGCCATTACAGAGTTACAACATTTCATAATAAAATACATCAGAGTAAATGCGGAAGATTTAATAGAACTTAGATTACAAAACGGGTTCAAATAGTAATTAAGTGCAGTTATTACAGACCATCTTGAAGTAGTAGCAGTAGCATGGAACAACGGTACAACATAAATAGATAAATAGATACACGAACCCAGCCCACGGATTCTGTCTTTACTCCTCACCACTCTCCTCCTGGATCACGGTGGCACAACAAGGACCAAGGCAGACTTCGGGCTGCGACCCTCCTGCAACGGGGTTAACAAACCCTGAGTACGGGGTACTCCGCAAGACTTACCCGACAAAGTAAAAATATTTGACTCTTGGAATGCAGGGTTATAGGTAAGGCTAGCAGAGATAGGGATTTAGCAGAAAAGCATTACTAATCTATCATAATATTTTATTTCACTTAAATTCAATATTATCATAATTCATTCTTTATCCTCTCTCTAAACATTGATTCTTTATTCTCAAACATCCTACTCTTAGAACCACTTTTCGGTGTAGGGGTGAGGATCATGTCTCCATAACCGAGGAGCACGTCGATTCGAATCAAGTAAAGTAGACCCAGCTGGGGTTCCTATCCACACTGTATATGCAGCACGCCGGCATACATATACCAACCCGTCATCTCAGCTTTTCTATTCCGGAACCGGTCCTGCGCCACCCGAGAAAACGGTACACCTCCAATCCGGGACTCTAACCCACGAGGGTACTCACTATTCTCGCCATCTCTCCACTCCCAGTGCGTGGTTGTCGGTTCCAGCAATAGAGCGACCGGACTCTAGGCTTTCCGTAATGGTATGTGGCTAGTTTGTTCATCATGATCACAACAGGCCGACAACGAACGGTCCCTACTGCTTTCCGCCGGAAACCATGCATTGGGACTCTAACCCAAATACCCTGGAGTCCGCTCGGTTTTCAAATCCCTTTTCCGTTGGTGACGAAAGTTGGGACTCTAACCCAAACAATTGGCCAACCACCCGGAAAACCCATCCATAATGATGATCGTGAACCGGCCAAAGTACCCCAATCATCATACATGGACATATATACCCCTCACTTGATATTTCTTCATAATGATTCTCAAGTTAAAATAATATTTTGCAATTCTATTATTTAAGCATGACTAAGCATTTTGCAATTCATTTAAAATCATTAGGTTATCTTGGTAATGGTAGTCAAGGGTGATAAATGCATCAATTGTTTTCATCACACAACTCCTATCAACTTAATGCAATAGTTTAACTCAAGTGATAAAGCATTTGTAAATAGAGGGTTAAATGCACCGGGGCTTGCCTTGCAGAGCAAACAGAACTGGGGCAGGAGTGGCACAGGCTTCAGGCTCAGGAGCTCCTTCCACTGCCTCCTCTTCAGACACCTCGAGCTTCACCTCCTCAGACACGGGAACTACACGGGTGCAATATTGCATGTATGAATGCGATGCAAAAAGTAAACATGTGCGGAAAAGGAAGCTAACCCTAGCACAACACATCATGACTTCACAACGGTGTCCTAGGTCTTAAATGGGTCGACCTAGAACCACATTTAATCCAAAATCACTTAACACTCCTAAATTCAAATTCTAATTGAATTTTTATTATTTAATAAACCAACATAATTCAATTACAGAAGCAAACTAATTTATTTTGGGACCAAACTTTGCCAACAGTTAGATCTTTACTAGTAACAGTACCAATTAAATTTTTGTGATTTTTGGAATTACCTAGAATTAATTAAAAATGTGCAAAGGCCCATTTTTCATTTTATTTAGTGATTTTTAACCACTACAGAATGTACCCAAACATGACAAACAATATTTTTATAAAATTCTACACTTCATATATAGTATGTGTAAATTATTTCACAATTTTTGGTTGCACAGAATTAATCATGCAAAAATAATAAAACAGGCTACTATTCAAACCAAATTAAAATAGAAAAGCATTCAAAATTCACTGGAAAAAATAGACAAACCCATTCGGCCCACTCGGCCCACAGACCGGCAGGCCGGCCCAGCAACACCTGGGCTTCCCTTCTCTCCTTCCCCGAACGCTGACAGGCGGGGCCGGCTTGTCAGGTCCTTCTTCCTCCTCCGGCCGAGCGCGCCGCGCGCGAGGCGCACGCGGGCCGACACGATCCTCGCCGCCGGCGAGCCGACGGCAATGCGGACACGACCTACGGCTACCCTACGACCTAGCGGACACCCTAGTACACCTATCCCCGATCCTAGCCGCCTCCGACGGGGTCTATCCCGTCCATGGCGGACGCCAAGGCTCGGCGAGCATGCGCCGGCCACCCGAGACCGGTAAAAGATGAAAAGAGGGCATGGGGAGGATCGGTAGCTCACCCCGGGGCTACTGAAGTCTACGGTTGGGGCTGAAACGGGCTAGAGAAGTGAGGTTGACGGCGGCGGCGGACGAAGTGACTCGGCTCCGGCGGTGACGGCTCGTTCCGACGAACCTAGACCACCACAAAGCCCACCGACGCGCACATGAGAACTAGAACATCACAAAGAAGCTGGAACACGAGGATCTAGGGACTAAAGCTCACCCGAGAAGCTTGGCACGCGATCGACCTAGCGGCGGCGCTCCGGCGAACGCACGCGCGCGGCGACGATCACCCTGGAACACACGAAGCGTTAGAGAGAGCCCCGAGGGCACCACAGGATGCGCAAGGAACTACTCTACTAACCGGCGAGATGGAGAGGATGGAGGCCAACGGAGGGCGGCGAATTTCTTCGCGAACCGCGGCGAACTCGACGGCGACCGGCGGAGAGAACTGAGCTGGGAGAGGGTGCTCGGGGGGTTAAATAGCGGGGGAACGGTGGGGGAAGAACGTGGGAGGTACTCAGCTCCATGCTGCGCGTACCACGGACGGAGCTCCGGCGTCAGAGGACGCGCGGCGCTGACGCGCACGCCGGCGACGTGCACACCGCGGCCGGACGCGCGCGTGACGCGTGAACAGTGCCACCGGTACAGTACTTGCTCAGGGAAAAACGCTCAAATTGACTGGCCAAACGACCGAATCCGAGGCCACGCCCAAAAGCAAAGTTGTAGATATATTTGTGCTGGACAACTTTTGTTTTGGTACCAATTCAAAATTCGGTCAGGATTTGAAAATATTCAAAAGGGGGTAAAAGGTGGTTTTAAATTTCAAACTGTAATTTCAAAATTACTTTTGATTTTTCTGAAGAACTTGAAAATTGGTCAAAATAGAAGTTGTACATCTCATTGAGGCCAACAACTTTTATTTAGGGAGTTTTGTCATATTCTCAATAATTTTTGAAATATAGTTTTAAATTCAAATTTTGAAACACTGTTTTGAGCTGAATTCAATTATTTTCAACATAACTTCAAAATTACCCAAAATAGAAGTTGTTCTACATCAAAAACTCTACAACTTTTATTAAGGGACCTACCTCAGATTTGATCAAATTTTAAAAGTACACTTAAGGACCTTGATTAGGGTTTAGAGGTAATTAAGGAGATCACAAGAAATAACAAGGAAATTAAGGTTTTTAGGACACTCATCCAATTCTAGTCAATCAAAACACCCTATTATTCTAAATGGCAAACAAATGCACATAATGGTATGATGACATGGCAGTTTAAATAATCAGTAATACCAGAGGTATTACAGCCTTCCCCCCTAAAAGAAATCTCGTCCCGAGATTAGGTAGACAACATTGTTTTTACACAAAGTAGAGGAAAAGAAAATGTAACAGTACATTCAATACACACCCAGAGGCACAAAAAAAACACTAGGCGGGGAGAAGTTGCATTTATAGGGTAGCATAGAACTCAGGGAACTTTTCCGCCAGAAAATCCTCTGACTCCCAGGTGGCTTCATCCTCAGATTGCTGACTCCACTGTACTTTGTACCACCTGGTTGAGGTCCTGCGGGTAACACGATCTTTGATGTCAAGGATTCGGACTGGGTACTCAGAGGTCGTCATGTCTGGCTCTAACTGAACCCCTTCCACTTCAACTACTTGATCTGGTACTCGCAGACACTGTTTCAACTGTGACACATGGAACACGTTGTGCACTTCTGACATATGCTCTGGCAGCTGTAACCTGTAGGCTACTTTCCCCACACGTTCGATGATCTCAAAGGGTCCAACGAAACGTGGGGCTAGCTTGCCTTTAACTCCAAAACGGCTCACTCCTTTCATTGGTGACACTTTTAGGTACACAAAATCTCCCACTTTAAACTCTAGCGGTCGTCGCCGCTTATCAGCGTAACTTTTCTGCCTAGACTGTGCTATCTTTAAGTTCTCTTGTATCACTCGAACTTTGTCTTCAGCCTCTTTTACCAGATCTACCCCATAGTACCATCTTTCTCCTGGTTCGGACCAATTCAAAGGTGTGCGACATCTTCTACCATACACGGCCTCGAATGGAGCCATTTGGATGCTTTCTTGATAGCTGTTGTTATATGAGAATTCGGCCAAGGCCAAACACTCGTCCCACTTGTCCGGGTAATTCAACGCGCAAGCTCTCAACATATCTTCCAATACTTGATTGACTCTCTCAGTCTGCCCATCGGTTTGCGGATGATACGCAGTACTATGCAACAGTTTGGTACCCATTGACTTATGAAAGGCTTGCCAAAAATTTGATAGGAACTGGGTTCCTCTATCGGAAACAATGGTCCTTGGTACACCATGCAACTTCATAAAATTCTCAATGTAGAGCTTTGCATACATAGATGCCCTGTACTTTTTCTTGACAGACAGAAAATGAGCTTGTTTTGTCAGACGATCCACAATGACCCAGATGGAATCAAAGCCTCGAGCTGTATTGGGCAATCCCACAATGAAATCCATACTGATATCTTCCCACTTCCATGCTGGTACTGGCAGTGGTTGGAGTTCTCCACCAGGTCTCATGTGAATGGCTTTAACTTTCTGACATGTGTCACACCTTGCCACATACTGAGCAATTTCAATCTTCATCTTGGTCCACCAGAATTTTTGCCTCAAGTCCTGATACATCTTATTGCTTCCTGGATGAATAGAGAATTTTGTGGAGTGGGCTTCATCGAGGATCGCTTGACGTAAATCAGGAATCTTGGGGACAACCAATCGATCCTTGAACCATACCACACCATCGTCATCAACCCTGAAACAGTCGGCCTTGCCGGCTTGGATCTTTTCTTTGATATGCCTGATCCCTTTACTTTTCTTCTGAGCGGCAATGATCTGTTCTCGGATCGAAGTTTCAATTCTAATGTTGGCTATGCTGCCCTGTGGCACCATCTCAATACCCAATTCTTCCAACTCATGACATAAGGTCAGCGCATATGACTTTACATTTAAACAATTGCAGTGAATCTTGCGACTGAGTGCATCGGCGACTACATTCGCCTTACCAGGGTGGTAGTGTACCTCAATGTCATAGTCTTTGATCAACTCGAGCCATCTTCTTTGCCTCATATTTAGTTCTTCTTGAGTGAAAATATATTTCAGACTCTTGTGATCAGTGTAAATGTTGCAGGTACTTCCCAACAAATAATGACGCCATATCTTCAGTGCATGAACAACGGCTGCCAACTCTAGGTCATGGGTGGGGTAATTTTCTTCATGACGCTTGAGCTGCCGCGAAGCATAGGCGATGACACGGCCCTCTTGCATCAGCACACAGCCAAGACCAGTTCCCGAAGCATCACAATACACATCAAACGGCTTCTCTATATCTGGCTGAGCTAACACCGGTGCAGTAGTCAACAACTCTTTCAACTTTTGGAAAGCTTCTTCACATTCTGGCGACCAGACAAACTTCACTTGATTCTTTAGCAAGTTGGTTATCGGCTTAGATATCCGGGAGAAATCCGGGATAAAGCGACGATAGTAACCTGCCATGCCCATGAAACTGCGGACCTGATGTACCGTAGTGGGTGGCTTCCAGTTCAGAATTTCTTCAACTTTGCTTGGATCCACGGACACTCCCTCAGCAGACAGAATGTGACCAAGGAGTGGAACTCGGTCCAACCAAAACTCACACTTGCTAAACTTGGCATAAAGTTGGTGCTCTCTTAGGCGGGTTAGGATAATACGGAGGTGGTTAGCATGTTCCTCGGGGGTTTTGGAGTAGACAAGGATATCGTCGATGAAAACGACTACAAATTTGTCAAGCTCAGGCATGAACACGGAGTTCATTAGGTACATGAAGTAGGCAGGTGCATTGGTTAGGCCAAAAGACATTACTAGGTATTCGTATAGGCCATATCTGGTGGTGAAAGCTGTTTTAGGGATATCTTGAGGACGGATTTTTATTTGGTGGTACCCCGATCGAAGGTCAATCTTTGAAAAGACCTTAGCCCCAGATAACTGGTCAAATAGAAGGTCGATGCGGGGTAATGGGTATTTATTTTTGATGGTGACCTCATTAAGAGGACGATAATCAATGCACAGCCTGAGAGACTTATCCTTCTTTTTCACGAAAATAGCAGGACAACCCCAAGGTGATGAGCTAGGTCTGATAAAACCCTTGTCCAACAATTCTTGCAACTGAACTTTCAACTCTGCCAGTTCCTTTGGTGGCATCCGGTACGCCCTACGAGATATAGGAGCCGTACCAGGCTTAAGCTCTATGGCAAACTCAACATCACGGTCCGGAGGTAACCCAGGTAACTCCTCTGGAAAGACATCCGGAAACTCACAAACCACTGGAATGTTATGGATTTCCAGGACTGAGGCGGCATTAACTTGCTTCATATTTCTCAAAGGTAAGGGAAGTTGGATGAGAAGTTTGGACTGACTATCAGGTATGTTAACTTTGATTGTCCTATTCAGCACATCAATCACAGCCTTGTGCTGATACATCCAATTCATCCCCAAAATGGCATCTATGTCCTGATCCTTTAGCACTATCATAGAGGTCGGGAACTTATGCCCTCCCAATTCTATGGGTACCCGAAATACCACTTCCTTAGTACTGATACGCCCCCCGGGCGATTGTATGATAAAACTTTCATTAACCTCCCCAATTTGAATGTCATGCTTGACGACAAAATTACGGTTGATGAATGAATGTGATGCACCAGAATCAAAGAGTGTAATTGCAGGGTTACCAACGATAGGGAACCTACCGAGCATGACGGGCTCTCCTTCCGGGATATCAGCGACCTGGGTGTAGTACACCTGGCCAGCCTTCTTGACCACCTTGCCCTTCTGGGCCTGCTGCTGCTGTCCACGGTGCTGTCCCTGCTGCTGCTGCTGCTGTCCACCAGCGCCCTTCTGTGCATTCTGATTGGACTGTTTGGGGAAAGGGCAATTGCGGGACCAGTGTCCCATCTGACCACAGTTGTAGCATGGTTGATTGTAGGCGAACTGCGGTGAGGTGACACGAACGCCAGGGGCATTCGGCTGAGTGGTGTTTTGCTGGTTTGAGGTGTGGGAGGTAGCGGCGGTACGCACAACTACCTGCTGCTGTGGGTACTGTGGGCGGTTGTGGTGGGTGGGATGGTAGATGATTTTCTGGCGCTTTTGGCTGCCAGAGAAAACAGCTTTCTTCTTCTTCTTCTCTCCCTGAAGTTGGCGGTCACTTTCTTCAAAAGCGAGCGCGCTATCAACAGCTTCATGATAGGTACAGTGGCGGTTGTTGGATAAGCTGCGCTGGATCTTGTAGTTCAAGCCTCTGACAAAGCAGCTCCTCTTCTTACCATCAGTATTCACGTACTCTGGGGCATACAGAGACAATTGGTTGAACTTGGTCACGTACTCCATCACAGTGGAGTCCCCCTGCCGCAATGCCAGAAACTGGTCGAGCTTCATTCTCATTATCCCTTCAGGGATGTAGTGGGCACGGAACGCAGTGCGAAACTCCGCCCAGGTAAGCAGGTGTCCTGCGGGCTGTGCTGCCAGGAGATTAGCATACCAGGCACTTGCGGGTCCACGCAGCTGCTGTGCTGCGAACTGTGGCTTCTGGATTTCGGTGCAATGGATCAAACCAAACTTCTGCTCCATGGTACGGAGCCAGTCATCCGCCTCAAGCGGCTCATCCGCCTTGGTGAACACCGGTGGACGGGTGTCGGTGAAGTCCACATAGGTAGTTTCCTGGTTCCCATTATTGCGCCCACGGCGCTCTCCACGCTGACCCTGATTCTGAGTGAAAGCATTCGCCGCATTAGCAAGTGCGATAATGGCATCAGCGAGGCTTGGTGGCACGGGTGGTGCCTCAGGAAGACCGTCCTCTCCCTGGTTGCTGGACTGACCACGGGTCTGAACCATCTGTGATTTGCACACTTAACTCAGAACTTGGACTTGACATTACTAAATAGAAACGGAGTAACAGCACAAACTAAAAATTATAACAACACAAGAAACATAGTCTTAGCGACATACAGCACATAGATCCCCAACCACAACTAAAGTTCTAAGGCTCATAAACTACGACATAGAGATACAAGCAACTGCCAACGCTGCAGCACGGGCAACTAGTCGTCGATGACCACGATCTCCTCCTCGACGTCGTCCTCCACCATCTGGTCCTCAGGCTCTGCTGGGTCCTCGGCGAGTGGTACGGGCTCGAAGTAGCCCAACTCCTCGGACTCGCTCTCCTCGTCCTCAGGCCCGATAACCACGCCACCCTCCGGGTCCTCCTCACGGGGAACCAAGATAGGGTTAAGCAGGTTGTTAAGCCTGTGCACCTCTTCATGCAGGGTGTTGATGTACGCCTGCATGTTGCCATTGTGGGCTTCCACCCACTCCACACGCCCAAGGGCGGCCTGCTCGCGCCCCAAAGCCTCGTCTCTCTGCTGGACTGCTACCTGCTCACGCTCCAGCGCTGCCGCCTCCCGCTCCATGGCCGCCTGCGCCTCGGCCTCGACCTGGTGAATCTCTCGGTGCAGGTCGCGGTTGGTGCGCACATCCCGGTAGTGGTTGCGCACAGCTCGGTCAAAGTCCTCCTCCATCAGCCTCGCCTCGGCCTTGAGTGCCCTGATCTCCTCCTTGAGTTCCCTGCGGCTGCGACGACGGCTGCCTGAGCCCTCGCCCTCCTCATGGCTAGGAGCGAGCTGGTGACGAGGAATGCCACGCGGTCCCACCATCTTGCGTGCGGTCAGCTTCGTGCGAGCCAGCTGGACAAAGTGAGGGTAAGACAAGATAGAACAGGCTAGCATGAACAGGTTGGTAAATCCTATCCCAAAACCCAAAATTAGGGAGGAAGTTATTAACATGTGAATCAACATGATGCATGATTCGTTCTTACGCAAATTTTAAATCAATGCAGGTAAATAAATATTAATAACATACTTCAGACATAGGGCTTAACAATAATAATAGTAATAACATTGTTCCACATGCCACCCTACTCCTAGTACAGAGTAAGACAAGAAAAGCAGTTTGGACTCAAAATAGTTAACTTAAATTTTAGATCCAAAATATTTTGAAGTTTTCGAAAACAACTCCGTAATGATTTAGCAATAGATCGCTCTGATACCACTTGTAACAGAACCGCCTTAATAATATGGCCCACAGGCACCTATCAAAGTCACTAATGACTTCTGACAGTTGGACCCATGTTCCAAATGATTAAAGCAGCTCTGCCGGGCTACATCAGTACCCGTATTCCGACAGGATCTCCATTGCGATGCCATTACAGAGTTACAACATTTCATAATAAAATACATCAGAGTAAATGCGGAAGATTTAATAGAACTTAGATTACAAAACGGGTTCAAATAGTAATTAAGTGCAGTTATTACAGACCATCTTGAAGTAGTAGCAGTAGCATGGAACAACGGTACAACATAAATAGATAAATAGATACACGAACCCAGCCCACGGATTCTGTCTTTACTCCTCACCACTCTCCTCCTGGATCACGGTGGCACAACAAGGACCAAGGCAGACTTCGGGCTGCGACCCTCCTGCAACGGGGTTAACAAACCCTGAGTACGGGGTACTCCGCAAGACTTACCCGACAAAGTAAAAATATTTGACTCTTGGAATGCAGGGTTATAGGTAAGGCTAGCAGAGATAGGGATTTAGCAGAAAAGCATTACTAATCTATCATAATATTTTATTTCACTTAAATTCAATATTATCATAATTCATTCTTTATCCTCTCTCTAAACATTGATTCTTTATTCTCAAACATCCTACTCTTAGAACCACTTTTCGGTGTAGGGGTGAGGATCATGTCTCCATAACCGAGGAGCACGTCGATTCGAATCAAGTAAAGTAGACCCAGCTGGGGTTCCTATCCACACTGTATATGCAGCACGCCGGCATACATATACCAACCCGTCATCTCAGCTTTTCTATTCCGGAACCGGTCCTGCGCCACCCGAGAAAACGGTACACCTCCAATCCGGGACTCTAACCCACGAGGGTACTCACTATTCTCGCCATCTCTCCACTCCCAGTGCGTGGTTGTCGGTTCCAGCAATAGAGCGACCGGACTCTAGGCTTTCCGTAATGGTATGTGGCTAGTTTGTTCATCATGATCACAACAGGCCGACAACGAACGGTCCCTACTGCTTTCCGCCGGAAACCATGCATTGGGACTCTAACCCAAATACCCTGGAGTCCGCTCGGTTTTCAAATCCCTTTTCCGTTGGTGACGAAAGTTGGGACTCTAACCCAAACAATTGGCCAACCACCCGGAAAACCCATCCATAATGATGATCGTGAACCGGCCAAAGTACCCCAATCATCATACATGGACATATATACCCCTCACTTGATATTTCTTCATAATGATTCTCAAGTTAAAATAATATTTTGCAATTCTATTATTTAAGCATGACTAAGCATTTTGCAATTCATTTAAAATCATTAGGTTATCTTGGTAATGGTAGTCAAGGGTGATAAATGCATCAATTGTTTTCATCACACAACTCCTATCAACTTAATGCAATAGTTTAACTCAAGTGATAAAGCATTTGTAAATAGAGGGTTAAATGCACCGGGGCTTGCCTTGCAGAGCAAACAGAACTGGGGCAGGAGTGGCACAGGCTTCAGGCTCAGGAGCTCCTTCCACTGCCTCCTCTTCAGACACCTCGAGCTTCACCTCCTCAGACACGGGAACTACACGGGTGCAATATTGCATGTATGAATGCGATGCAAAAAGTAAACATGTGCGGAAAAGGAAGCTAACCCTAGCACAACACATCATGACTTCACAACGGTGTCCTAGGTCTTAAATGGGTCGACCTAGAACCACATTTAATCCAAAATCACTTAACACTCCTAAATTCAAATTCTAATTGAATTTTTATTATTTAATAAACCAACATAATTCAATTACAGAAGCAAACTAATTTATTTTGGGACCAAACTTTGCCAACAGTTAGATCTTTACTAGTAACAGTACCAATTAAATTTTTGTGATTTTTGGAATTACCTAGAATTAATTAAAAATGTGCAAAGGCCCATTTTTCATTTTATTTAGTGATTTTTAACCACTACAGAATGTACCCAAACATGACAAACAATATTTTTATAAAATTCTACACTTCATATATAGTATGTGTAAATTATTTCACAATTTTTGGTTGCACAGAATTAATCATGCAAAAATAATAAAACAGGCTACTATTCAAACCAAATTAAAATAGAAAAGCATTCAAAATTCACTGGAAAAAATAGACAAACCCATTCGGCCCACTCGGCCCACAGACCGGCAGGCCGGCCCAGCAACACCTGGGCTTCCCTTCTCTCCTTCCCCGGACGCTGACAGGCGGGGCCGGCTTGTCAGGTCCTTCTTCCTCCTCCGGCCGAGCGCGCCGCGCGCGAGGTGCACGCGGGCCGACACGATCCTCGCCGCCGGCGAGCCGACGGCAATGCGGACACGACCTACGGCTACCCTACGACCTAGCGGACACCCTAGTACACCTATCCCCGATCCTAGCCGCCTCCGACGGGGTCTATCCCGTCCATGGCGGACGCCAAGGCTCGGCGAGCATGCGCCGGCCACCCGAGACCGGTAAAAGATGAAAAGAGGGCATGGGGAGGATCGGTAGCTCACCCCGGGGCTACTGAAGTCTACGGTTGGGGCTGAAACGGGCTAGAGAAGTGAGGTTGACGGCGGCGGCGGACGAAGTGACTCGGCTCCGGCGGTGACGGCTCGTTCCGACGAACCTAGACCACCACAAAGCCCACCGACGCGCACATGAGAACTAGAACATCACAAAGAAGCTGGAACACGAGGATCTAGGGACTAAAGCTCACCCGAGAAGCTTGGCACGCGATCGACCTAGCGGCGGCGCTCCGGCGAACGCACGCGCGCGGCGACGATCACCCTGGAACACACGAAGCGTTAGAGAGAGCCCCGAGGGCACCACAGGATGCGCAAGGAACTACTCTACTAACCGGCGAGATGGAGAGGATGGAGGCCAACGGAGGGCGGCGAATTTCTTCGCGAACCGCGGCGAACTCGACGGCGACCGGCGGAGAGAACTGAGCTGGGAGAGGGTGCTCGGGGGGTTAAATAGCGGGGGAACGGTGGGGGAAGAACGTGGGAGGTACTCAGCTCCATGCTGCGCGTACCACGGACGGAGCTCCGGCGTCAGAGGACGCGCGGCGCTGACGCGCACGCCGGCGACGTGCACACCGCGGCCGGACGCGCGCGTGACGCGTGAACAGTGCCACCGGTACAGTACTTGCTCAGGGAAAAACGCTCAAATTGACTGGCCAAACGACCGAATCCGAGGCCACGCCCAAAAGCAAAGTTGTAGATATATTTGTGCTGGACAACTTTTGTTTTGGTACCAATTCAAAATTCGGTCAGGATTTGAAAATATTCAAAAGGGGGTAAAAGGTGGTTTTAAATTTCAAACTGTAATTTTAAAATTACTTTTGATTTTTCTGAAGAACTTGAAAATTGGTCAAAATAGAAGTTGTACATCTCATTGAGGCCAACAACTTTTATTTAGGGAGTTTTGTCATATTCTCAATAATTTTTGAAATATAGTTTTAAATTCAAATTTTGAAACACTGTTTTGAGCTGAATTCAATTATTTTCAACATAACTTCAAAATTACCCAAAATAGAAGTTGTTCTACATCAAAAACTCTACAACTTTTATTAAGGGACCTACCTCAGATTTGATCAAATTTTAAAAGTACACTTAAGGACCTTGATTAGGGTTTAGAGGTAATTAAGGAGATCACAAGAAATAACAAGGAAATTAAGGTTTTTAGGACACTCATCCAATTCTAGTCAATCAAAACACCCTATTATTCTAAATGGCAAACAAATGCACATAATGGTATGATGACATGGCAGTTTAAATAATCAGTAATACCAGAGGTATTACAGTTTTGTTGGATGGTTAATATAGATCATTTTTACTGAATAATCTGGTAGTAATTGAGTATTGTTTATCCACTCTATTGTTTGTGGGAAAATTCCAAATTAGTTTTTAGTAGAAAATAAAGTCAAAGTTTTTTGAGGAAAGTAGCTATCCCATAGAATGCTCAACTAAACAAACAAGAAGTTCTGGTAGTTAGTTTACAAGCCAATTTAAATTTGTTTCTCCATAAAATGAGTTACCCAATCAATCCCTTGGGTTTTCATTGGGCGCCAAATGTGATCTTCCATATAGGAGACCCACCCTCTCTCTCTCCCAGTAAATCTTTAACTTAATATTTGTAGGAATTGAATCGGACAACCACATCGACAATTAATGTCTTGCCCTATTTCCATTGAAGCCATTGTTCTCGTTTGAGTACCCACTGCAACCTAGCTAAACTCCTTTTCTCTCATTGCTACAGTAACCCAACTATATAATTTCATTTGAACCATGCATGAATGAGTATATAAAATAGTTCAATTATCAAGATCCAATCCAACGTGTAAACTAACTTAAAGTCCTTTATGGATATGAAATATCTCTCTACCCTCGTTGATCTCACTACAAACTAAGGATTCAAACAGATCGGATACAGACAGGTTTCACAAATATTACATTTGTTTTTATATTTCAATTCGGATTCAGATTCAAACACGAAGGCAATTGGAGGCCAACAAAGCAACACCAATAGCTGCAACCAGTCGATGGTACGATGATGACCGATGCTTATCTAGAGCATCATAATTGACATTCGATCATCAATGGGCAACGACGTAGGGTGTTCCATCAAGTCCAAATTAGGCCACAATTTGTTGGCGACCTCTCTTGCACTCTTACCGATGAAGGTGGAGGAAGTGAGGCCAAACTTTGTTGTAGTTGATCAATGCCCCTGCTTGCTTGCTAATGAGGCATAGGAGGACAAGAGCCACATGACTATGCCTGATCCAGTTGCGGAGCGTTGGCTTGCCTATGAGCTAGTAAATTGATAAAAGGCGGAGGCAGAGGACAAGGGGTGAGGCCAAATTTGGACATTGTGGGTCATAGTCCTTCTTTTGCAGAGGAGGAATCTGACCCCAGCATCTTGGGGAGGGCAATTTTTAATAAGGAAGGAGGTGTGAAAGGGAGAAAACAAAAAGATGCTATCGGAGGTATAGTTGAGTGGGTATGCTTGCGGACAGTGAAAAAACAACACCTAAGAGCTCATTTGGATACAAGCATTCCCCATACAGATTGAAGGGGATAGAGTATGAAATAGGGAGTCATCGATAGACGACAGACACACATGTTTCGTTTCATTTATATGATGTTTCCTCTAGGTCAGAACTTAGGGATGGGTGGAAGATTTAGATGCATTGAATTGAATTTTCAAAATCATATCTACAGGACATAAATTTATGTAGATAGAAAATATTAGGATGAAAGTTTTTTCACTCTTTAGTGTAGTTGTAGATTATACTGGATAACAAATTGTTTAAGACTATACTATCAATTGATCTAGGTTATTAATAAGAACAAACTTTATTCCTAACAAGAATTATAGAAATATTAGTGATGGAATCATTTATTTATTAGAGGTAGTGGTTTCATTGTAAATATGTATTTATATTTATAGAATATGGTAGATGCACCTTGTTGAATAAATTAAAAAGGGCAATCGAAACAATAGATTGGCGGACCGACAACTAAAAACAAAACAAAAAAAAGATATTTTAAATGAGTAGCAAAAAATAAAACAAAAAACAAAAACATTGAAAAAGCGAGAACATAACCAACTGTCTAAAAAAAAGAATGTAATCAAACGGACTAATCAGATACATAAAATAGAAAAGCTACCGATGAACAAAGGAACATAAACTTGTGAAGGAACCAAATTGAGTGGGTCGTCAGACAATTGGGGGCTCCAATAGGCCTTGAAATCAGACTCAGTACCAATCACTGCTAGACGTGATCTGTTCAGACTCATATGAGCATGGATCATATAAGTCTAGATGTAAGAAACTCTCCATTATATGATAGTTTGGGGAGGTGGACAAAAAAAGAGCTAAAAGTTTGGCTTTTTAATATTAGGTATAGATTAGCCTACTTTCTAATTGACCTCAAACACTAGTATGTCAAAGACAAGAACAATATCTTTTAGAATCTGAAAACCAGTTTTCATCATTCCAAATGCTCAAAATGATACCATTCTTAACATCCACACATATCCTTCCAATTTTTCCTAGTTGTAGCAACATTTCAGCCAAACCCTTGAGAATTCATGATGTCCATCATACAATGGTAGTACATATAACCAAAAGTTTTGAACATTACAATTCTTGATAGCACAGAACCCAAGCCCTTTACCCAAAAACTCATGTTCAAGTGATCTCTGGAATGCATGGAAAAAGTTCTACCTTTTTTTTCATAGAATCCTGTGTAAAGGGCTATTTCCAATTATAGTTATCTGAAATAAAGAGTGTGTCCCATGGCATTGAGGTGTTCATTCCATTTCTAAAGAATGAGTTATTTTGTTGTATTAAGACTTAAGAAGCATTGCACAATCTCTCTGATAGGTATATGATGGTTGTCCATCATGGGAGACTTCTTTCATTGTCCAAGCCTATTGCTCCACAGGTCTTGTCAATGAGATTGGTTCAACACTCCGTAAAGCTCATGAATTTATTAAAAGTTCACAGGTTCAATAGTTACCCACCATTTGTTCATATTATTGTAAAATAATGTTTGTTAAGAAAAATTTTCATTTGCATTCTTGTATGTAGATTCGTGAAAATCATCCTGACTACAAAACTTACTACCGTCATAAATCAAAAGGTTCATGGACACTTTCAACAGCAGATAATGGGTGGTCAGTATCTGACTGTACTGCTGAAGCATTGATGGTCAGGGAAAATATTTTTATATTTATCATTCACTTAAAAACTAAATTATGTTCTTCCCTAGTAAAATTATATGTGATGTTCTATGATATTACTATTTCATAAAAATTCCATTAGAAAATAGTTAAGTTACCATTGGCATAGTATTATGTAGTAGACTTGAATAGTAAATGACAGAGGGAAAAAAATAAACATGTGCGTTAAATAAGTACTTAGATGCATAAAAACACTGTTGCTCTTGATCATCTCTGTAATGCAGATACTAAATTATTTTTCCAAACAAAATGACAAGTGCGGGCAAATATGCAATTATATCATAAATCATGATTAAATGGAACCCTTATGTGCCCATATGTCAAAATTTTTCATTGAAAGTTTCTTCCTTTAACACTCAACTGCATTTCTTTAGGCATTGCTATTGTTATCAAAGATCTCACCGGATCTTGTGGGGCAACCCATACAAGGACAAAGTTTGTATGATGCAGTGGATTGCATACTTTCTTACGCGGTATGACTCTGTTTCAAGATCATTTTTCAAGTTCTTATAGTGTTGTGAACTATTAATCTTCTAAAAAATGGCATGATCTATCTCAATACTTAGCTCCCATGTTTGCATCCACCTTTCACATCATGCAGATATTCAACCAATTCAATCACTGTTCTTCCATTTTAAAATTGATGTGATTTGAATTGGTACCTCAATTTTCCATCTCTGTCGACCTGCATGTGTAGATGTCTAGGCTACCCAAATCCAAGTTAGCAGTTATATTTTGTCGTAAGAGTTGTATGAGTTTCAACTCCTAACGAGGCAAGTCCTCTGACTTTACCCTGTAAAAGTGAAGGGCCCTGGCTTATAGATACACATCGAATCAAATTAGAAGATATCTATGCCTTTGGAGATAATACTTCGTAACAATTTTATAGAATTTTTTCTACACTTATTTTTATCTATGGTTATTGATTTTATTCCTTTTCTAAGAACAATGATGGCAGCTTCTCGACATACGAACGTAAGAGAACCACTCCATTATTGGAGGTGAGAAGTTTAAGCTGCAATATCTTTTTGTTAACTATAGTAACTTCCATGATAAATGGATTCCGTTGAGGAGAGAAATTTAACTAGATTAAATTTTTGTCACAAACACTGAATCTTATTATTTTGTTGGCAATAGGCTCTCAACCCTTCGGAGAGCTTTAAGAATATTGTTGTTGATTATCCGTAAGAAATAATATATTTTCTCAACCACATATATACAATTGTTTCCTGTTTTTCATATTAATATGGGAGCTGATTTGTTGTATTAAACCAACTGACAGATGTGTTGAATGCACATCATCAGTGCTACAAGCTCTGATTATGTTTAGAGACCTGCATCATGGGTACCGCAAAGAAGAGATAGGAAGTTGCATTGAAAGCGCATCCAAGTTTATTGAGAAAGAACAACGAAAAGATGGCTCCTGGTCTCTAAAATTTTACTACTTCTTATATGCCAATAATTCTCATTTTATATGGATCACTAACTAGATTACTTATGATATAATAGGCTTGGCACTTGGGGTGTATGTTTCACATATGGATCGTTCTTTGCGATAAAAGGGTTAGCTGCTTCTGGAAGAACTTACGAAAATAGTGATGCCATCAGAAAAGCATGTAACTTTTTATTGTCAAAGCAGCTACATACAGGTGGATGGGGAGAAACATATCTTTCTATTCAAACTGAGGTAAGTGTTACGTCTCATTATAGGACTTAATACACATGTAACTTAATAATATATGTACACATGATATATAAATTCATTCATTCATTTCTTTGAAACAATGTTAATTAATTAATTCACGGCAATGCTTAAATCTAATCCTTATTAGATTCAGCTGCATGTTTTCCATGAATCCTTGTTTACAGCAATCAGTATATTATTGTTTGATGAGGCATTCTTTAAAAAAAACTTAATGAATTCTATCAAAATACAAGTGACAGCATGCAGTGAGAAGTAGTATATTTATTCTTATGTATTCTGCACTTTGTTAAAGATGTTTCTAGATTCAAAGATTCTATATGTGATGCAAGCCTGCATATGTGTAGCTCCTCTTCTTGTACTTTTATACTCTCTTGTGAAGAGTTAACGAAAAGATTTTACAATGAGTTACAAAAGGCTTTTAAGTTGGTACAGCCTATCTAAATAACATGATACTGAACGTAGTATCAGAACACTTGGGACAAACTACAGTGGGGTTTTCCCCTGTTGTATTCTCGCTCAAAATAAAAACATTTGGGACAAACAAGCTGAAGCCAATATGCAGTCATTGAATATTTTGATAGAGTCAATTTTCAGTTCATTATTAATGGTAAAACAATCAATGTTCAGTTCATTCTTTACTCGTATTTTTGTGGAGGTTTTCTAAAAATCCAATATTCAGTTTTGTATAACATATAATTGTGTTGTATATACATCATGATAATAGTTGGCATAATTTAGGGGGGCACATACGGCCCATCTAATCTTTTTTATATATAAAGAATCCTAGTAACAAGCTCTGATGTTTCATGAAACTTAGGTAACTACATGTTTTTTGTTGGTTTTTGGACCATGTGTTTAGTTGTCACACCACTTACTGATAGTATTTCTTGTAGAAAAGCTTTTATGTATTCAAGTTCATGTAGTTAGAATGCTACAATTGGAAACAGCCTACTCTTGGGGACTTAAAATCTGGAAATTAAATAATATGTTCTCCTCTTGTCTTAGGTTTCCATCTAAAATGTTCAGTTATATAAAAGTTGTACAACCTTCGAACTTTAGAATTAATATAAATTGGATGAGAAATGACCTGCATCATAACTAACTATTAAGTAATGATTCTTGTTATGGGGTGCATTGTATCTCGAATATTATTCTCTTTTTAACTGAATATAGTGACAATCTAACTATTGATAAAATTATCATGGTATTGCAGGAATATGTGGAGGCTAGTAGAGCTCATGCAGTGAACACTGCTTGGGCAATGTTAGCCTTAGTTTATGGTGGGCAGGTATATGTTTTGCAAACTGATTAGAATTGCCATATAGGTACATTATTTAAGAAATTAATATGGTATATTCTAATTGTTTCATATTATGGGCATGGTGCGTAGGTGGAATGTGATCCGGCACCATTATATAAAGCTGCAAAAGAGTTGATTAATATGCAACTAGAATCTGGTGACTTTCCCCAACAAGTAAGTTATTGTTTTTGTACTTATATAAGAGTTAGAGCAAAATTTTGATTCACGATTATTAGTTTGTTCCTTTTTCTTTCAGCAAAAAAAATTTATCAATATTTGTTTTTCAAGGTGTCCAAGGGATCAGAACTGGATTATTACATTTCATGAGAAATCTGATAGGCCTATCTATCCAACATAATCATTACTTTGATTTCAGGATAGTTTTTAAAACACATAGGAACAGAAATACATAGATCTCTTTATGATGAATGAAAATCATAGTGATGCAAAAAAGTTCCACAGTTTCCAACTAATGGATGTAGTAAATCATGGCTAACAACAATCATTTATGGATGAATTTTAAATCACAAGGCTTCGAGTTGTTGCTACTGAGAGAGTATGCAACATTTTCATACACCCTTTGTAGATAGTTCTATACATCAATATAGAAATTTAAATGCTTCCTAACGTTGTTCCTATGCAAGTAGATATGGGGCTAGCGTGAGAGGAATGTACACCATGATGGAATCTTCCCACACCTCCCTTGCCTACACGAGTAGAAATAGGATAAGTGTGAGAGGACATGTCTGCCATGATGCACTCCTCCCACACCTCTCATATACCTAGGCTGAGGAGACATGTCCTCATGAAGTGGGTCTGAGCCATAGTTTGAATCAAACCTTCATTCTGACTATCACACCTCCCATAGTGTCCTTGCCCCCATAGCCTCTTGTGCCCCTATCCTTAGCAATGGTGGATAAAGCATCATTTATTGGTCGTTGTGGCTATTGTGATAGACATGGCAATGATGAGTTACATTTAGTCATGATTTGCAGACAATTCATTCAAGGCTCTAGTGGCACCTCTACTCCATGGGGCCTTGCTCAGTGTTTGTCACTAAGGAGGTTCTCGGCTTGTTTTTTTGCCTTACTCGATGACAACTTTGCCACTAATAAGGTTCAACATGCAATTGACAGAAACTGGAAAGAGAAGAAGATGCCTAACCAGCTTTAGAGGAAGAAAAGATATGGTGGCGACTGATGATTAAACCTTAATTTCTCCCATCTTATCCTCTTTTCATTGTGCTTCTTTTCCCCTGCTAAGCAAAGAGGCATTGGGTCATCAAGATGTGTAGGGCATTGGGTTTTCTGAATAACGAAAACGGCCTAGCATAAAAAAGAAACAAGACATATTTGTTTACCCGAAAAAATAGGACTCTTCCATAGATGCCAGTTATCATGCGTGACTCCTGTTAACCATCATAGTTTTACCATTTTATCTTCTAATGATCATAGCTTCTTAATTTGGGCAGACAACAACGTGTATAAGTAGTAAACATAATATGTTCAGCGAGCTCCATGCATCTATGGTCTCTAATCATTCATTGAGTGACAAATAAAAGAAATCCTATTAAAATTGCTATCGGACTTGTTACCACTTTATGCTTCATAGACATAAAACCTATTATAGTTGTTACATCAGGGACGTGCTCCCCCAGCATCTTTTTGGCACTCCACCTTCCTAAAGTCGTCTTGCTGTTTTAGTTTTTTTTAGATAATGGATAGTTCATCTCCGGCTTCGTCTATCAAACGATAGAATTAGGCCAATTATTACAAAGAACAACCCGCAGGCTAATTCACAAACTATAACAAGTTCCAGCAACAACAAGAAAACAAGGACGAACACAACGAGCAAAAGGTTCTGACTAAGTAAAACATAAAAATCTTGTTGACAGCCATCCATTGGAACTAAAGAAATGCAACCCTGACGTCTCAAGATGCTGCCCTGCCTTTCACAAAAAAAAATATGCTGCCCTACCGAGGTTAGCACATCCCGTAAATCGTCACGTCGCTGCAATTTTGCCCACTGTCGGAGCCAATGAGTTTCCCTTAAAAGAACCTGAAAAAAAAAAGATTTTGGTCTACACTTGTCAAAAACCACCTTGTTTCTTGTTATCCAAACAGTCCAACAGAGTGTCGATGCTGCAGTTAATAACAAGGTGTTGAAAATTTTATAGCCCTCTTTGACCACATGTTAAAAAGACCATCTATACTTTGTGGGGGCAAAATCCCAAACAATAAATGTACCACACGCCACAAGAATTTGGCATAGAAACAGTCAGGGAAGAGATGATGAATGGTCTCTGGAGATTGACAGAAGCAACACTTCGTGTCACCGCTCCATTGTCGTCTAGGAAGGCTGTCCTTGGTTAACGCCACACCTTTCTTTAGATACCACAAAAATATTTTTATTTTTGTAGGAACCTTAATTTGCTAAATATCTTGTGATACTCTTATCCCATTGTTAATTAACGTAGCATACATAGATTTGGCCGAGAAATTTCCTGATGAATGTAAAGCCCATACAAAGACATCTCTTTCTTCTAGTATGTTCACATCCTGTAAAGAGGTAACAATTCTATGCCAATTCCTTAGGTTTGCTCCCACTAAATTTCGGCGAAATGGAATATTTAGTGGTTCTGAACCAAATACTTGTGCCACAGAATCTTGCCTTCTCCTTACAATATTGAACAACGATGGAAATCTATCTTTTAGGGGTTTGTCACCTATCCAAGAATCAATCCAGAATCGGGTTTGCGACCCGTCTTTCACTTTGAATGAACCAAATCCCATAAAGGTGTCTTGAACATTCATAAGGCTTTTCCAGAAGTGGGAATCTGTTGGTTTTTTTACGCAGGCCCCTAAGGTCTTATCCTTTATGTATTTGTTTCTTAACAGTTCTTGCCACATGCCATCCTCATTCAGCAATTTAAATATCCATTTGCTCAACAAGCATTTATTCTGTATATCTAGATTATGTATGCCTAAACCACCTTGTAGTTTTGGCTGAAACAAAATTTCCCACCTGGCTAATCTTATTTGCGCTTGTGTTGGTCGTTTTGCCAATAGAATCTGGATCTAAAGCAATTGATTTTTTGAAGCACTCCTCTTGGGATTTCAAAAAACGACATCATAAACATCGGTAACGTAGATAGCACTGAGTTTATTAGGACTAGTCACCCCCCAACAGAGAGCAATTTACCTTTCCACCCACTAAGCCTCTTTCAATTATATTCTCAATCACTTCCCAGTCTTTGTTATTTAACTTCCTAATATGCATAGGTATACCAAGATAACGAAAGGGATATTTCCCAACTTTGCACCCAAACAGTTGCGCATAATATGCTTCCTGATTCTTTGCTTTACCAAAACAAAAGACCTCGCTTTTATGAAAGTTTATTTTGAGCCCCGATAATTATTCAAAAGTACTCAATATTAGTTTCATATTTATTGCTTTCTCGACATCGTGACTCATAAAAATCACTGTGTCATCAGCATACTGTAGGATAGACAAACCATCTTGGATAAGATGGGGGATAACCTCTTCCACTCGCCCTGCTTCCTTTGCTCTAGCAATTAGTATGGCTAGCATCTCTGCCACTATATTAAATAGTATTGGTGACATGTGGTCATCCTGCCGTTGGCCCTTCCTAGTTTGGAAATATGGACCAAGTTGGTCGTTAACTTTAATACTGACATTGCCTCCTTCCATGAACTGCTCCACCCATTTGCACCATTGTTGTGAAAACCCTTTCATCCTTAGTGATTGTTGTAGGAAACTCCATTTTACCTTATCATATGCCTTTTCAAAATCAATTTTAAAAATAACTCCATCCTGTTTTTTTGTGTGTAATTCATGTATAGTCTCATGAAGAAATACTGCCCCCTCCATGATGTTTCTACCTGCAAGGAAAGCTGTTTGTGTTGGTCTAATAACTTTATGGGGGATGGTGCATAATCTGTTGGTAGCCACTTTGGTAAATATTCTGAACAAAACATTCAACAAACATATCGGCCTGTATTGTTGGATGACCTTGACATCCTTCTGTTTAGGCAACAAAATTATTGTTCCGAAGTTGAGACTATTTAGCGGCAATGAACCATGATAAAAGTCCATGAACAGAGCCATCAGATCGTCTTTAATTAAAGGCCAAAAGACCTGATAAAACTCTGGAGGGAATCCATCTGGTCCAGGAACCTTGTTATGTTCCATTTGAAAGATTGCAGTCCTGGCCTCATCTTCTGTAAAATCAGTTGTTAGGAACTCATTTTCCAATGCTGAAACCTGAGGAATGTCTTCTGTTTGCAACTCATCCAAAGTTGTGGTTGAGTTATCTGACAGGCCAAAAAGTGTCTTATAATATTTGGTAATATGCCTTTTAAGTTGTGCATCACCACTTATTATATCATGCCCATCCTCCAGCTGGAAAATACGAGTTTTCCTATGCCTACCATTTGCCAACAGATGATAGTACTTTGTATTTGCATCGCCCTCTAATAAGTGTTTCACCTTAGCCCTTTGGTACCATTTTAATTCCTTGTCTACTACATTCATTTTCGGTAAAATATATAGTGCAAACCAATTAAAAGAACTAACATTTGGTACCACCTGCTCTGACATTTATCACTCTATTCACGTCCATGGTCAGTTGGTCTAGGCTCCTACTTGGATCCACTATGCTAATCACCATCATGTTCTTCAACATCCTCTTTGAATCATTTCTTGCTATCCTTTTTTCCACACTCTATCAACTTCCAATTTCATGCATAACTCTATTTTTAATTTTTTTCTTATCATACTATGTTTTTATGTTAGTTTCCCCTCGAGGCCTGGAAAATCAAGAAGCAAACTGGTTTTCGGTTCAATGAGTGAGGCTGAGTTGACTCCTATGCCTTCCAATATGAAAATTATCATAGAAGGCCCAATCTCTTGTAGTGAAGAAAACTAGTTGATGCTTATTACATGATATCACAGAGGCACAATTAAGTTGTGTCGTTTGCCATGTGCCTTAAGGTTTATCTAGCTAATTTCTTCACGAAGGCTCACACAATTCAAGCATATACATTATTTGCTCGCCTAACAAAGTGTTATTGATTCACCAAGAGTTTGAGGGGGGGGGGGGTGTTAGATATGTATATCCCTACATATCAGTAGACCATAGGGTGTTTTGTGCACTTTGTACATCCCCATATTTTCCATTTCAGGCATGGCAATAGATCTCGGTTGCATTTCAAAATAACAAAAACCTATTGGAAAATTATAAATATGGTCAGCATCAAATAAAAAAGCACAATAGTCCAATAGCAGTTAAAGTAGGTTGGTAGAGTATAATTGTTTGTAGAATAATATATATATCGCATGTTGTTTCTATTTAGGTTGTGCCTCGGGTGCACACCATATGCCTTATTGCATTGGGGCTAGATAATTCTTGTTTGAGCCTGAAATAAATTGACTCTTACAGCAGTTTACATAAAATGAATATGTAGTACTAGCAAACCTCAACGATGCAATGTACATTAGTTAAACCCCACGAGGTCTTGTTTCACTTATTAGCTCCAACTAGAAGAAATCTGAGATCTATAAATTGAGATAAATTGAGAATGTTTAGTTAGAAAAAACATTCTGTTTATTGTCTAAACTTAATAAGTATTTGAGCCATATTAAATTGATTATGCTGACTATAGATAAACATGGACCTAGAGCTATGCTAAATTTTTCATTACTTGCATGACCGTTTTTGATTGCAGGAACATGTTGGGTGCTCTAATGGTTCCATATACTTCAATTACGGGAACTACCGCAACTTGTACCCTATATGGGCTCTTGGGGAATTTCGTCAACGGCTTCTTGCAAGAAACAAGTGAACCCACAATGAATAAATCTAAGCGATTTTGCTTTTTACAAAGAAAAAAATGTTTAAAATTAAATTTATATGTTAGTAATTCTGATCTATATGGTCCTGTTATGATAATGGAAAACTGAGGGATGTTCTGCATGATGTATTGATGTGACCTTCCCTGTCCTAGGATAGAGCTTTCGTGCTTTCTCATTTTCATGATTTCTTGATCAATGTTTACCAGAACTGAAAAGAATCTAAAAAAGAATGTAACTAGTTGAACTAACAATTTTTAAATTGTATTAGTACATGATGACAATAAACACTACTATAAAAGATAGATATTGTAACACAACTTTGTAACACATTCATCAATGTGATACAAACAAGTTTCATAGTAACACAAAATTATGTGTTACGTATGAGGGTAGTAACACAAAGCACTTGTTTTATAAAAATGTGTTACCTGGGTGTAGTTCCCTGGGTTCGCCGCTGGTGTTGAGCAAACACTTTGGGAAGCCATTACAAGTGTACGTGCATCGTCGTCTTCGCTTCCGGTGGGCTCCTCTTTCTGGGAGCTCCCCGGTTGTGCCGCTGGCGGAGATTGAGCCTGAAGTCATCCCCGAATCTGCATGTGTCCCGGCAGAGGATGGGGTAGCTCTAGATTCGCACCCAGCCATGACGCCGTAAAACCTCGACAACTTCATCAGTAAGCTTTCTCGTTGCTCGGCTAGCCTGCTACCAATGCCCACCATCAACAAACGACGCACGAAAACAATGCCACCCGGCGAGACCCCGCGGCGCAGTCGATGCATTGCGGGTACAATGGCTGAGTTCCAACCAGTGGACTGGACGAGACTCTCGATGAGTTCAATGAGGATGGGAACCAAGCTGAAGAAGTTGTAACAGCAGTTTAGCTATTCTGATATTCTTCTGGGTCAACTTTTTCAACATTGTTATGGATCCAGCCAAATTTTTAATTTGGAATGTAAGAGGTCTCAATGCTACATCAAGGCAAGACTCTCTTTGTGCTCTTGTGGAAGATTCACGGTCAGATATTGTATGCATTCAGGAAACGAAAATCAGCTCTTCCTCTAGGCGGGCGATTCTAAGGGCTCCAGGGGCTGATTTCTCTGAGTTTGTCGAGCTCCCATCTGTAGGCGCTAGCAGGGTTATTCTGGTTGCATGGCGTCATCATCTTGGTTCTGCTGGGGCCTGCCACGTTAACACCACCAGCGTAACAGTTCAATTCTGCCCGGCTAACAGTGTTTCCTGGTGGTTAACCTGCGTATATGGTCCTCCGGGCTTGGACGACAAAATTCAGTTTCTGCAGGAGCCAAGAGATATCAGAGTTAGTCCTTGGGTTTTAGTTGGGGATTTCAATTTGATTTACAAAGAGGAAGACAAGAATAATGACAATTTTAACAGAGCAATGATGGGTCGCTTCAGACGTCTAATCAATGATCTTGCTATCAAAGAAATTCCTCTACATGGTCGGAAATAAACTTGGTCAAATCAACAGACTAATCCTACTCTTGTAAAACTGGACAGGGTGTTTTGTTCACTGGACTGGGAAGATCTTTTCCCAAACAGCCTATTGCAAAGCATGTCTTCGAAGGACTGTGATCATTGCCCCCTTTTGCTTGGACTCCTTGATAATAAGTCAAGCCGTCGACGTTTTCATTTCGAATCTTTTTGGCCTAAGCTTGAGGGGTTTCAGGACATTGTTGCAGCTACTTGGGGCTCGGTGCCTGCTGGTTCTTGTCCTTTCTTCACCTTGAACCTCAAATTCAAAGCTGCTACTAAAGCTCTACAAAGTTGGAGTGAGAGATTAGTTGGCAATGTTAATTCGCAGCTAGCGCTTGCCCGTGATATTCTCCACCAATTGGAGATAGCCCAAGACAGCCGCACCCTCTCACCAAGAGAAGATTGGCTAAAAAACAGCCTTAAGAAGCACAGCCTTGCTCTTGCATCCCTCAAGTGGACTATTGCCCGTCTTCGTTCTAGGATTAATTGGGTAATGTGAGGGGGACGCTATTAGAGTATATTTGGTAGTTTAGATATCCTAATCATAGACTGCCATATGTATCGGGGGGTTGCCTTACCCCCCAAGTCTATGTACTCAATATATACCGGACAAGGCCTCAATGCAATACAATCCATCGCATTATACACCAATCCTATCTTCCTACATGGTATCAGCCGCCTAGGTTTAGATCCTAACCCTAGCCGCCACCGCTTCCGCACCGCACGCCCCCGGGGAGAGTTCGATCTCCGCCGGGGGCAGCGCCCCTGTTTAGGCGCCCGATCCTATTGATCCAGTTGCCATCCCAACGTCAAGAAGCAGCAGATCGATGCGTACCTCACCATCCGCCATGGAAGCCGTCGATGACAACCGTCTCGCGCTGTCGTTGTGGCAGCCGCGGTCTCCCTGCGGTGCCTGCGCTCTCCCCATGCTGTCGTGGTGGCAGCAGGGGCTCTGTGCGGTGCGTCCGCCCTGTCACCGGCGGGTTGCGTGGCGGCGCCCCCTTCACCCCGTCCCTTCCGCTGCCTGGTCGGGTCGTGGCTGCGCGTCGGGCGGCGCCATCCATCGCTGACTACGTCATCCTGCTTCGATGGGCGGCATGCCCGTCTCCGTGGCCCTCTCGCCACCTGCCCTAGCGGGATCCGCCGTTGCTCCTGAGGTAGTAGGCTCCGTCGCTTCTCCTGGCGGGGAGCCGCCCGCCCGGTGAGATCCGCCCCGACTCCTGGTGGGGACCCGCGCCTCATCGGGATCCGTCCTATTCGCTCTCATCGTCGTCGGCCGGCTGCCTTGATCCTGTCTCCTCCTCTCTCGCGTGGCTGTTGCCTGCAATAAGAGATGGCAAGAGATAAGAGGTCGAGGTGCTATGCTACGCGCACCCAGAGGCACTACACGAGATGCTGTTGTGCTTTTTTGGTTTGCCCGATCACTGATCGGGATTGCGTCGCCCACCGCCCATCGACCTCGCGCTTCTACCTCGACATCGGCCTCGACTTCACCGGCTTCCTCCTCATCTTCGACTATGCGGCATGGTGACATGGAAGGCGCTCTAGGGGACGCCCGTTTGCACCGCCCTCGTCGTTTGGTCCGCATGTCATCCTTCACCGGCTTGTCATCGCCTCCACCGATCAGGATGTCTCCACCAACTTCGTCCACCGTCGTCTCGCATCGTGCATACCCAGCCTGATCAGCTGGTGTACGTGATCCACTTGGCTCCCGTGATGTCCGCCGAGTACTAAGCGCATCTTCTCCGAGCAACAGGGCTGCTGCTGTGTCACCTGATCGGGCCACAGCACTGCTGTCTGTGTGTCCGCGCCGCTGCATCTACATCGCCGTCTCCTGTGCATCGACGATTGGGCTGCATAATCTTTGCTGCACCGTTCGTCTGCACAAGGTCTTCGTTCTGCTGATTGGGTCTTCGTCATCGAGCTGCCGTTACCTGCGCTGTCGCTGAGCCATGCTCACCGGCCGCACCTTCGCGTCGTCGCCGAGCTCTGCTCGCCCACGCGTCCACTACCGCACCGCTTCTTCTTCGTCTAGCACAACCACGTCGTCACCGTGGTTGGGGCCTTTCCCTTGTACGCTTGGTATTGGCAACACCGCTGCGTGCTTTCGTCCCTGACGTGTTGCTAGATCTGGCAAATCCAACCCACGCCTCGGCGCTCAGGCGGCTTGACTACATCGACTTCGGCATCGACCTTCTCGTCCCAGCCCGTCTGCCTCAATTGTGTCGTCACCTTTCATCTACATCTACGACGGCCCTGACTGCATCAACTTCGGCATCACCCCCTTCTGCCCCTTCCATGACTACTGCCTCGAAGAGTCTCCGTCATCTTCACGGTGCCCCTTGTGCGCCTGCAGCTCCATCGACACGGCAACCCGACCACAACTACGTCGACCTCGGCCATCTTCAACGCAGCTTCGTTGACCACGGCTATTGCACGTCCTCACGCTTGGCTACCTTGACATTGGCACAAAGGGCTATCATCTACACGAGTTACTTGCTGGTTTTCTCTCTAGTCATGGCATCCACACCGCTCCAACGTTGCAACTGCGAGGGGATGTCAGTCCATCGGCTCCTGCCTTTGGCTTCTTCTCCAGTCTCACCTTCTGCGGTGCTCCCGCTGTGACTGCGGGGGAATACTAGAGTACATTTGGTAGTTTAGATATCCTAATCATAGACTGCCATATGTATCCGGGGGGTTGCCTTACCCACCCCCCCCCCCCCCAAGTCTCTATACTCAATATATACCGGCCAAGGCCTCAATGCAATACAATCCATCGCATTATACACCAATCCTATCTTCCTACAGACGCCAATACAAAATTCTTCCAATCCCATGCCCGCCACCGCAAGAGAAAGAACTTCATTGGCATGTTAGTTTTAGATGACCAGATTTACACCAAGCATGAAGACAAAGCAAGATTGATGGATGATTTTTATAAGGGTCTGCTCGGAACTAGCTTGAACAGAGAGCGCACTATCAATCTTGAAGAACTCGGGATCCTGCCCCATGATTTGTCTGAACTTGACCTCCCTTTTTCTGAGCAAGAAGTTTGGAAAACAATCAGGCAGCTGCCTTCGGACAAGGCACCTGGTCCAGACGGATTTACTGGCCACTTCTACAAGACCTGCTGGACGATTATAAAAAGTGATTATGGCTGCAGTTTCTGCTGTGTGGAGAAGGAGATTTGCTGGTTTTGAGGTGATTAATGCAGCCAACATCACCCTTCTACCAAAAAAGGAAGGAGCAGAGCAACCAAAAGACTTTCGACCTATAAGCCTGGTACATAGTTTTGCTAAGTTGATCACTAAAATATTGGCAAATCGTTTAGCAAACAAGCTGCAGCACATGGTGTCTCCCAATCAAAGCGCCTTTATAAGGGGCGTTTCATTCAAGATAATTTCATGCTTGTCCAGCAATCGACAAGATTCCTTAATCAACGAAAACAGCCCAGGATCCTCCTAAAACTTGACATATCAAAGGCCTTTGATTCAGTTTCCTGGCCCTTTTTGCTAGAGGTTATGCAGCATTTAGGCTTTGGCCAAATCTGGAGGGACATAATCAGTGGGCTGCTCTCCTCCTCTACTCAAGTGCTTTTGAATGGGATACCCAGGGAGCTGATTTCTCACCGGCGAGGATTGAGACAAGGTGATCCATTATCGCCTATGATTTTTACTCTAGTCATGGATGTGTTGGGGCATATGACAGTTAGGGCAGCCGCTGAAGGTTTATTAAAACCGCTTTCATCTCAACCTCTTCAACATAGAGTATCCCTCTACGCAGATGATGTGGTTATTTTCCTCCGTCCAGAGGCAATGGATATTAATGTTTAATGAGTATCCTTCAACTTTTTTGTGAAGCTTCAGGTCTCAAAACCAACCTGCAGAAAAGCAGTGTACTTCCAATCAAATGTGGCAATCCAGAACTGATCTTGGTACAGGAACTTCTCCCTTGTGCTTTAGTGGAATTTCCTTGCAAATATTTGGGGTTGCCTCTCTCTCTCTCCCAAGAAGCTATCTAAGGAACAATTCCAGCCTATTATAAATAGAATTGCTGACCAGCTGCCGGGGTGGAAAGCGGGTCTGCTGACAAGGGTTGGCCGAAGGATTCTAGTACAATTTGTCCTCACTTCCATGCTTATATATCTGGCAATGGCAGTTGATTTCCCACAATGAGCTATTAAAGCCATGGACAAGATTCGAAGAAGTTTTCTTTGGAGAGGTCATAAAGACGCCCGTGGTGGACATTGTCTTGTGGCTTGGGAGAAGGTTGCTCGCCCTCTGGAACTAGGCGGGCTAGGCATCTCTGACCTCAAGCATCTCAGCTGGGCACTTCGGATAAGGTGGGTATGGCTGAAAAAAACTGAACCTCACCACCCATGGGCAAGCCTCCCTATTCAGATTCCGGCTCAAGTTCATGCCTTCTTCTCCGTTGCTGTTGTTTCAGAGTGGACAACGGGAATAGCACTTTGTTATGGACTGATCGCTGGATTTCTGGGCAGTGTATTGCTGATCTTTCACCCCAACTTCTAGAGGTCATCCCAAAGAAGAAACTAAAGCACCCTACTGTCCGGGAGGCTCTCAATGATCGCAATTGGGTTCTGGATATCAAGGGAGCCCTCACTATGGGTGTCATTGTGGACTTCCTCCTTCTCTGAGAGTTGTTGTACAACTTTGAGCTACAGCCAGAGGTGGAGGATGACCACATTTGCCGTCTCTCTTCTAGTGGCCAATACTCCGCCAAGTCTGCTTATGAGGGTCTCTTCCTTGGCTCCACCCAATTTGGACTGTATGAGGGGACCTAGAAAACTTGGGTACCACCTAAATGTCGTTTCTTCCTTTGGTTGGTGGCCCACAATCGTTGTTGGACAGCAAATCGCCTTGCACGTCATGGGCTGCCCCATCCTGAACAATGCCTTCTTTGTGATAAGGAAGATGAGACCATTAATCATCTCCTTGTCTCATGTGTCTTCGCTCGACAATTCTGGTATCTCCATCTGAGACAGGTTGGCCTCCACTCCTTGTCACCACAGCCTTCAGATTTTTCGTTTGAAAATTGTTGGGAGAAGGTTGTTGATGCTACAAGTGGTTTGACAAAAAAGGGACTCAACTCGCTTATTGTGCTTGGAGCTTGGACGCTTTGGAGACATCGAAATCGTTGTGTTTTGGAGGGTTTCGCCCCTAATCTTAGTTATGCTCTTACCCTCGCTGGGGAGGAGCGTAGGGCTTGGTGCCTAGCAGGAGCCAATGGTTTGTCAACCTTGACTGCTCCTTTCCCTGGTGGTTAGCCTAGTGCTAGTGCTTAGGATCCTAGCCTTTGTAGCTGCTGTGCTTGTGTGCGTGTGTGCGTGCGTGTGTGTGTGTGTGTGTGCGTGCACGCGTATGTGTATGTGAGTGGTGTGTGTTGTAGGGCTCTTACCTCTCTTTTTCTTCTTAATATAATGAGGCGTAGTTCTCATGTGTTTTTCGAGAAAAAAAAATAAAAATATGTTACAGGCAAAGACCATAGCAACAATCAAATTTAGTGTTACGGGTAAACATTACAAAAAGGTACTATATTGTAACACATGAATGGAACATGTAAAATATATATGACAAGCATCAAAGGATGTCATACTCTGGTTCTCGTTTTTGCCTAAAGACAATTGCATCACGGTCACCATACACTACTCCGGAACATATTTTTTTAGTCCATCAAATATGACTTTTATTTGGAGACGGACAAGGAGTCCACCTCCAAAACAATAGCTGTGTAAATAGAAATTCGCGAAGACGGTCAACTGCCTGTCTCCAACAATATCTTCTTATATATGTACTAGCAAAAGTGCCCGTGCATTGCAACAGGATTATTATCGGTTTATAAATTTTGTTCGTCTCACCGTTTACACTCTGTGGTGATAAATGTCAAATGGTAGATGGAGCCAATGACAGTGCTAGCGTGCTCATGTGGAGGCGACAGGCATGTCAAAGATGCGATCGAGATAAATTGGATGAGGATGGGTCCTCATTTGGTGTTAAGAGTTAAAATTAACATCTATCTATCTATATAATTAGTTTTGTCAACATTTAATATTTCTAATTAGTATTCAAACATCGATGTGACACCCTGGATCCGAACACCCCCTTAACTTTCTCAGGCTACTGAAAAAAGCTGCGGCACAAAAACACTAAGGCAGAAATTTTACCTCTTTATTATTTATTCACTAGTAGAGAAACCCCTTTTAATCCCGGTCGCAGGCTCCCTTTAATCCCGGTTTTCTCAACAGGGACTAAGAATCCGGGATTAAAGGGCTCCTCTCGCACGAAAAAAATAATGTATTGAACTATGCCCCGTGGGATTTGAACCCAATATCTCATGTATAACCTTGCGTGTGACTCACCACACCACCTACACAACACATGTGACTACAGACAGAATGTTTGTCTTTTGAACTAACTCGCAGATGACCCTTTAGTCTCGGTTCATAACACCAACCGGGACTAAAGGGTGTAGGCCTTTAGTCCCGGCTAGTAATATGAACGAGGACTAATACTGAACCTTTAGTCTGGATTGGTGTTATCAACCGGATCTTTAGTCCCGAACACAAAAAAAAATGCCGATACTAAAGCCAAAACCGGATGCGGATCAACAGTTGTTTCTCTACTAGTGATTATTATTAGATATAGATATGTATTGGTATATCCTTAAAGCATCTTACAGAAATATTGATTAGGAGCAAATGCATTCGCCTCCTACACAACCAAATACTTCAGTTAGTGTTGACGGTGGATAACGTCAACTTTTATTAGAACTTTATACACCAAAGGATATATGAATACACACTAGTCTAGGGTTTTAGTCGATAATTTTCACGAGTTTTGCATATTCTATATCTCCCAGGGGATTATCCAGAAAAGTTTAAAAGAGAGATTAAAGTGCTTAATTATCATGAAATAAGAATGCCAAGGCAACATACGTAATCAACAACCTAGAAGAGTGTAGAAGGCACCCGAAGCAACCGGGGCCCCACCTGGCAGGTGGTGGGGCCGGCCGACCACTAGGGCAGGCCGGGCGGCGCCCCCCAGGGTTTCGCCGCCGCCTTCTGGAGTCTTCTTCCACAGCCTTTGAGGTGTCATCTCGGCCCTTGGTTATGTTGGATTGATCCTACGGCGCACGTTCAACCCACCGGGCTAGCTATAAATAAAGGGGTAGACCCCCCCTGGAGGCAATCCCATCATTCATCCAAGGCATCAGGTCTTCGATCAAGACATCAAGAGCCTCCTAGATCATTAAGAGCCCTCTAGTTCATAGTTCTAGCCTAGTTAGATTAGAAGTACAGGAGTTCTAGTTCTTCAGCAAAATCTGGAGCCCCGGCGTCTGTCTAGAGCGCGGAGTTCGGTATAGTTCTAGTTCTTTCTCTATTACTGTATTCTTCATTATGATTAGAAAAATATTGTTCTTAATAGTTCATATGTTCTTGATTACAATAGTCATTGTCTACTTTGATTATATGTCTAGTATAGTTAGTTTGATCTTATTGAATTCATGTAATTGCTCGTATAGCATTTATCCAAACGATCGTTCGGTAGATGATGAACGATATGTAGACATGGTGTCTAGGTATTATGTTTATCTGTGAGTGCACCCTGATGTGCTAGGTCGTGTGGTAGATCGCGTAGGTGACAGCTGCGTTGAGTCCTCTGTAGTCCACCCCCCGTATGTAGGCAAGCGGGCACGGTCGCGAAGTTAGGTGATGACTCTGTTTCACATCCTTCCTAGATGATACCATTTACATGTTATTATGATATAGGACTAATCTAACAATGATTGCTAGATGTAATTGCACTAATTAGACTTATTCATTGATGTAGTTATAGAATTACCTTAGATATTAATTCCTTAGCTTATCCATTGGCTAGCTATTACTATGACTAGAAAGTGCTATGATGTTTATCTTTTATTTATGATGCTTGATCATACTTATCAATTTATTTATCTTTATTATCTTGTGACATCTACCTATTATGAGTAGAGTAAATGACATCGGTGATGTCACTTATCCATTGTATATAATTACTATCAACATAATAGATTAAAGTTTATCCAGTCATTTCCAGTGGTATAAATATAAATCGACAATCTGGTAGAACTCTAGATAAAATGCTACAATGGTATAATTATCTGTCCGCTTGCAGAATCGATCTTAGTCTATATTTGTTTATTTCTGCCTAATCACATTGAATGACATATGAAACCTTTATTTATTCTTAGCATATATAATTAGGGATGACAGCCTAGTACATGCCTAAGAATGTTGGTAATAGATAAGTGGTTAGTTGCTAATGACCAGTTAATTAATTACCATACATCTCTAATCTCGTCTCTAGTCTTAAAAGTTATATAGTTATATTTGGTGACGTTAGTAGATGTTAACAAGCATTTTTGGCGGCGTTGCCGGGGAAGACACATTAAACTTAGGAAATATTGATAACATATATACATAATGTATAAGATTGTGTTACCGATTGATCTCTAACTCAAACAGGCACACCCTTGTTTTTATCATTTGCTTATCTTATGCAGGGTGATGAATGAATGGTTTTTCTCTTCCAAACAACTTCACTGACGATCCAGAGAAACTTCTTATAAGGAAGAAGGTTATAGAGGCGAGGGATAATTTTGAGTCACTATCAATAATACCCATCGCCACTCAAGCTCGTCCATCAGAGGGGCCAGCTCTAACATTGGAAGAAGAACACTTAGGAGAAGATTTAACTCCTGTGTTTGAAGACATGGCTGAGAAGACACTGCGCGAGTTCTCTGCCCCAACAATAGAAAACATCCGGACTGGACCAGCAGTCAACACTGGGGAGAATGGAATCGAGCACAAGCCTACTCTTATCACCATGGTTCAAGCCAGTCAATTTTGTGAAAAAGCTCATGAAGATATAAGTGCACACTTATAACACTTTCTAGAGATCTGCAGCACCTCACGATCAAAGGAGTACCAAGAGATGCTATTTTACTCCGCCTTTTCCCATTTTCACTTTTGGGGAAAGCTAAGCAATGGTTCTACGCCAACAAAGAGAAGAATACTACAAGTGTCCTACACTGGGAGGAAAACACTAAAAACATACCCCATAGGACAGCCCTGTTATAATGCTCTAAGTTTTTATCGTTGTTATCTCTCCAAATCATTTAAGGGACGCATGTGGCTATTGTTGACGGTAGTTATTGCTCATTTTTACCCATCAACTAAACATGAATCAAGGGCATAAAACAATCCACAACATAGTTATAGGGTTTGATTCTAACAAGTTCCACGAGTTTTGGTGTTCTCACTTGTTTTGCAGGGTATGAAGGGATATTCAATTTTTTACCAATTAAAAGTATCTCAAATGATTATTTGGAGTTCACCATTGCATAGAGCTCATCGAGATGATCGGAACGGACCTATGGTTTGCTATTTTTGGAGTCCGGAATAAAGAGATATGGATTTTACAAACACTGAAAGATTCTAAAACCTGGGCTGCGGGATTAATTGGGCCTAAATCAAAATTTGACCCATTAATGCCTATGTGCACATGGTGGAAAGGCTTAATATCATATCGCTTGCCCAAGGTGGAGGGGAGGCCAGACGCCCCTATATATACAGCCCCGGGGACCCCTAGACTCCATCTCTTTCATTATTATAATTCATATTCTCTAGTTAGGGATTGGATGGAGATGTGCCCATTGAAGGATAACCTCTCTTCAATGTAGTAGATTAGTTCTAGTTGAGAGTTAGGGAGAGCGGAGCCATGCTTCGGTTCTGGAGAAGTCTTCAGGGGTCTGGTATATCTTTGTATCTCATCTTTGTAAGACTTATGTTTTAATATATTTATCTTCTCTATTTACTTTATGGCTTGAATTTGATTGGTTAGTATAGTTGTTATACTTTGGCGTAGGATCTCCGCTCGCATCGAGTGCTGTAGTTTTCATATGGGATTAGAGTAGTAATTAATAGTGTAGATGTGGTGTCTAGACTAGAGGTTACCTGAGATTGCACTCAACCTTACGAATAGTTGTGGTAGCCCCAGGAGGTGACAGCCCTGATGGCCGACGTATTCCAACTCGTGTAGGTTGATGATTGTAGTACCGTAGTCAGAACTTCCTAGTTCCATTCTCATTCCGTTCCGTGGCTAGTGTTATGATGTCCCGAAGTGTTATTATGTGATTGCTTTATCTACCATGAATAAATTATTATAGAACCCCAGTAATAGAGAAGTATTTAGCAGCCTTGAACTCTCCCGTTGTCCTCTCACTTTAGCTATCTACTATTTTATCATAGAATTCTCCTATGTGTTTTTATCATTTAAGCATAACTTCTATTATTTATCACTTACCCCTACTATAGTCTAGTTGTTATATTAAGTTAGTAGATGCATGATGGTAGCTATCAGATTCTTTAACCATTGCTTCCCTATGGTAAAATATAAATAACGATACCTGGAATACTCCCGGTAAAATGTTACAATGGTATTCTGTGCGCTTGCGGAATCTTTCATATTCTATTTGCACTTAATAAATACCAATAGCTATGCAAAAATATGAAAAGAAAAAGGAGTAAAAGATGGACAAGTGTCCCAGCAATTTAAACAATGGGTACTAGATGCCCGTCTCCCTATTGAAAAGAAAGAAAGAAAGAAAGAGAGAGAAGGAAAGAGAATAAGGATAGCCCATGTTTCCTACGAGTCTTAAAGAGAGATTTATTTTCAAAAGAGCATAAGTAGAATTAGGATTAGCTACCACATATGCACCTATCCACTATATTTCATACACATGCACATTTTGGTTTGATTGTATGCCTCGATTCTCTGTGGATCCATTGTTTGACTTTGCAACATATGCACTGCAAGTAGGCTGACCCTTGTTATTGCCGCTCCTATAAGCTCCACTATATATTCTTAACTATAGGGAGGCATGACATCGTTAATGTCTTAAGTAAGATCCATAAATACCACATATATTGAGAGACTTGAGGGTGTCATACAATTAAGCTCTGAGTTTTATTTCAAAAACTTAAAAAAACTCCAAAATATTGGTACTGTGAAGAATTTGCTACATAGTGCTTGACTTGATTGTTCTATCTTTCAATTGCTCAAGACTTACGCGAAAGCTATAAAGCTCTATAGTTAAAGGTAAAATGGGTAAGCCTGAAGGTTAGAGCAGTTATTGTCTAAACTGGAGAAGAATCTATGTTTGAAAGCATGTGTACTTGGAAAATGTGAAAGCATTGTAGCAACTCCTGATCCAAATACTTTGGTAAATTAGTCTTAATTTGTTTGCCAAGGGACTGGCAAACAGGTAAGCTTTAGGGTGTTGTTGACGGTGGATAATGTCAACTTTTATTAAAACTTTAGACACCAAAGGATATATAAATACACACTAGTTTAGGGTTTTAGCTGACAATTTCCACGAGTTTTGTATATTCTGTATTTCCTAGGAGATTATCTAGAAAATCTGTCGCACCTAATTTTAAGGATAAAATTGAATGAACCAACTTATGTGCGCCCAGAGATCAATCACACATAAGTGACAAATTACATAGTACCATCACAAGGTTTAATATATAATGAATAATATCACAGAGTCTTTACATAAATATCAGCGGAATATACATAACTCTCTCGCGGAAACTCCAATCCACAGGGAATAGTTGACTGGTGAACACAATTCTAATAATCCTCAGAAGAATCCTCATAGTCATCTGTTACCCATCCGGGATTTTTATCCAAATATGAAAAATAAAGCAAGCGTAAGTACATGTCGTACTCAACAAGAATAACATGGGTTTATGAGGCTCAAATAAGACAAGACACTGGTTTGACAGCAGTTGCTTTTAATTGATCACATTTTAACAATTGAGTAGCAGCAATAGAATATACCAAGGAACAAGATTTGCATGATCATATAAACATGATAATTAATATGGAATATACATCAACAGAAACTTCAAATTAATAAATCAATATTCAATTATTATTATTCTGTAAGACGTCCAAGGCCGCTCGTGACCGTGAGCACGACTGATATATCAGTTTTACACTCTGCAGAGGTTGCACACTTTCACCATGAGTCGTGATTCCCATGTGTCAGGGGTTTGCAAGACCCACACTACACTGCCAAGGTGCATAACAGGGTCTCACTATGAAGTCTTTCAAAAGGCTCTCTAACAAGTTACTAATCAATCCGGGCGCATTGGCAAGGGACGGTAGAGCCCTCCTTCCAAGTGGCACACACATGCAGCAGTACACACAAAGACAGGAGCCGCAAAACAACCAGCTTCGGCAAGGAACCTTTCAAGATTAATAGCATGATAGAAAGTAACTCCATACTTAACTAAAGCCAGAGCCATATAGCCCCCATGGTTGCGCTGTAAGTCCCGGTGTCATACTTACAGATAAGTCCTTAGTCCATGTTGCTAAAAAGCATCTTTTAACTTTTATTCCATAATCAATTATTCAAGTTCATAAGATCATGACCCATTAAAGCACTAGCATCACTACTCAAATGCAATCTCGTAGGTAACAAGGATCAAGTGATCAAAACTAGGAATAAACACTATGGTTGCCAAGGTAGACACATGCATCATGAATTTAGTGATTAAGGTGAATAGGCAACAAGAATGGTCCATGCTATACTTGCCTTGATCAAAGTGATCCTGAGAATTTGGATCCTCAACGGAGTACTCTTGATCACCAACGTATTGCTCACCGTCTGAACTCGATCATAAAATCACCACACAATCATCGAGGCAATCATACACGAAGCAAACAAGATTTAGATTAGAAACAGTACACCAACAGTAGAAAAACAGATTAAAAAGTTTATAAAAATAATCTACGCGTCGCTACGATTTCAACGATATAAAGATCATGAAAATCGGAATTCAAACGGAGAAGTCATAAAATAAACAAGTTTTACTTTAATAAAATAATAGATTAAATCTAATCTCAAATTTTAAAAGTTGAAAACATGAGTAACAGCAGCATCATTAGATAGATAATGAAATTACGAATCTAACAAGACTTGAACGGATCAAATCGGAGCTAAAACGAATAAAATATGGCCGAAATAAACTGAATGGCAAATCTGTAAATATTGAAAACGCCTTTTGAATTAAAACCGAGGAAATACGTTTTCTAAATAGGAAAGCGTAATCTGAGAAATACGCCAAAGGACCACGGGTTAGAACATTAAAAAGCTCAGGGGCTCTTTTGCAAAAGTGCCGGCGAAAGGGTATCTCTCACTGTGAGCCGTTGGATCGGCCGTGGACGGCGTAGGGTAGCTTGGGGGAAAGAGGGGCGGCCCTGGTCGCCGGAGTCGGGCGGCGCCCGGCCGATTCCTCGCCGGAAGATGGCCGGAGACGGCATTTTCGGGGCTTGGAAGCTCGGCACACCTCGGGATCTGGTCGGGGAGCAAGAGGAGCTCAAGCCAAACCTATCTACGGTTTCGGTTGCCACAGAGGTAGCTCGGAGAGGATGCGGCGAGCTAGGTGGCGGAACTATGGCGGCGGCGAAGCTCGGCATCATGGCAATAGTGCACAAAACCGAGGGAGAAGGGGTCAAGAAGGTCCCTGACCTTGCTGCGAAGCTTGGAGAACAACCAATTTCGACGGAGAAGTCCTCCCGAGGATAAATCGACGGCGGCGGCTCTGTGGCTGCGGCTAGGCAAGATTGGAGGGCGTGGCTTGCTCGGGAACTTGTGGGGAGGGACGGCAGGGCTCGGCCGACTTATAAAGGGGCGCGAGGGAGGCGCAGGAGATCCGGACTCGTCCGAGGATCCCGGCGGCGGACGGTTGGACACCGAGTCCGGTTCGGACTCCAGCGCGAGGAGGGAGGAGGGTCTGACGCGCGGGCCCCGCATGTCTGTCTAAGGCAGGCTGAAGGAGAGGGAGCGGCTCCAGCAAGGAAATGGGCCGGCCCACGCGGAGAGGAGTAGAGGTGGCCTCGGGCTCAGCCTGGCCAGTGGGCCGCGCGAGAAGGAGCAGGCCTTCGGGCCTAGCAGAGAGGGGAGATGGTGGGAGAGTGAGGGGCTGGGCCTCGGGCTAGAAGATGGCGCCCAGGTCTGCGGAGAGGAGGGGTGAGGTTTCCTTTTTATTTTCTATAAATCATTTTTCAAATGAGTTTTCCATATATGTTTGAATATTTTCAAATCTCAATAAAGTGTAAATCAAACAAAATATCTTTGAGCAGCATGGATGCAACAAATCATGTTTCTAATTCCTATGATTTATTTTAATTGCTAAAAATTATTATTTGCCGGTTAATATGCCAAACAATTGCATAAATAAATCAATTTATCCCTATTTTCAAAAATTGAAAATTTCCGGGTGTTACAAAATCTTAAGAGAGGGATTAAAGTGCTTAATTATCACAAAACTTGAACGCCAAGGCAACATACGTGATCGACAAGCTAGAAGAGTGTAGAAGACACCTGAAGCAATCGGGGCCCCACCTGGCAGGTGGTGGGGCTGGCCGGCCCCTAGGGGCGGCCGAGCGGCACCCCCTAGGCCTAAGGGCCGGCCGGCACCCCGTAGGGTTTCGCCGCTGCCTTTTGGAGTCTTCTTCCACCGCCTTTGAGGAGTCATCTCGGCTCTTGGTTAAGTCGGTTTGATCCTACGGCGCACGTACAACCTACCGCGCTATAAATAAAGGGGTAGACCCCCAGGAGGCAATCCCATCATTCATCCAAGGCATCAAGTCTTCGGTCAAGCCATCGAGAGCCTCCTAGTTCATCAAGAGCCATCTAGTTCATAGTTCCACCCTAGTTAGATTAGAAGCAGAGGAGTTCTAGTTCTTCAGCGGGATCTGGAGCCCCGGCGTCTGTCTGGAGCACGGAGTTCGTTATAGTTCTAGTTCTTTCTCTATTACTGTATTTTTATATTATGATTAGGGAAACATTGTTCTTAATAGTCTATATGTTATTGATTACAATAGTCATTGTCTACTTTGATTATATGTTTAGTATAGTTAGTTTGATCTTATTGAATTCATGTAATTCCTCGTATAGCGTTTACCCAAACGATCGTTGGGTAGATGATGGACAATATGTAGACGTGGTGTTTAGGTATTCTATTTATTTGCGAGTGCACCCTGATGTGCCGGTCGTGTGGTAGATCGCGTAGGTGACAGCTGCGTTGAGTCCTCTGTAGTCCACCCCCCGTATGTAGGCAAGCAGGCACGGTCGCGAAGTTGGATGATGACTCTATTTCACATCCTTCCTAAATGATGCCCTTTATATGTGATCATGATATGGGACTAATCTAACAATGATTGGTAGATGTAATTGCACTAATTAGGGTTATTCATTGATGTAGTTATAGAATTATCTTAAATATTAATTCCTTAGTTTATCCATTGGCTAACTATTACTATGACTAGAAAGTGTTCTGATGTTTATCTTTTATTTATGATGCTTGATCATACTTATCACTTTATTTATCTTTATTATCTTGTGGCCTCTACCAATTATGAGTAAAGTAAATGACATCGGTAATGTCACTTATCCATTGTATATAATTACTATCAATATAATAGATTAAAGTTTATCCAGTCCTTCTCAGTGGTATAAATATAAATCGACAACCTGGTAGAACTCTAGGTAAAATGCTACAATGGTATAATTATCTGTCCGCTTGCAGAATTGATCTTAGTTTATATTTATTTATTTCTGCCTAGTCACATTGAATGACATATGAAACCTTTATTTATTCTTAGCATATATAATTAGGGATGACGACTTAGTTCATGCCTAAAAATATTGGTAATAGATAAGTGGCTAATTGCTAATGACCAGTTAATTAATTGCCATACATCTCTAATCTCGTCTCTAGTCTTAAAAGTTATATAGTTATATTTAGCAACGTTAGTAGATGTGAACAGTTAGTCAACAATTACCATCCATACATGTATACTACTGTAAACAAAGAATAAAACAGCAAACAACCAAGCACCCAAGGACCCAACGAGTAAGAAGCCAAACGATGAAGCAGCAGCAATGGCAAACTAGTACGACGACGACTCACCTTCTTCCTGGTGCAGTCCAGGTGGTGCACGATGCTATCCATCATGTCTATTACGGAAAAGCAATTTTTGACAAGCTTCACCCTGACGAACCTATCTTAGCTCGATCGGTGGCCGGTGGCAGAGCACCCTCACAAGCACCCACACGGCGGCAAGGGGGACGAGGCCGCCCCCACCGCTAGCCTCGTCGTCCAACCCGTACATGGGCACCCCAGGTGCCGAGTTGGGGCACCGGATGCCCGCAAGGTCACGCACGCAGCGCTCGAACTCGCCGCTGTTGCGCAGGGAGTTGAGCACGATGAGGCCACCCAGGAGCTTCTCGTTGAGGAAGATCTGGGGCACGTGCACCGGCGGCGTCCGCGTGGGAGGCCAGCTTGGCCTCGAGTTTTGAGAACATGTCCAGGTTGATCTCCACGTAGGGCAGGCCGGACTAGCGGAAGAAGGCACGCATGGCAATGCAGTCGCAGAAAAAAAAAATACAGTTACATGAACTTGGCGATGATGATGCTGCCATCGAGGGGGTGGAACTTGCCCTCCTCCATCCATAGCTCGTCGAATGTCGTCTTCCAGATGCCGCCCCTGAAACAGATGGCATCGATGACCACGAGACATGTGCTGCTGTCCACGGATCTTGCATCAACGATCTCAGTACTACACGATCTGTCTGCAAACTGCCAAACTCAATCGAGACCCAAGGTTGCAGAATTCGTGACGTTAGCATATAGATCAATCCAATAATTAACAAACAACGATAAACCAAGACACGACGTCGACGTTGATGACTGACCGTGATGAGGAAGCTCACGCCGTACACGATCGACCGGAAGAACTCGTACGCTGGCTTCAAGAACCGGGAGGAGTTATACCACAGGCCGCACACAGGTAGGACATGTGCAGGTCGCTCTTCTGCAGGCTGGCCGGCATGGCCTGCTCGACCGGGGGCTGCTAGCGTCCGACCCGGTCAAATTCCAGCACCACGCCGACCACCCTGCGGCACTGTTTATCTTTTTTCTCTCGTCGTCCTCGCCCCCACCGCCGCCGCCGCCCACACCGCGGCGCGCTAGGGCACGCCAGAGCTCCGGCATCTGCCCCGCCCCCCTCTCGTCGGAGCTTCGCTCGCCGCCACCATGGCCGGAGCTCCCCCGCCCCAACCTTCCCGGCCACCTCCACTGCCGCCAGGGCCCCTAAACCGCGCGCCTCCATCCCCACCGTCTGGCCTACCTTCCTTCTATGTCCGCCGGAGAAGCTGCCGGAGAAGGGGGCAAGCTTGAGCACGGCGACGGTTGAGCTTGGACGACGCTAGAGTTGGAGGAGGAGGAGAGAGAGAGGAGAGAAAGAAGGAGGCCTACCTGCCCGGGAGAGCTCGGGAGCGGCGCGACGACGAGCCGGAGCGCAGGCACAGGCGCGGATGTCGCAGGCGAGGGGGGTGGTCGGAGGGCGTCTCCTATCCGACCGTCGGACACGAAGATTGTCGTGCTCCACCATGGCCCTCATGTTTACCTCGAGACCCGCGCCGAGTATATCGAGCAGCTCGTGGAGGGTCCTGCCCAGGGCACCAGGGGCGACGAGCGAGAGTGCGAAGTAGATGGACAGCGGCAAGAAGATGAGGTTGCCTACGGGGTCGACATGTGCGGCGGCGGAGAACTGCTTCGCGATGCGGTGTGAAAGACACGTCAAGATGGCTTGCGCGCTGCCTTGCCGCCGCCGCTGCCATATGCCCATGTCCATCATGATGAAGTAACCAAAAGAAGATTTGTTCGGCCACCGCCGCCAAGCGCCTGCACGCGCCACCCCGTTCGCCCCGCCACGCGCTGCCCTCGCCGTGCGCTCGCACCACCGTCACCGTTCACTCGCGCAGTCGTCACCCTGCGCTCGTGCCGCTGTCGCCCTGCGCTCGCACCCCCTTATTGCCTTGTGCTTGCGCAGCCGTCGCCCTACGCTCGCGCTGCCTCGTGCCGTCGTTGCCCAGCGCTCCAGCCGCCGTCGCCCTACGCTCGTGCCGCCTTTCTCCCCACAGGACGCTGCATTGCTCATCCAGATGACCTACAGGGCTCACCTTGCTCCCGGCTCGGAATTTTTATCATTTTTAACCCTTTTCAAAAAGAAATTATAAAAATAACCACACCTAAAAATATTTTGCAAATCTAACCAGTTTTGGTCGCGCCAGTGCCGTTGTCGCGCCACATGCATTGGCGCGACAACATTTATGGATGTACTGTGGAAAATCTTGTCGCGCCACCCCCACTGGCATGACAGTACTATGCTGTCGCGCCATTGGGAGTGGCGTGACAAGACTTAATTTTTAAAAAAATCATAACTCCTCCATATGGTATCGGATGAAGACAATTTTTATATGAAAATTGTAGAGCTCGACGAGATATAAACCTTTTAGTTTTGAGTTTTCTCATTTGAGAACGTTAAGATGCTCAAAAAAATTAATATAAGTTTTCAGCACCATGATTATCGCGTACTAGCGCTTGACGCATTAAAGGAAAAAATTCTTTTTATATGAAGTTAAATGAAGATACTTTCTATACCAAAGTTGTAGTCCTCAATGAGATCTATTTTACACTTGAGGTCATTAAGATGCTAGAGAAAATAATATAAAGTCTCAGCTACATATTAATCATGTATTAGTTTTTATCGCAATATGAAATTATATTTTTTGTATGGTGTCAAATGAAGATACATTTTATATCGAAGTTGTAGTTATCAATAAGAGCAACAATATTTTAGTTTTAAGAGCTTTCATTTAAACTGGTGAAGATGCTTAGAAAATAGATGTCGTATGGATGAGTTACGATTTTTTAAAAACTGAGTCTTGTTACGCCACTTCCGGTGGCACGACAGCACAGTACTGTCACGCCAGTGGGGTGGCGCGATAAGATTTTCCACGTCAGGAACGTTGTCTAACGTCCGTAATGCATGTGGTGTGGCAATGTGTTTTTATCACGCCAGTGGCACTGGCGCGACCAAAACGGGTTAGATTTGAAAAATATTTTTAGGTGTGGTTATTTTTAAAAATTCTTTTAAAAAGGGATTAAAAATGATAAAAATTCCCTCATGGCTCCCGGGTGCTTCGCTGCCTGCGTGATCTGGCTGTGGCTAAAGCCAAGCTCAAGGAGCTCAGGTCCCTGTTCTATAGCATCTCCTACAGGCACCACATTGCGCATGACCACGAAGAGCGCCAGAGGTTCTCTGAGAAGATCATGGTACTGCTCATCATCGGCCCTGTTCGGTTGTCTGAAAAGAAACGTTGATTTTAGCTGATGCTGATTTGTTGTGAGAAGAAAACACTTATGTCTGAAAAAAGTTAAAATCTGGACAAGTGAGTCGATGCGCTCGAGGTGAGCTGCATGTTTTGCCATTGTGTTTCCTCAGTTACATTGTTGGGTTGCAAGTTAAGTTGTTGCATTGTTTGCCTAAGTTTGAAAGTTTCCGGTGCTGCGCTAGTATCTGAGGCTGTTGGTTAAACCTTTGAAGTAATATTATCACATCGTGAGGGAAATAGAATCAGTTGTACAAGGATTAAAAAGTTATTGGGGATCATTTTTGTTGTCTGCTTGTGCATGTTTTTGAAAGCCCAAAACCTGAAAACATACAAAAACTGATTAATTTGTGACAGTTTTTTCTGGATAGCATATTCACTGATGTTGTGAGGTCGAAATCTTTAGTACTATTATTGTCTTGTACTTAGGCAATGCTGTGAGGAGGAGTATATTGTTATTCTTAGGCAATGCTGTGAGGAGGAGTGCATTGTTATTCTTAGGCAATGCTGCATATTTCCTACGAAGCCAACTTTGCACAGTATAACATTTATATGGCTGGTATTTGATTGATCGGTAAGCTGAAATCTATGCCATTTTGTTCCTTTAGAACTTCTCTACTGTTTATGTTGTAGGCTTCCAGCTTTCCATGGTAATTAGATGTAAGGGAAACCATCTAAATTGCTTCATATGTTTCTATATATTCAAGCATTTTAACCCTGCACTGCCTAAAGTTCTAGTCTTTTTTTTTTTTCGGAATACAAATCCATCTAATGATAATGCCATGAAAGTGAGGAAAAGGTGAAAAGTGTTAAGAGTCTGTCTGTCTCATAAATTTTGTGTGCCTTGTCATTACCCTCACTACTTCTGCAGTAGTGTTGCACTCAAATTAGGTGAGACAATCACCTTTGCCCTGTTTACTTGGTGAAAAGAGGTAAAAAAGTGTACTGTAGCATTTTCGTTTGTATTTGACAACTTTTGTCCAATCATGGCTCAAGTAGAATCAAAAGATTCATCTCGAGTTAGCCAGGCAAAAAGTACAAACATGCAATAGCTGCTACTCCATTTAATGCTCTATGCAGACGTAAAGTACAATCGATGTGATGTGAAAAAGAAAAAATTTTGGGAAGTAAACAGGGAGCCTCATATTCCTTCCTTGAATATATGTCAATCAGATGAACTGTTTGTTCCTCAGCTTTGTTCTGATGCTTCTTTTGCACTAAACTTGTACTTGGCCCCAACCTAACTGTTTTGTTCATAAAATCCCTTCTACATATCTCATTTTATCCCTGTGTTCCATATAACCAGTAAAAGTGAATGGTGGTTGGCATGCATAAATCATAATACATGTTCTTTGACTTCATTCTGGTTTTTGTGGATTAGCCTCGGACCCTGACCATCTTTGGTGCTTGCCCCTCAATCCAGGGAGACAGGTACCCGACTACATGGTGAGCGAGGATCGTGAAGAAATCTATGCTAGAGGAGCTTCAAGCAATGCTGGAGGTTGTGGACCCTCAGCCACCAGGGAAGCATAGATCGCTGAGCCGCAGGAAGTTTGATCTCCCAGAGGGTGCAGCCATCCCCGATGAGAAAACGGCTGCTGTGAACAAGGCCATCAGGATCATCGAGGAGGGTAAGTAATGCAGAGTAGAGGGAGCCACCACCTTGTTAGTGGCAGGATATCATGCCTCAATCCTGATGAAAGCTCTGTAGCCGCAGGCCGCAGCATGTCTATTCGTCTATCTTCAAGGAGAAGTTTATGTTGAATTATTTAATAGGCCAGGCCCAAATGAATAATTTAATAATTCTGATAACTCTATTGCTTGAATAAATAATACCGGCATAACTATTGACGTGACGTTGACTCGACTTATATAGTTAAATTTTATTCATCTATATTGAGAAGTTGAGAAAAAGATGATAACTTGCCACATGCGTGTGTGCCGTCGCCGCTGGCCGGGCCGTTGGTGAGGGTGAGGCAGGCGTTTTTGTCAGTCCATCAATTTCGGAAGTTACTTCCGTTTTTTATTGATTGGGGCCCTAGGAGAGTGGGAGCCTCCGAAACGCACGTCGACATCGAGTTCACCTGCTCGGGTGACGATCGGCGATCACGTTTTTGGGGAGTGTCGTGGCACGATACGACTACCGGAGCTCCCTAAGCGTTGAGTTCGTGGGCAGAACGGCACTCCATTTTTCATTGATTGAGGCATTAGACCTTGGGAGACTGGGAGCCTCCGAAACACAGGTCGACATCGAGTTCACCTTTCGGAAGTTACTTCCGTTTTTTATTGATTGAGGCCCTGGGAGAGTGGGAGCCTCCGAAACGCACGTCGACATCAAGTTCATCTGCTCGGGTGACGATTGGCGATCACGTTTTTTGGGAGTGTCGCGGCATGACACGACTACCGGAGCTCCCTAGGCGTTGTGTTCGTGGGCGGAACATCACTCCGTTTTTTATTGATTGAGGCATTAGACCATGGGAGAGTGGGAGCCTCCGAAACGCAGGTCGACATCGAGTTCACCTGCTCGAGTGACGATCGGCGATCACGTTTTTGGGGAGTGTCGCGGCACGACACGACTACCGGAGCTCCCTAGGCGTTGAGTTCATGAGCGGAACAACACTGCAACCTCTCTGCACTATATCGATCGGGATGACTACACCGACAGGCAACATGTTGCAACCGGCCTTGTCGTAGGGTATGATACTTCTATGTCATTTAATCATCCGTTTATGCGCTAGATCAAAACCTTGTTGGTTAGCTTGTTCTACATGATTATTTTCTTGCTGGTAGACAAGTCGTTCATGATAATTATGTTTTGGTCCATTGTGAATAAGCACATATTTGTCACTGCTATTTTCATGTTATTTTTCTGGATTAAATTGAACCTGAGTTTGGGTCTGTTTAGGATAGTTTCACCAAGCCAAAAGCTGAATATGAATTGTGAAACTGGTGAAGGTAGAGCTGTTTGGAACAACTCTGTCTCATCTTTATTTCAATTCCACGTGGGCCTCCCGTGGCAGAAAAAATTCATCTTCTTTCTCTAGACGCTTGCGTTGTTTCGAACTCACGCAATGCAAGCAGTCGTTGTCGGCGACACACGGCTTACCACCCACAAGATCAGTCCATTACTACAGCCTCCCACTCGTTCCAGCCAGCCAACAAGAAGCAGTCACGCTGTCTCCAACAGACAACCCAAACTGAGTAGGCAAATCCAAAATGCATAGTACTTACATAGAAGACCCATTTTTGGTGATGGGAGAAGAAACCCAAAATAAGCGCTCTCTCTAGAAGACCTATTTGTAGAGAGTTATTTTTAGGTCTTGTTGTTGGAAAGAGAAAAAAAATAGGTATTGAACCTTTTTACTATAGCGCTACTTAAAGGACAAATGATCTTATATTTTACTATCTCTGTCTCAAAAAACATGTAAATCTCATTTTTTGAGGAGTCAAAGAATCTTTTAAATTTGACCGAGTTTATAAAAGATATTATATACATTTGAACCTTTAATTAGATATATTATAGAAATATATTTTCATAACTAATCTAACAATACTTATTACACATCATAAACATGAATATCTTTTTATTTATAATTGGTTAAAATTTAGAATCTTTGACTCTTTAGGATGTGAGAATTATATGTTTTTTTTAAGACGAAGGTAGCAGTAATGATTGTTGGAGATAGTCTCATGGAACAGGCAGCTTATGGGTCGGCGATGCAGAAGGTGCCTCTCCACGTCCAGCAGGTCCGCTGGAGGCACTGGAGGCAGCAGGGGTGGTTGGGCCTGGTGCTGGCCGCTGACGGTGCCTGCGAGGACCAGCATCGGTTAAACCTGGAAGCCGATTTAAATTATCCACAATCCAACTAGACTCAACCCGTTATGGACTGAAATGGATAGTAATATTTGCATGCGGATATCCGTTATTACAGAATCCAAACCCACCGGATTGGATGAGATAGGCATCTGCATCTCCCTCATCGAGTCACCACCGTGCTCATCTCTCCCGTCGCTCCAGGAAGGCGACGCCCGCCTCCTCTCCGCTCCCGCTCGGCAAGCTAGACCGGCGGCAACGAGTGGATCAGGTGGCGTGTCAGTATGGCGTCGGCGTGCTTCCGTCGGTGCTACTCGCCGCCGCCGTGCTCGCCATGCCAGAGTCGCCGCGGTGGCTCGTGATGCGTGGGCGCCATGCCGACGCGCGTGCGGCGCTCGTGCGCACCTCGGACACCCTGGCCGAGGCCGACCTGCGCCTCGAGGAGATCAAGCAGGCCGTCAAGGAGCCACGGCAGGTTAGTGACGGCGATGGACTGAGACGACAACATCTGGAAGGAGCTTCTGGTCTGGCCGTCGGCGAGCAACATAGCCTAATGAGTCGGCTTGCGATCGAGCCCAAACGAGCCGAGAAGGTCTGCCAGCGAGAGTGAGAGACAAGTAGCTGCTGCTGCTAGATAGAGGTGACCGAGTAGATCCGCGAAAGGCGCGTCCCTGCGACTCGCGATCGCGGCGTCGCCGCCCTTTGGATTCGATCCGATGCCGCCTCATCGGTTCGACGCCGCCACGGCGCCGCCGTCCCTTGACCGTGACGCTGCTCCGGAATTCATCAAGGACGCCATCGATGCAGGTTTCACGCTATCACAATTGGCAAAAGCCGAAGCGGAATTAGCCTCAGGTAATTCGTCTAATTCATCTAGTTATTGTTCTTGCGGTAGACACGAAAGCTATCATCGTCGGTGATCTCGACGTTGGTGCAAAGGAAGCTGGTTGGCGCACCTTGGCAGGGTCCTCTACCGTCTCCTCGCGTTTCTCCGCAGAGAACACTAGGAGAGTGTGTAGCCAAGGCGTCTTACCAGTTCAAGAGCGTGAGCAGCAGGTCGCCGCGGCGGCTAATCGGCAGGCAAAGCCTCCGGCAAGGCCAATTCCGGCGATGTCTGCTTCACATTCAAAAAAAATTCAAAAATACTTGCCTGTTGTGCCTCGATCCTGAGTTTCCGCCCCTGATGCGAGAGTCCGTCATGGACTCGCGTCCTGGCGCGAGGAAACCAGTTCCAGGTGTACGACAAGTTCCAGAAGTAATCTTCCTTGGGCGGGACAAACGATTTAGGCCCATGCCTGGCCTTTGCTCCCTGTTTGCACGGACGGGCACCAGAAACCTCCCCCGCGTCCGATCAAGAAGAAAACCTAGTGATCGTGAGCCGCCGGTGACAGAAAAAAAACTTTCTTTTGCCGACATTGTTCGCAAAACCGAAACCATGGCGGCTCAAGGATCAGATGGTAACTCCAATGGCGGTCGCGGTGGAGGAAGATCAACCAGCTTCAACCCAGGGTACAATCCGGGATTTGGAGGCTAGGGGGAATTGAAGGTCGCAGCCGCGGCTTCTTTTCACCGAGAGGTCGAGGGCGTAGCTATGATGTGCACCGTGGGCAGGGATATGTCCCGCATTCTGGAGGTCACCGGAGCTCTCACGGCCGTGGATGGCAGCAGGGTGGTCGTCACGGCCGGGGTGCGTGGAACACACACGCCGCACGCAGGCGCACCCAGACGGTGCATGGTGCACGACAGCCCCCACATCCGACGGTGGTTGATCGGGCTCCAGTGTCACAGGGCAAGACGCAGGAAGAGGCGACCAGGGGGCAGCCAGCTCCTGTAGCCAATCCGGTAACAGGGGCGACAGGGCCTCCATCCGGCTTCGACCTCAGCTGCGACATCTGTTTTGGTGACCATGTGACAAAGATTTGCCCGAACATGAAAAATCTGCAGTCTACAGCCATTCCATGCGATTACGCTGTAGAAGGGATGGGTTTCTACTTCGTCCCGATGGCAAATAAGACAAAAACATGTACAGATGAAAAAACAGCCACGGTGCATGTTTTGGTGGGTTCCCTTACTGCGGATCAGCTAGCAGTGAAACTCGACAAACTTCTACCTGTCAAAAACAAGTGGGTGATTGAGGAGAAAGGGCAAAATGTCTTTTTCACTAATTTCCTATTAGCAGAAGTGTTGAATCATATGGTGAATTGGGGTCCTATGGTTACAAAGACAGTGAAAGGAAAAATTAAATTTGACAAGGGTGCACAAAAAGAAGTTTATAAATATGAGATAGACAAGGTTTGGGTGCAGTTCCGTATACAAACTTATCCAGGCCATCGGCGTCGATGTTCTCACGGTTTTCAGCTAAATAAGGTGCAGAACTACCCTCTCCATGCTTAGTCCAAATCAAATAGTCCTGCATAAATCCTTGACGAATCAGATAAGAAAGGATTGGCTCTGTGTCATCGAACACAATAATATTTTTGCAGTCTGTGCATGGACAATATATGTGCTTCATGTCTGTTCTCCTAGCATGGCTTTTAGCGGCATCAATGAACCTGTTGAGCTCAGGTAGGTATGATGGATCGACTCTTGGTAACCTATACATCCAGTATGGCCTCTCCACCATTACCTATAAATAACAATTTAAATGAAAAGAGAGACAATAATGGTGGAACCCGAGATCCAAAAAATGGCTAAATAGAGTAAGAATGGTTCAAAAAGATGTGAGAGGTATAAACTAACCTTTTTTTAGAAATCTCTTTCCAAAAAATGAAGATGAAAACCTCTCCCCTTGTAGAGGGTGAAATGCATGTAGACCTCCAAATCGCCTCCAATGAAAGTTGGCTGCGAGTTCTGCTTAGATCGGAGAGAAAGAATGGGTATTCACTATTATAATCTTTTATTAAATCATGTTAATCATACTACACATGCAAAGTCATACAAATATGGCTTAAATGCTTATATTAATGGAGGTGAACTAACCATGTTGAGAGAGGGGAGAAACTATTTAAACTAAGAAGCAATCATGACAGGGAGAGAGGGCAAGCTTCATCTAACCGTGTTAAGCAACCTCATTTGAAAAAAAAAACAATAACCTAGCTATTCCTCTCTCTAGCTCATGGTGAAACCCTAGATCCAAAATTTGGCTAAATGGAGCAAAGAATGGTTAAAACGAGGTTAGAAGTAAGTAAACTAACCTTTTTTAGCAATCTCCTTCAAAGAAATGAAGATCAAAACCTCTCCCCTTGTATTTGATCAAGTCTGGACCACCAAAATCGCCAACTATGAAAGTTGGCTGCGAGTTACTGCTCGGCTCGGGGAGGAAGAAGGGGTATTTATAGCAGGCTTTGTACTGGCGGTTCCTTAAGTGAACCGCCTGTAGAAAATCATTTCTACAGGCGGTTCACTGCTATTTCTACTGGCGGTTCAGTTAAGTGAACCGCCTGTAGAAATTGATTTTTACTGGCGGTTCACTTAACTGAACCGTAGGTAGAAATAGGACATTTCTACTAGCGGTTTCCTTAAGTGAACCGCCTATGCAAACTGATTTGCACTGGCGGTTCTTATCTCTGGCCCCACCGTTTTTTTCTGCTTGCGTCCGGTAACAGGAACCGCCTGTACAAATAAAACAGTGGCGTTGGTGTAGAGCTTTTATATACTAGTGGTAGCTTACCCAAAGAATTAATAGAATTCCCGATTATTTGGTCAATTGGCTCAATTTTGGGAGTTCCTCAGGCTGTCGACACCAAATTCACCAAGAAGTTTGGTGGACTGAGAATGAAGGTAGCAGTGCGTAACCCGGATCAAATCCTGGATTTAGTGGATGTTCTGATCGGGGATTTTGTTTACGAGCTACAATTTCGAGTTGAGAAAGATTGGATAGATGGTGAACCAAAGGTGATTAATATGGATTCTAACAAGGATGAGGATAAACCACCAGAGGATAAGGAACCTGAAAATATGGAGGAGGATTTGTTGGATGATAACCCTGTGATTGAGCAAGTTGGTAGCCTCCCAAGCGGTCCAGCAGGTGCATCCGGCGCTGGCACCAAGCATGCAGCTGGGGCTGTTACACTGCAAAGTAGTTCGGCTGACAGTATGGGACTGCCATGCGGGCAGCACTGCTACCCTGCAGCCAACAACTGCAAGCAAACAAGCAGCTAATGTCGTTGCCGCACAGTCGGCCCCAACTACTACACGCTCAACATCTAAGGTGAAGTCCAAAAAAAGCCAGTGGTACTCCTACCTCAGAGCAGGGTCCTTCAAGTACATGTTCATAGTAGTGGGACAGTTTCGCCAGTGAGAGCAAGTAAAAGTGCAACAACCGCGGAGCAAGACTCATTGGAGAAAGCCACGAAGTTGAAAGCCCAAAAGAACTTGGATTCTCCTTCGGTGAAAGGTAACGAAGAGCAGCCTGTTTCATTTAATTCTCTTGATGATTCAACATTATTAGCTAGAACTAATTCTCTAGGAGTTTCTCTTGGTAAAAATGAGATTGAAATTTCAAATACTATTAAATTGTTTAAAGAGATGGAATCACATAGATTGCAATTGGAAGTGCAAAGAGTTGCGGGCATAAATGATGAACTGGATGATGCTTCATCTGTTGTTTCTTTAGAAGAAAATTTGGACCTAGAAACATTGAATTACATTTGTGGTGATATTTCAGAAAGTCTAGGTGATGGGGGTTGTGACCCATTGAGTTTTCAGTCTCCCGTATCATCTAAACTTAAGAGAAAGGCGAGGTCCAAAATTAGGAAAAAAGTTAAGAATTTTTCAAGATGAAGGAAATTTTTTGGAATTGTAACGGTTTTGCTGATAAAAAAAGTATAGATTCTTATCTGATTTAACAAAAGAAAAGAATCTAGATTTCATTGCCTTATCGGAAACCGGTAGAGCCACCTTTTCACAATCAACTTTGAATAGTATTTGTGCTGGTAGAGATTATATCTGGCATTGTATGGCTCCTAAAGGTAGGTCCGGTGGTATGCTTCTAGGAGTTAACTTGGCTATTTTTGATATTGGAGAAATCGAAGAAGGGGAATTTTTAATCCGTTTTAAGTTACGGCACAAAGATGATGATTTTAAGTTTAATTTAATTTCGGTCTATGGTCTAGCTCAGTCAAATCATAAACAATTTTTTTTGTCGGAAGTAGTGAGAATATGTTCGAAACAAGCCGTACCTATGGTTATAGGTGGAGATTTTAACATTATACGCAGACCTGATGAGAAGAATAATGATAACTTCAATGATAGATGGCCTTTCCTGTTTAATGTTGTAATTGATACACTGAATCTTAGAGAAATAGAAATTAATGGCAGGAAGTTTACATGGGCTAATCACTTACAAAATCAGACCTTTGAGAAGTTAGACAGGGTACTGATGTGCACGGATTTTGAGTCCAACTATCCACATACCACCGTTCACGCATTATCTCGGGACATTTCTGACCATACTCCATTACTATGGAATACAAATAATCCGTGCTTGTCTTACCAACCTCAGTTTAAATTCGAACTGGGTTGGTTGCTAAGGGAAGGTTTTTGTCAAATGGTTCAGGAGGTGTGGAATAGTGTGGTGGTTGAGGGTAACTCGCTACAGAGGTGGCAAGCCAAGACCAGGAGGCTTCGCCAGTATCTCAGAGAGTGGGCAAAGAATGTAAGTGGTACATATAAGAAAGAAAAACAAGTTATCTTTAAAAAACTGGATGAGCTAGATAGAAAGGCAGAAAATTCCCCACTGCAAGCCAATGACTTAAACTTAAAACATGTTCTAGGTGAACGATTAGCCGAATTACATAGAGAGGAGGAGCTTAAGTGGTACCAAAGGGCTAAAGTGAAACATGATGCTAATATGAAGTATTATCATCTTCTAGCGAATGGTAGACATCGGAAAACTCATATTTTCTAGTTGCAAGAGGGGACTAATATACTAACTGGTGATGTTCAGTTTAAAGAGCATATTACCACATATTATAAAAACTTGTTTGGTCCATTAGAAGAGTCTAGTATTCTCCTTGATGAGTCCTAAACCGGGGATATCCCGCAGGTCTCTTGGCTAGAAAATGAGTTTTTGACAAATGATTTTTCAGATTCTGAGGTCAGGGCGGCTGTTTTTCAAATGGAACACAATAAGGCTCCGGGCCCAGATGGATTTCCATCAGAGTTTTATCAGGTCTTTTGGGAGACAATAAAAAATGATCTGATGGCTTTGTTTAAGGAATTCCATCAGGCCAATCTGGAGCTCCACAAACTAAACTTTGGAAATATTATACTACTACCAAAGTGCAAAGATGCGAAAGGTATTCATCAATAGAGACCAATTTGTTTGTTGAATGTCTCTTTCAAAATCTTTACAAAGGTAGCGACAAACAGATTGACTACAGTTGCCCCAAAGATTATTAGACCAATCCAAACAGCCTTTCTCCCAGGAAGGAACATTATGGAGGGCGCAGTGATCCTCCATGAAACAATACACTAGCTACACTCAAAGAAACAGGATGTAATTATCTTTAAGATAGATTTTGGAAAAGCGTATGATAAGGTCAAATGGAGTTTTTTACAAAAAACGTTGCGAATGAAGGGGTTCTCTCATAAGTGGTGCAATTGGGTCCAACACTTTACTCAAGGAGGAAATGTTAATATTAAGGTGAATGACCAACTTGGGCCTTATTTTCAAAAAAAAAAAGGCCATTGGCAGGGTGATCCGATGTCGCCAATACAATTTAATATAGTGGCTGTTGACGGTAATTTCACCATGTTTTTATACCATCAAAACCGTCAACAAAACACCTTTTCCAGGAGCTAACAAGCAAATTACATAAATTTGTTGTCAAATAACCAGTTCCACATGTCCATGAAGTATTTCTTGCAGAATTGTTGGAAATAGAGAGAAATGAGCTGGTGGGACCCACATTGGGGTTCAGCCGACCTCCCCGTAGGGCCTACCAAGCTTCCCAAGTACCCCACATGAAAGGATGGCCCACAGGACAAAGAATGGGGGCCAATTGACCCCCTAAGCAGTTCGGCCGAACCCCCCAAGTCGTCCACCAAGGCATCAACCCACTCTATGACATGTGGGACACCTTCTAGAAAAAAGCTGGTGGGCCCAGGCCCCCATAGGGGGTTCGGGCGACCCCAATTTGGAGCCCCCTTTCTCCCACCGCCTCTTGGCATGCTCCCATGCATGGAAATGATCATGACCCTCCACTCTAAGTCGGTTTGATGGCGGTTTTGATCCAACGGAGGAGGATGGACATCACGCGGATCGATGACGTGGCAGTGGAGTAGCCCCTACTCCACCTCTCCACTATAAATACCCTCTTACTCCCTGTCATTCAACACACCAAGGAGGAGCTACTCATTCTACACATAGGCGAAGCCCTACTCTACTAGTAGCATAGAAAATAGGGAGAGAGTGAGGAGAGTCTGGGAGAAGAGCCGGGCCTGTCTAGTGTCTTCTCCAAGCTGTACCTCAGCGGATGCGGCCTTCTCTTCTGTAAGTCAGTATCTGAGATTCTTTTATGGTATTTGATTTTTAGTTCAAGTAAAGTATTTACTTAAGTTGTTCATTGGTTCACCGCCCTTAACCCGGTACTCTAATCAATTTCATCGGGATCCGGATTAGAGTAGTAAGATATAGTGTAGACGTGGTGTCTAAGCTATCGCTTACCTGTGATTGCGGCTTGTTCAACGGTTTGTTGTGGTACCTAGTAGGTGGTGACAGCCCTATCTAGGCTTTGAATCCACCACGTTTGGGCAGTTTATTAAAACATAGGTCTTCTTGTGCTAGGCGGTTTAACACCCTTCTCATCCTTTTCTGTTGTTGAACGGCTTAGTGACCCAAAGTGAACAACCTTTGTATCTACCTTACCTGACTAGTTTCATAACCATAGGAATCCTTTCTACCCTCAATCATATACCCTTGTGTCATAGGATGACCTTGATCCTAGTTAGTTCACTTCACGTTCCCTGTGGAAAATACGATATCTGGAATACTCCCGGTGAAGGCTACATTGACTGCCGTATGCTTGCGGTATATCCATTTGCCACTTCTGGTGTCAACAAGCTTTCTGGCGCCGTTGCGGGGAACGGTAGCTGTTCTTAACGTAGGATCTAGTCGCACATTTATCTTTTTCATTTATTTATCATACCATGGACCAAATACCTCTTTTTCAATATGGTGCTCCAAAGGGGACTAGTTTGGAGCCACCTAAATCATCCAAAGCCATTTTGGCTATTCGCTATGAGCTTCGCCCTGGCTTTATAGCGATGGTTTAGGCAAATCCCTTCTTGGGGAGCGAAGATGAGAGTCCATATACTCATCTACGTGAATTTGAACAATTGTGCTCATGCCTTCATACACAAGGCATGACACGAGATACCTTAAAATGGAAGCTATTCCCATTCTCTTTGAAGGGGGATGCTAAACATTGGTATGCTCGTCACGTAGATAGTGTACAAGGAGAGTGGGAAACCCTTCAAACCAAATTCTGTCTAACCTTCTTTCCTATCTCTCAAGTTGTCCATCTTCGAACGGAGGTCCTAACGTTCAAGCAAAAGGAGAAGGAACCTCTAGGTGTAGCATGGTGCCGTTTCTTATATCTTGTCGCTTCAGGCCCTGACCTTGCTATACCCAACCCAATGCTTTCACAACATTTCTACATGGGTCTTAGTAAGGATTCTACACAATTCCTTGACGCAGCCTCTAGAGGAGCTTTCCTTCATTTGTCTGCTAGTGAAGCAAGAGCCATTCTTGACAAAATCCTTGAAAACACCCCTTACACTGGCATTCATGATGAACTCCCTGAGGAAGAAGAGGAAACATCTCCCAAACAAGAAGTAGTCTTGATAGCTGAATCACCACCAAGCCAATCTCAAAATTTAGCTATAAATCCTGAACCACTTTTACCCCAAAGTCCAAATCCTCCAAAAGAAAAAGAAATTCAACCTTTGGATTTCCCTTTTGAAATGGAGGATGATCTTTTCTCCGAATTCGATCTTGGAAACACCTCGAGTTTCCCCGCAAAAGAGATCTTCTGGATCTTCTGCTCCAAACATTCATTCTCCAAATCAAACGATCCAGGAGCTCACATCCATCATGAGCAATGAATGGCTTAAGGAGGATGAAACTTCATCCGATGTAATTCGAATTATTTCTCCCTCCACAACCATTCGTTGTTTCATGAAAGATGTTGCTTTAAATTCTCTGTACAATCCCACTGTCGGAGTGAGCATTATGTCTGATTCTCTAGCATATGCTCTCTTCGCGGGTAATGAGCCTCTGACTCCAACTGAGAAACTCCTCAAAGTTCCATCTGGAGGAGTCATCAAGAGTCATGGGATTGCACGCATGGTCCCAATCAAAATCAACGAAATCACGATTCTCTTGAACTTCTATATCTTTGAGATCTCGGATTTCGATCTTTTGATCGGGTACCCCCTTGAAAAGCTTTTACAAGAGAGTCAATATTCGGGGAGCCATGATGTCAACCTCGGGAAAAGTGTGAACCTATCGGTTCCCTTAACTCGATCTACAAATTCAAAAGTAGAATCAAATCCCGAGCATGAGCCAATGGAGGAAGTGATGGCAACCTCTCTTTTAGATCCCTTTGAACCAAATCTTGAAGATGATGCTCAACATTTCATCCAAGAAGAAGACAACTTGGATGAACCTATAGATTTAAAGGAATTTGAACCACCACCCAAACCTCCAATCGAGCTCAAACCCCTTCCTTCTGGTCTTAAGTATGCTTTCCTCAGTGGTGATAGAGAATTCCCCCGTGATCATAAGTGACAAACTATCTGCGATGGAGACCCTTAAACTCATCACCGTTTTAGAAAAACACCGATCTGTCTTAGGCTACTCTTTTCAAGATCTTAAGGGAATTAGTCCCACTCTTTGCACCCATCGCATCCCTATTGAGAAAGATGCTACACCTTCTAGGGAGCCTCAACGGAGGCTAAATAATGCGATGAGAGAGGTAGTTAAGAAAGAGGTCTTGAAACTCTTACACGCAGGCATAATCTACCCTGTTCCTAATAGTGAGTAGGTTAGCCCCGTGCAAGTTGTGCCTAAGAAGGGAGGCATGACGGTAGTGAAGAATGAGAAAAATGAGTTGATCCCTCAACGAACCATCACAGGATGGAGGCTGTGCATAGATTACATAAAACGCAACAAGGCTACGAAGAAAGATCATTTTCTGTTACCCTTCATTGATGAAATGTTGGAACGGTTGGCAAAGCACTCTTTCTTTTGTTTCCTTGATGGCTATTCGGGTTATCATCAAATTTCCATCCATCCCGATGACCAAAGTAAGACCACCTTCACATGCCCCTATGGAACATATGCATACAGACGCATGTCTTTTGGCCTATGCAATGCTCCTGCCTCTTTTCAAAGGTGCATGATGTCCATTTTCTCCGATATGATCGAAGAAATCATGGAAGTGTTCATGGACGATTTCTCGGTCTATGAAAAATCCTTCGATGATTGCCTTCAAAATCTGGACAAGGTCTTACAAAGATGCAAGGAAAAGCACTTAGTCTTGAACTGGGAAAAATGCCATTTCATGGTTCAAGAAGGCATAGTGCTAGGACATAGAGTGTCCGAGCGTGGGATTGAGGTGGATAGAGCTAAGATAGAAGTTATAGAGCAACTTCCACCTCCCACGAATATCAAGGGTGTTAGAAGTTTTCTTGGGCATGCTGGTTTTTATAGGCGCTTCATAAAAGATTTCTCTCAAATTGCTCGGCCTTTAACAAACCTGCTTGCTAAAGATGCACCCTTTAATTTTAATGATGAGTGCTTAAATGCTTTTTATATTCCCAAGAAAGCACTTGTCTCAGCTCCAATCATCCAACCCCCTGATTGGACACTTCCTTTTGAAATAATGTGTGATGCAAGTGACTATGCTGTTGGTGCCGTTCTTGTCCAAACAAAAGATAAAAGGCATCATGCAATTTCATATGCTAGCAAAACTTTAGCAGGACCTCAACTTAATTATGCAACAACTGAAAAAGAGCTCCTTGCTATTGTTTTTGCTATTGACAAGTTTAGATCTTACTTAGTTGGAGCAAAAGTTATTATTTATACTGATCATGCTGCCTTGAAATACTTGCTCACTAAGAAAGATGGTAAACCACGTTTAATAAGATGGATCTTGCTACTCCAAGAATTTGATTTGGAAATAAAAGATAGAAAAGGAGTAGAAAATCCTGTAGCCGATCATTTGTCTAGAATGCAATTCCAATATGCACAGGACCTGCCAATCAATGACTATCTCAGGGACGACACACTCCTCAAGATCACGGACTCCAGCCCCTGGTACGCGAATATTGTGAATTTTATTGTTGCAGGACATGTTCCACCAGGAGCAAACAAGAAAAAGCTCATCCAAGAAAGTTGAGTACACCTGTGGGATGAACCATACCTCTACAGAGTTTGCAATGATGGTTTATTGAGGAAATATGTCCCTGAAGCGGAATCAATTAAGATCATAGAAAGGTGTCATGTCGCACCATATGGAGGACACTATGGCACATTCAGAACCCATGCAAAGATTTGGCAAAGTGGCTTCTTTTGGCCAACCATGTATGAAGATACAATGAACTTCATCAAGAGATGTGTGAGGTGCCAAAAGCATGGGAACATCAATGCCCGAGATGCAATGCCACTAACAAATAACCTTCAAGTGGAACTCTTTGATGTATGGGGAATTGACTACATGGGACCTTTTCCCAAATCCCGTGGCTGTGAGTACATCTTGGTAGCTGTGGACTATGTGTCCAAATGGGTAGAAGCAATGCCCTGCAAGGCTGCAGATGCCAAGAGCTCAAGAAGGATGTTTGAGGAGACCATCCTTCCAAGGTTTGGAACCCCAAGGTTGGTGATAAGTGATGGGGGATCTCACTTCATTGAGGGAAGTTTCCGGCGCTTCCTAGAAGAGCAAGGCATCCGACACAATGTTGCAACTCCATACCATCCCCAAAAAAGTGGCCAAGCAGAAACATCCAACAAACAAATCAAGAACATTCTGCAAAAGATGGTTAATGAGATGGGAAAAGGATGGAGGGACAAGCTACCTGATGCACTATGGGCATATAGGACAGCATTCAAGACACCCATTGGCATGTCACCATACCAACTCGTATATGGAAAGATTTGTCACCTCCCAGTCGAGTTGGAATTTAGAGCACATTGGGCCATAAAGAAATGGAATATGGACCTACAAGCTGCAGGAAGGCATAGAAAGATGCAAATCTCAGAGTTAGAAGAATGGAGGGAGAAAGCATACCACAATGCCAAAATCTACAAGAAATAACAAAGAGATGGCATGACAAAAGGATAAAGAAAAAGGAGTTCAAGCCAGGATACAAGGTACTCATGTTCAACTCAAGAGTAAGGTTTTTTGGGAATGAAAAACTTCGAAGCAAATGGGAAGGGCCATTTCAAGTCATCGACACTTCGCCTCATGGAGCTATCACCCTTCAAGATGATGAAGGTAAGATCTTTAAGGTAAATGGCTAACGTTTAAAAGTTTTCCTTGAACCTGATAAACTAGATGAGGAAATAGACATGATTGAATTCAAACCTTTCCATGATCTAACCTAAAAAAACAACATGTCTAGCCTGTTATTCTTATACCTTGTGTTTTCTTTATCTCCTTTGCTTAGTTTCTTTTCTCTTTCCAACCTTGTTCTATGTCCTGTTCAAATAATCTTGACTCTCTGGTGTTTCCCACCAGTAGAGTCCTCTGTGTTTTCAAGTTTGCTATTCATGAATAAAAAACCCAGTACACTTCCAACGAAGTGTGGGGGTCAGTCGACCCCCAACCTTCACAAATGTAGACACCAAAATGGCTAGAGGCACCAAAGTGGGGTTGGACGACCCCACTAGGGACCCCTGGTCCCACCAGTCAGCGTCCACACGTCTTCAACCTGCTTCCTGACTGGTTTGCAAATTCTTCCACCTCTATTTGTTTTAATGTATTTATTTATTTTAGTTTATTTCCTTTATAAATGAAAATAATGTTAATAAAAATGAGAAGACCTGTATCTAAAAATGAAATTTGAAAAAAAAGTGACATGATTTATGACATTCTGAAAGGAAGAAGCATCATAAAGTTGACTTCTTGCATATGCTTATGCTAGTGGAAAATATATCTTGATAGGAAAATCATATTGACTAAGTTGTGGATTAATGTGATATAGTTCTTGGCTCATGATTCATACCCGTTCTGTTAAAAGTTCTTGGAGATTCTTTTTGAAAATGTCATAAAACCATAATGTCACTTACTCCTCAATAGTGAGAAAATTTCTACCACAGCCATATATGTTCATGCAATAATCAAAGAACCTTCCTCATATGCTACTTGTACTTGTTTTGAGTTTGGTCAAACCTTGTTGACCCTTGTTGAGAATTTTGTCATAGTCCCAAGATCAAGATTACACACACATCCCACATATTTATGCTACTTCTACACTGGAAGTACGCAAAACATGCCTTTCATACATACCTTCCACTTTCATCCAATGAATACTTCAAAAATGTTTGTATGATCTATCTCTAAATTCTGCAAAAGAGATATGGCTATCATAAAAAAAGAGAGAAAAGATGAGCAATCGAAAAAGCTCACTAAAAAAAGAAAGAGATGAGCAAGTGAAGCTCAGAAAAAAACAAGAAGAAGAAAAAAAAGAAATAGCCATATCCCAAATAATCATAAAGTTAGAGAGATCATACATTCCTAAGGAGTACAATAAGTCCACTATCATATTCCACACACATGCACATCTTGATCTAGGATTATGACACTTTTCTCCTTGGATCCTTGTTTTGACTTTACAATAGATGAAATGCAAGTATGCTATCATATTTATCCCTACCTACGCTCCACATAAGCCATATAGAAGTAGGTGGATACAATAGAAGGCAAACTTATCGAAAACTCCAAGTACTAGAATATGAAATGGGATGATGACTTTGCTTTAAGAGATGTTCCATTCGTCAACTTCTAAAGGATATATGTTAGACAATGCCACATATCCCACTTGTATAAGAAATGTCTTGAAGGAAACTTTATGCTTACTATATGCCTTAAAGATGTGATAGTCATGTTTGCTTTTAGCCTTTACTCGAGGACGAGCAAAGATTAAAGTGTAGGGGATCTTGTTGACGGTAATTTCACCATGTTTTTATACCATCAAAACCGTCAACAAAACACCTTTTCCAGGAGCTAACAAGCAAATTACATAAATTTGTTATCAAATAACCAGTTCCACATGTCCATGAAGTATTTCTTGCAGAATTGTTGGAAATAGAGAGAAATGAGCTGGTGGGACCCACATTGGGGTTCGGCCGACCTCCCCATGGGGCCTACCAAGCTTCCCAAGTACCCCACATGAAAGGATGGCCCACAGGACAGAGAATGGGGCCAATTGACCCCCTAAGCAGTTCGGCCGAACCCGCCAAGTCGTCCACCAAGGCATCAACCCACTCTATGACATGTGGGACACCTCCTAGAAGAAAGCTGGTGGGCCCAGGCCCCCATAGGGGGTTCGGGCAACCCCACTTTGGAGCCCCCTTTCTCCCACCGCCTCTTGGCATGCTCCCATGCATGGAAATGATCATGACCCTCCACTCTAAGTCGGTTTGATGGCGGTTTTGATCCAACGGACAAGGATGGACATCACGTGGATCGATGACGTGGCAATGGAGTAGCCCCTACTCCACCTCTCCACTATAAATACCCTCTCACTCCCTCTCATTCAAGACACCAAGGAGGAGCTACTCATTCTACACATAGGCGAAGACCTACTCTACTAGTAGCATAGAAAATAGGGAGAGAGTGAGGAGAGTCTGGGAGAAGTGCTATGTTGGTCTGACTAAGACAACTATCCTAATGGGAAGGTCCCACATTGTGTCGGGGTAAGGCTCCACCTCATCTTGGGTTAAGGGCGAAGCTTGAAGCCAATTTCTTCACTTTCCGGCCTATCTGGTGTCTTCTCCAAGCTGTACCTCAGCGGATGCGGCCTTCTCTTCTGTAAGTCAGCATCTGAGATTCTTTTATGGTATTTGATTCTTAGTTCAAGTAAAGTATTTACTTAAGTTGTTCATTGGTTCACCGCCCTTAACCCGGTACTCTAATCAATTTCATCGTGATCCGGATTAGAGTAGTAAGATATAGTGTAGACGTGGTGTCTAGGCTATCGCTTACCTGTGATTGCGGCTTGTTCAACGGTTTGTTGTGGTACCTAGTAGGTGGTGACAGCCCTATCTAGGCTTTGAATCCACCACGTTTGGGCAAGTTATTAAAAGGTAGGTCTTCTTGTGCTAGGTGGTTTAGCACCCTTCTCATCCCTTTCTGTTGTTGAACGGCTTAGTGACCCAAAGTGAACAACCTTTGTATCTGCCTTACCTGACTAGTTTCATAACCATAGGAATCCTCTCTACCCTCAATCATATACCCTTGTGTCATAGGACGACCTTGATCCTAGTTAGTTCACTTCACGTTTCCTGTGGAAAATACGATACCTGGAATACTCCCGGTGAAGGCTACATTGACTGCCGTACGCTTGCGGTATATCCGTTTGCCACTTCTAGTGTCAACAGTGGCGGACATGCTGGCTATTGGTATTAATTAAGTGTCACTTGATAAATTACTTAGAAACCTCTTTTAAACCTATATCTCTTACAATAACTAAGTTTTCATCCCTATCATGAATATAAGAGACATGAATGGAAACTACCCAGAGTAATACTAAGTAGTTATTATGAACGCAAGTGACTAAAGAGAATATAAAATATTAAGTTCAAAGTATCTATAAGCGCACAGATTAATTATACCATTGTAGCATTTTACCCAGGAGTATTCCGGTTGTCATTTATATTTTACCACTGGGAAGGGTTGGCAATAAATGGGATGTAAGTAGATAGATAGATGTCATATGCATATGCAAATATGGAGATAACCATGCATGACCCGTATTCTCAGAATTGAGGTTATGTCACAATAATAATGATATATACGATAAGCATAATGATCAATCCAGTCAATCAGTATAATAATGATCACTAAGAGCACTTCCTATCTAGGCACTAGCATGGATTAGGTTGAAGCATAAGGATATCCTAAGTCATTCTAACTATACTATCGAAGACATATTAGATTGGTGCAATTATACTAGCAATCATGGTGACGACACTTCATATTCATACCTAAGGGAATATTACCAAGGAAGATCAAGATCATAGCCAGCCTTCTAAAGTAACAATAACTTCCTACTCTCCTTACATTCAGAGTGTGGACTACAAAGGACTCAACGGGAGCGTCACATCTGCGATCTACCATAGAACCCAGAATACAAGGCGCATTTGCAGACAAACCACATCTAAGCACCATGCTTACATGCTATTCATCACCCACCCATGGTATCAATGAATGAGCGCTATGCAAACCTATGTATAAATATGAATGCATCATAACTATGCAAAGTATACAATCTAGATAAGCAATGAATAGCATAATTAAGAACATAATCAATAATAGAATAATGTCAATCAACTTTATCTCAAGCACTCAAAAGAGGTTTAAGATACAAGAGAGTGGCTCCAGGAAGCCTTCTAGCTCCAGACAGATCCGGAACTCGAGTAGAACTCGCCTCCTTCTACTTCTAACCTATGTAGCTATGCTCCAGATGGTGAAGCTCTAATGATTTTAGGGTTTCTAGCTCTCTACAACTAGGTTGAACTGATTGATGACTGAATTGATATAAAACCCTGAGAGGTCTAGGGGTCCTTATATAGGCTGGTGGGATGAACCATAGCCCTTGGATCAAACCGACTTCGACGGGCGGCTGAGATTGCATGAAATTTTGGGATGTGGGTCCTCGTCGAAGCGCACATGAAGAAGCTTCTCTGACAGGTCAGCCAACCCTGGCAGTGGGTCGGCCGACCCTCTCCCACTGCCAAGTGGGCCCTACTTAGTCAGGCGTGTCTCTGGTGTTCTCGGGAATATTCTTGATCTCCTTTCGCGGCAGAATTCGTTATTTTAATCTGACATGTGGGCCTCCCTTGGTTCTTTTCTGGATAACCCCCTGCAAAACCCTGATTCACCAAAACTGTGGAATTCTGTTAGTTAAAGCCCTATTCTATGGTGGTGTTTGCATTTATATCCTTATTTCATATTTAGTTGATGGGTAAAATTATACAATAATTACCGTCAACAAGCTCCCCAAGCTTAACCTTTGCTAGTCCTTTAGCAAAGCCAAACTTTAGCATGTATTATAAGTTATAGCTACCCCTCACAAGTATTTAGCTTTAAACCAAGAAGTACTCAAGGATTAGAGTAGACCAAGCTAACCTTCAGACTTACCTTTATTACCTTTAACCATGGAGCTTCTAACTTTCTCTTGAATCTTGGGCAATTGAAGGGCAGAATGTCTAAGTTAAGCACTATGTCTCAAGCTCTGTCGTTCAACTCTTATCCTAGAACTTTTGCAAGTTTTCAAAATAAAACTCAGAGTTTCTTTTGCAGGACTTTCTCAAGTCTCTCAATATGTGGTATTTGTGGATCCTTACCAAGGCAATAGTGAGGCATGCCTTCTCTCTCTCACCCTATAACTAATGGCTTATGTGGAGCTCATGGGTAAGGAGATAGCTCAAACATACTTGCGTAAAGTCAAACAATGGATCCAAAGGAAACAAGTGATACAATTGAATCAAGATGTGCATATATGTGGATGAGAGGTGGTAGGTGGATGTTTTTGGTGGCTAATCCTAATTCTACTCTGTTGCTCCTTGAAAACATCTCTCCCTTTCTTCTTTTTTTTCAACACTAGGGAATTGTGCTGCAGGACAACATGGGCTATCTTTCTTCTCTTTTTTTCAGGCGGGCATCAGAGTACCCATTGTTTTGATAAGTCGGACACTTGTCCATTTTTACCTCTCAGGCGGGCATCTTTGTACCCATTGTTTTAATTCGTCTCACTCTTTTGCATAGCCACATGCCTCTTCTCTGCAACAGTACTTCCCTTTTCTTTTTATTTTGAGAGATAGCAACAAGAATTTTGGAGCATTGATCTGGGGTAACCAAATGGGCTTGTTTTTGGTTGTTTCCTCCTAGTGTAGGAGTAAACTTTTTGAGTGGAATAGATGGAATATGTGAATGCGCCTACTCGGGAATGGAGTAGTGCATTATGGGTGGAAGTGCACATGATCTTGATTGTAAAAGCATGACAAGTTACTAAGGTATCAACAAAGCTTGACTAAACTCAAAACTGTAACGGAACCACCTAAATCACATGGCCCACAGGCACCTGTCATTGTCACTAATGACCTCTGGCAGCCGGGCCCGTGTCCCAGATGATCTAGGAGGCTCTGCCGGGCTACATAAGCACCCGTTCTCTGACAGGATCCCATTGCGAAGCCATTACAGGATTACAACATTTCATAATAAAATACATCAGAGTAAAAGCGCGGAAAGATTATAAAGTACTTAGATTACAAACCAGTTGTTCACATAGAATTTAAGTGCAGTTATTACAAACCATAATTACAAAGTCAGTAGCAGTGGGATAACGATACAACAGACTTAGATAAATGATAACACAAACCCTGCCCACGGGTTCAACTTCACTCTTCCTCACTTCCTTCCTGAACGATTGTCACACAGCAGGGAGCAAGACAAACCTCCGGCTGCTGAACTCCTGCAACAGGGGTTAACAAACCCTGAGTACTGGGGTACTCCGCAAGACTTACCCGACTAAAGAAAAAGGAATGAGACTCAGGAATGCAGGCTGAGGAGAGTCAAGGTAAGGCTTTAGCAACAGTCAACGTATTTTGCAGATAAAGCATTACTAATCCTACTTTTAGTATTTTACTCAATATTATTATAATCAATATCAATAGTTCTCAGTTCTTTCACATGTATCCTTCAATTCCAATTACTTACTCATTCTCAAAAACATCCTAGTTCTGAACCACTATTCGATGTAGGTGTGAGGATCAAGTCTCCATAACCGAGGAGCAACGACGATTCGAATCGATTAGTACCCAGCTGGGGATCCCTATCCACACTGCATATGTAGCACCTAAGCTTGCATATGCCAACCCCGTCTACCATGGCTTTTCTATCTCTGAACCGGTCCTACGCCACCCAAGAGCACAATACTCCTCTCGTCTCCAGGCACGCCGGCCACGAGGGTACACGTTACTCTCGCCATCTCTCCACTCCCAGTGCGTGATTGTTGGTTCAATCAATAGAGCCACCAGTGACAGGGTTTCCCGGAGTATGTGGCTAATTGCAAAGTCTCGATCACAGCAGGCCGACAATGAACGGTCCCTAATTCTTTCTCCGTTGGAAACCATGCATTGGGACTCTAACCCAAGTACACTAGTGACCACTCGGTTTTCACATCCCTTTTCCACTAGCGACGATAAGTTCGGATTCTAACCCAAACATATGACCGCCAAACGGAAAACCCTTCCCTGTTGATGACAATGGACTGGCCAAGTGCACTACCAACGACAAGGACAATACCATTCCCTTTTAATGATTCATTCTTCGCATATCATCATAGTTTAAAATAGCATTTTTGCAAGTATAATAATTAAGCATGACTAAGGATTTTTTCAATACTTTAAATAAATCAGGTTCTCAGGGTATGATAAGTGGTCAAGGAAAGGTAATGCATCAATTGGTTATCACTCAACTCCAATTAACTCAAGTGATAAAAATTTATAAATGATAAGGAGGGGCAATGCATCGGGGCTTGCCTTGGATTGAAAAAGAGCGGAGTCGATGTCTGTGCCACAGATGTCAAATCCCTGCACCAGCTCAGGAGTAGGCTCTTCGGAAGTCACCTCGGTCTTCACCTCCCGATCTCCGGTCACTACATGTATGCAATGATGAATGCATGAATGCAATGCAGCGATATAAAAATACAAGACATAACAGATAAATAGAGTACCAATACTATGGTTCTACAAACTATTAAAGTAATTTACCCTAAGATGTTCTAGGTCATAAGGGTGTTTGACCTAGAACCACAATCAATCATAAAATCACACAAACCCTAAGTCATTAACATTTAATTACCTTTTTAAATAACCTATTATCCTAGTATTAATAAACCACTAATTAGATTACTTCCAAATGAACCCAAACTTACCAACAGATAGCTTTTGATCCCAAACAGTAAAAAAACAAATTTCATGATTTTAAGAGTTACAGTGAATTAATTAAAATTGCACAAAGTTGCATTTATTATTTAAACTACTAATTTTTAGATTCCACATAAAGTATTCAAAACATACACTTAATATTTTTATTAAATAATACATATCACAGAGAGCTTACACAATTAATTTCATGATTTTTGGATCTACACATTAATTCCAACAAAAATAACATACTGCAGTACTATTCAATTAAATAGAAATGGAAAAATCATTCATAAATCCTCGGGAATTTGGAAAACGGATTCTCACCCGAGGAGGCCCAGTTAACCCAGGTCGGCCCAGCGCGGCCCGCGCACCCATGCGCTCTATCTCTCTCTCACGGGGGCGCTGACAGCCGGGCTCCCGTTGTCAGCTCCCTCTCCCACCTCTTGCCGCGCCCTCGCACGCGTGCGCACGCGATGGCTCGCCGTCGGTGACCCTAGCAATGAGACTAAGCGCTCTAACATGGACCCTAGAGCCTAGCGGACACCTTGCGCGCCAAGCCCTTACCCTACGCGCCTCCGACGAGCCTAAGCCCGCCCATGGCGGACGCGGCAGCGCGGCCACCTTGTTCCGGTCGTGGTGGAGCAGTAGCGTTTAGGAAAATGGGTCTGAGAGGTCCAGGGGCTTACCATGGTCCTAGACCGGTAGTTAGTTGGAGTGGAGGCAATGCGGAGGAGTGAGCTTGACGGTGTACCGACCCACGACGGTGAACACCGGCAATGATCTTCCCGTTCCGGTGATCCTAGGGCACCAACCGAGAGGATGTGATGCGCGTGAGCAACTAGACACCATACTAGAGCCGAAACATATCATGAAAAGACCAAGGCTCACCCGAGGAGCTCGGCCACGATGATGAAGCTTACGACGGAGCACCGGCCGAATCTGCGAGAGGAGAAGGAGACGTGGAGTTGATTCCGGCGGTCAACAAGCCAACCCAAGCGGCCCAGGAGGTGCGCAAGGGAGTGACAAGGCTTTCTACGCCAGCAATTGGACAATGGTGGAGTGGTGATGGCTAATTCGACTGCGGACGGGGTGAGTTCGCCGGCGAGCCAAGAGGGACGGGAAATGGAAACGGGAGGGCCTCGTTGCCTTTAAACCGCAGGAGAGGAGGGGATAAGGTGAGGCAGGGTTCTGGGGCCCCCCTGCGCTCACTGCTTGACGTCGACCGGGCCCTGCCCCGGCTGGACGACGCCGGCGCGCTGCTCGCGCAGGCAGAGGAAGGGGGTCCGGTACTGTAAATTCCCCCTAAAGGTCAAACCCTAAATGTGCAATGATCTCCCTATTCCTTGTAGTAACTCGAAAATCCCCAAAAATAAAAGTTGTAGAGAATTTTGTGAAGAACATTTTTGGTTTTTGAATCAAGTCCAAATTCTGCATATTTTTGAAATTATTCAAAAAGGGGTAAAAGGGTTTTTAAATTTCAAATACAATTCAATCAAATTCTCTAAATTTTGGTCAACAACTTAAATTTTTGTCAAAGTAAAAGTTGTTCTATTTGTGGAGCTCTATAACTTTTATTAAGGGTTTTTTCTTAGATTCTTCATAATTTTTGAAATGACATTTCAAATTTAAATTTCATGTTACTGTTTTGAGCTTAATTTGAATCTTTACTATATAACATTAAAATCTCCAAAAATAAAAGTTATTCCATTTTAAAAGGTCTACAACTTTTGTTAAGACACTTTTAGCAGATTCCTTATAGTTTTTGAATTAGGTTATTGAGGCCTAGTTAGGGCCTAATTTGATTTTTCTTTTTAATTTTATTTTTGATTTTCAATCATAGGTTTAATTGCACAATCATTCCCAAACACAATCAAATCACTCTATAAGCCCTAAGCACAATCTGATGCATGCAAGTAATTTAAACATGATGACATGGCAGTCTAATTAATAGTGATACCAGAGGTATTACAGCCTTCCCCCTAAAAGAAATCTTGTCCCGAGATTTGATACACGACTAAGACTTAAGACTAAGCATGGAAAAGAAAATGTGTCAAGACAACTAATTCTAACTTGATCACTAAACAAGTGAGAAAGGTTTTCATATTACACGATGGGGAAATTTTACATCTACAAGGTAGCGAAAAACTCGGGGAAGTTCTCGGAAAGATAGTCCTCCGATTCTCAGGTAGCTTCATCTTCGGAATGCTGACTCCATTGGATCTTGTACCACCTGGTTGTAGTTCTTTGGTTAACATGATCCTTTCGATCCAAGACTCAAATTGGATACTCGAAGCATGTCAGATCCTGTTCGAGTTCCACTCCTTCAACATCAATAACTTGATCGGGCACTCGAAGATATTTCTTCAATTGTGACACGTGGAACACATTATGCACTTCAGAGTGGTGCTCCGGCAATTGCAGCTTGTAAGCTACTTTTCCCACATGTTCTATAATCAGAAATGGTCTAATATATCGCGGGGATAACTTGCCTTTGACTCCGAAACGGTTGACCCCTTCCATTGGCGAAACCTTCAGGTAAATATAATCTCCAGTCTTGAATGCTAACGGTCGGCGCCTTTGATCGGCATAACTTTTCTGACGTGACTGTGCCACCTTCAAATTCTCCTGTATCAGTCAAACCTTTTCTTCGGCTTCATTTACCAAGTCAACTCCATAAAACCATCTTTCTCCAGGTTCAGACCAATTCAACGGAGTACGACACCTACGACCGTAAACTGCTTCAAACGGAGCCATCTTGATGCTTTTCTTGATAGCTGTTGTTATACGAGAACTCTGCCAATGCTAAACGCTCATCCCACATGTTGGTGTAATTGAGTGCATAAGCCCTCAACATATCCTCAAGTACCTGGTTAACTCTCTCGGTCTGTCCATCAGTCTGCGGATGGTATGCTGTGCTATGAAGAAGTTTTGTTCCCAATGACTTGTGAAAAGCTTTCCAAAAATTGGAGACAAATTGGGTACCTCGATCTGAGACAATGGTCTTCGACACTCCATGTAGCTTCAGCAGATTTTCTATATAAAACTTTGCGTATGTCGGTGTCCTGTAATCCTTCTTGACTGGTAGGAAATGAGCTTGTTTCGTGAGACGGTCCACAATAACCCAGATTGAATCAAAGCCTCTGGATGTCCTGGGCAAACTCACGATGAAATCCATACTAATATCCTCCCACTTCCACGCAGGAATAGGTAATGGTTGTAGTTCTCCACCCGGCTTCATGTGCACAGCTTTCACCTTTTGGCACGTGTCACACCTTGCTACATACTGAGCAATCTCTATCTTCATCTTGGTCCACCAGAATTTCTGCTTTAAGTCCTGATACATCTTATTGCTTCCTGGATGAATTGAGAATCTGGTCAAACGTGCTTCATCGAGGATCCTGTGACGTAACTCAGGAACTTTTGGAACTATAAGCCGATTCTTGAACCACACGACACCTTCGTCATCAATTATAAAACAATTCGCCCTTCCAGCTTGTACTTTCTCCTTAATGTGCTTTATTCCCTTGTTTCCCTTTTGAGCAGCAATGATTTGCTCACGGATAGGTGTTTCAATGCTGATGTTCGCCAGGCTGCCTTGTGAAACCATTTCTAATCTAACTTTTCCAGCTCATAACATAAAGATAGGTCGTACGACCTTACGGTCAAACAGTTGCAGTGAACTTTCCGACTTAGCGCATCAGCAACCACATTGGCCTTGCCTGGATGGTAGTGCACTTCTATATCATAATCCTTTATCAACTCGAGCCATCTTCTTTGTCTCATGTTCAACTCTTCTTGAGTAAAGATGTATTTCAGGCTCTTGTGATCAGTGTAGATATTACAAGTACTGCCTAGTAAATAATGGCGCCATATCTTCAAGGCATGTACCACAGCTGCCAATTCTAAGTCATGGGTGGGATAATTCTCTTCATGACGCTTGAGCTGTCACAAAGCATAAGCAATAACTCGACCTTCCTGCATCAAGACACAACCTAGACCGGTACTAGAAGCATCACAGTACACATCAAATGGCTTTTCAATATCAAGCAGTTGAGCGAGGACTGGTGCAGTGGTCAACAACTTTTTCAAAGTCTGAAATGCTTTCTCACACTCCGGTGACCAGACAAACTTGACCTGATTCTTCAACAAGCTGGTGATGGGCTTGGATATCCTAGAAAAATCTGGAAAAAATCGATGGTAGTATCCCGCCATTCCCATGAAACTGCGGACTTGATGTACAGTGGTCGGTGGCTTCCGATTCAGGATTTCTTCCACCCTGCTAGAATCAACTGATACACCTTCAGCCGACAAAATATGCCCGAGGAAAGGGACTCGGTCCAACCAAAACTCACACTTGCTAAACTTGGCATAAAGTTGATATTCTCTTAAACGAGTCAGGACAATACGGAGGTGGTTGGCATGTTCTTCAGGGGTTTTAGAGTAGACAAGGATGTCATCAATGAACACAACCATGAATTTTCGAGCTCCGGCATGAACACGGAGTTCATTAGGTACATGAAATAGGCAGGGGCATTGGTTAGGCCAAAAGACATAACTAGGTATTCATACAGGCCATATCTGATGGTGAAGGCTGTTTTTGGAATGTCTTCGGGATGGATTTTTATTGGGTGGTAGCCAGACCTAAGGTCAATTTTGGAAAACACTTTGGCTCCAGCTAGTTGGTCAAAAAGTTGGTCAATACGAGGTAAAGGGTATTTGTTCTTGATGGTTACCTCATTGAGGGGACGGTAGTCAACACAGAGTTGGAGGGATTTATCTTTCTTCTTCACAAAGATAGCAGGACAACCCCAAGGAGATGAGCTAGGTCTAATGAAACCCTTATCCAGCAAATCTTGTAACTGAACCTTAAGCTCTGTCAGTTCCTTGGGAGGCATCCTATAGGCTCTATGGGATATAGGTGCTGTTCCAGGCTTCAACTCAATAGCAAACTCCACATCACGATCAGGTGGCAAACCAGGCAAATCATCGGGGAACACGTCCGGAAATTCACAGACTACCGGAATGTCCTGAACTTCTTTGACTGCGGTTGCTCACACCCTTCCAACAGCTCTCTGAGGAATTGGGAGTTGAATGAGAAGTTGGGTTTGACTATTAGGCAAGTTTACCCTGATGGTTCTATTCAGCACGTCAATGAGGGCCTTGTGCTGATACATCCAATTTATGCCTAATATCACATCTATGTCCTGGTCTTTGAGTACTATCATGGTGGTAGGGAATATATGCCCACCCAGTTCTATAGGTACTCGTTGCACTACCTCCTTAGTACTTATACGCCCCCCGGGCGAATGTATAAGAAAATTTTCCTTTATTTCCCCAATTGGAATCTCATGCTTGACGATAAATTTGCGATTGATGAATGAATGAAATGCACCATAATTAAAAAGCATAATTGCAGGATGACTTACGACAGGGAACCTACCCATCATGACGGGTTCATCCTCGGGAATCTCACCAACTTGGGTGTAGTAGACATGACCTGTTTTCTTGACCACCTTTCCCTTTCTGGGCATGTTGCTGATGACCACGATGCTAAGCCTGCTGCTGCTGACCACCCGGATCCATCTGTGCATTCTGATTATACTACTTCGGGAATGGACAGTTGCGAGCCCAGTGCCCCATCTTGCCATAGTTGTAGCAAGGATGGTTGTAATTTACCTGTGGGGTTGTGACACGAACGCCAGGGGCATTCGGCTGAGTGGTGTTTTGTTGGTTGGAGGTGTGGGAGGTAGCAGCAGTGCGAACAACAACCTACTGCTGAGGGTATGGTGGACGAGAGTGGTGAGTGGGATGATAAATGATTTTCTGACGCTTCTGACCGCCAGAAAACCCAGACTTCTTCTTCTTTTCCTCTTGGTGCTTACGGTCGCTCTCTTCAAAGGCAATGGCAATGTTGACAGCCTCGTGATAGGTGCAGTGAAGGTTGTTGGATAGACTTCGCTAAATCTTGTAGTTTAGACCCCTGACAAAGCAGCCCTTCCTTTTCTGGTCGGTGTTGGTGTGCTCAAGGGCATACTGTGACAGGTGATTGAACTGACCAACATACTGCATCACAGTGGATTCTTTTTGCTGTAGGGCCAAGAATTGATCCAACTTCATCTTCATCACACCCGCAGGGATGTAATGAGCACGGAAAGCCTCACAGAATTCTGCCTAGGTGAGTTGATGACCATCAGCCTGTGCAGACGGAAGTTTTGCATACCACGCGCTTGCAGGACCTCGTAGTTGTTGTGCTGCAAACAGTGGCTTTTGAATCTCAGTGCAGTGAATCAAGCGAAACTTCTGCTCCATAGTGTGGAGCCAGTCATCAGCCTCCAGGGGCTCATCAGCCTTGGTGAACACAGGTGGATCGGTATCTGTGTAGTCCACGTATGTGGTCTCATCCTCATCGCGGCAGCCACGACGCCCACCACGGTTGCCTTGGTTCTGCGCCATCGCTATGGCGGCATTGGACAAGGCCGCAATGGCATCGGCCAAGGTTGGTGGAATAGGCGGTGGGTTGGGAGCAGCTCCATCCTCAAAGGTTCTAGCACCGGATGCGCGGGTATTGACAGGCATCTGTTTAGTAGCAAACTGAACTTAGGACTAGCATTACTTAAACGAAACGTAGCAGCAGTACACACTTAAACATTGTAACACTGATACTTAAAAGACACGACTAGGACTTAAACAAAGTTCCCATCCCACATCTAAGGTTTTTGGCAACACCAACATTACAACACAAAGGATAACGATAGGCTGACGTCCCTAGTCCTACGACTAGTCTAGTCGTCGTTGATCATGACCACGATCACGTCCTCCTCCTCATCATCCTCCACGATCACATCCTCCATGGGATCAACTGCCTCCTCAACGTCATCCTCCACGACCTCTTCCCTAGGCCCCTTGACCACGCCCAACTCAGGCTCTTCCTCACGAGGAGCAAGCATGGGGTTGAGCTGGTCATTGAGTCTGTGGATCTCCTCATGCAGGGCATCATTGTAGTGCTCAATGTGCTCGACCCAACTCATGGACTCTTGCCCGAGCCACGTCCTCACGGGCCCAAGCCTCATCCTTCTCGCGAGTCAAGCAGTCCACCTCACGCTGCAGCTCGGTGACCATGCTCACATCCCTGTAGTGGTCACGACGAGCCACCTTGAAATCCTCAGTGAGCAGCTTGATCTCCTCCTTGAGCTCCTTTCGGCTGCGGCGGGGGCAGCTGCTACCAGAGGCCTCCCCGTCACTTTTAAGGAGGAAGTTAATTAACATGTGAATTAATCATGATGCACGAATTGTACTTACGAATTTTAAACCAATGCAAGATAAATAAATGTATAGTAATTTTTAACATAGGGCTAGTAACATGTTATTCCACTTGCTACCATAGCTATAATACGGAATAAGATAAGAGCAAGCAATTTGGACCAAAATACCAATTTAGATTTTTATGATCCAAAACATTTTGAAGTTTTGCAAAGTAAAACCGTAATAATTTAGCAATGGAACGCTCTGATACCAGCTGTAACGGAACCCTCTAAATCACATGGCCCATAGGCACCTATCATTGTCACTAATAACCTGTGACAGCCGGGCCCGTGTCCCAGATGGTCTAGGAGGCTCTGCCGGGCTACATAAGCACCCGTATTCTCCGACAGGATCCCATTGTGAAGCCATTACAGGATTACAACATTTTAAAATAAAATACATCAGAGTAAAAGTACGGAAAGATTATAAAGTACATAGATTAAAAACCAGTTGTCCAAATAGAATTTAAGTGCAGTTATTACAAACCATAATTAAAAAGTCGGTAGCAGTGGGATAACGATACAACAGACTTAGATAAATGATAACACGAACCCTGCCCACGGGTTCAACTTCACTCTTCCTCACTTCCTTCCTGAAGGATTGTCACACAGCAGGGATCAAGACAAACCTCCGGCTGCTGAACTCCTGCAACAGGGGTTAGCAAACCCTGAGTACTTGGGTACACCGTAAGACTTACCCGACTAAAGAAAAAGGAATTAGACTAAGGAATGCAGGCTGAGGGGAGTCAAGGTAAGGCTTTAGCAAGAGTCAACATATTTTGCAGAAAAAGCATTACTAATCCTACTTTCAGTATTTTACTCATTATTATTATAATCAATATCAATAGTTCTCAGTTCTTTCACATATATCCTTCAATTCCAATTACTTACTCATTCTCAAAAACATCCTAGTTCCGAACAACTATTCGATGTAGGTGTGAGGATCAAGTCTCCATAACCGAGGAGCAACGATGATTCGAATTGATTAGTACCCAGCTGGGGATCCCTATCCACACTGCATATGTAGCACCTAAGCTTGCATATGCCAACCCCGTCTACCACGACTTTTCTATCCCTGAAACGGTCCTGCGCCACCCGAGAGCACAGTACTCCTCTAGTCTCTAGGCACGCCGGCCACGAGGGTACACGCTACTCTCACCATCTCTCCACTCCCAGTGTGTGGTTGTCGGTTCAAGCAATAGAGCCACCGGTGATAGGGCTTCCCGGAGTATGTGGCTGTTGGTATAAATTAACTGCACTCTATTAAATAAGATTGTATTCCGACATCCGCAAGCGCACAGATATAATACCGCTGTCACATTTCACCCGGAGGTTTTAAATATCGTATCCACAAGGAATAGTAGGTGATAATGACCAAGCCGATGAACTTAACCGTACAATTAGGCTAGATAATATCAAGAAAGAGGAATAGCTATTGATTATCTAGTTCCAACAACCGGTAAACTTTGAATAATATCGTTCTAACTGGGCAGTGACATGAATAAGAGGCGAAATCAGAGTTCCCTCCTACCAGACACTTATACACCAATCGATCCTATCAACGGGAAGTGGACTACAAAGGACTCCATGCAGCTGTCACCTACGCGATCTACCACTATCCGGCCAATCAGGGGACATTCACAAGTAAACCTAGCCTAGGTACCACGCCTACACTACGAAATACTACTTCAATCAAGTAATGACCAAGATCAAAGCACTCAATATGAGTTGCAAACTTAAGAACGAATAAGAACAAATGCTTACTTGAATTAGAAGTTGAATAAAAAAGTACCTCAGAACGCAGCTCCGGGCGAGGAAGCTGAATCCAGAAGAATACAGCCACGAAGAAGCACTGACAGGCCAGAACTCCTCCAGAATCTCTACTCTCCTACTCTATCTCTCTAATCTCTAAACAATACTAGATCTAGATGAACTAGTCTCTCCTAACTGCTACAACTAGATGAACTAGAACTAGATCAACTAGAGGGACTCTAACCCTAATTTATGTAGAGAATATGAAGCACCGGGGTGTAGAATGCCTACTGGAGGGGGCCTGGGGTGTCCTTATCTAGGCTAAGGTGGAGTAGGGGGCAAGGAACCGCCACGTCATTGATCCGCGTCTCACGTTACTTGCATCGTCGGATCAAACCAACTTTAGATCGACGGAGGGATGCTTTACTTGGGTGCCAAGGAAGTGTGGGAGGAACATTCCAGAAGGTGGGGCCTAGACTCAGCAGGGGCACCGGCCAGCCCCACCCTAGGGCCAGTCGGCCCCACTTTGTGGGATCCGGGGCCCCGCTTGCTCGGGTGTCTTCTAGATCCTTCCAGGGTCTTCGTGATGATGTTTCCTTGGCGGTTAAGTTTGGTGTCTTTTATGGTCTTTAACCCCTCTTTTATGCTTTTCTGGAATGGCCCCTGGAAAATACAGAACATGCAAAACTCGTGAAAACTGTCAGTTAAAACCCTAGACTAGTGTCGGTGCTAGTTTTGGCGGGTGCTAACACCAGCTAGTGATTTCGTGTTTTGCGGTTGAGACTGCAGATGGTGTGCAAGTGGGAACACAGGGTTTATATTGGTTCAGGCCAAGAGGGCCCTACGTCCAGTGGAGAGGAGAGTCATGTTGCCTTGCACCGGGGTGCTTGTAGTAGGGGTTACAAGGTAGGCGAGAGAGGGAAGTGCTCCCAAGTCTCTTGTGAGTGTCGAAGTGTATACAAGTCTCTTGTTATTGTATGGTGTCGAGTGTGTGTGAATGAGTCTCTGCTAGGACCTCAGTGATCCTAGGGCTGACCTCTGCTCTCCCTTTTATAGTCACAAGGGAGGGGAGAGGGCAGCGCATACATCCAAGTCCATGGGGAGGACGGCCTCGGCACCGTACACCAGGAAGAAGGGCGTGAAGCCCGTGGCTCGGCTTGGCGTAGTCCTTAGGCCCCATATCACTGCCGGGAGCTCGGCCAGCCACGTCTTGCCGAACTTATTCAATCTGTTGAAGATTCTCGGCTTGAGGCATTGGAGAATCATGCCATTGGCATGTTCTACTTGGCCATTTGTTCTTCGGTGGGCTACGGCTGCCCAGTCCACTCGTATGTGGTACTCGTCGCAGAAGGCCAGAAATTTCTTTCCGGTGAACTGTGTGCCGTTGTCAGTGATGATGGAGTTCGGGACACCAAACCGATGGACAATATCTGTGAAGAATAACACCGCTTGTGCCGAGCTGATTTGGGTGATCAGCCAAGCCTCGATCCACTTTGAGAACTTGTCAATGGCGGCAAGCAAGTGGGTGAAGCCCCCGGGCGCCTTTTGGAGGGGCCCGACATGGTCCATTCCCCATACGGTGAATGGCCAAGTGAGGGGAATCGTCTGGAGAGTTTGGGCCGGGAGGTGGGTCTGCCGAGTGTAGTACTGGCATCCTTCACAGGAGCATACCACCTCGGTAGCATCAGCCACGGCGGTTGGCCAGTAGAAGCCCTATCGAAAGGCATTACCGACAAGAGTTCTTGGCGTGACGTGGTGACTGCAAGCTCCGGCATGTATCTCTTTGAGTAGGCATTTGCCTTGACTGAAGGGGATGCAGCGCTGGAGGACTCCCGAGGGACTCCGTCGATAGAGGTCACCGTTGATCATTGTGAAAGACTTAGCTTTTTGTGCCAGCCGTCGTGCTCTGGTTTTGTCCGAGGGTAAGACTCCTCGGACAAGCCAGCTGACCAGCGGCTCGCGCCAGTTCGGCTCATCGTCATCCATTTCGGCTTCAATCTCCATCGCCTCGGCTTCGTCGCCATCCTCAGCCAGGGTCTCGGGTGGCTCCCCATTGTCGGAGGGGTCGGCAGCCCCCGAGGGGCTTCTGTGGCTTGAAGACGCTCCGAGTTCTCCTGGGTGCTCGGGGGTCTTCTTCCCCTTGGCCCTAGAGGGATCAACGCTGACCAAGCCCTTTCGGATGCGATTTTTGCCAACTCGTCGGCCTCCTCGTTGTACCTGCACGCGATGTGGTTGGGCTCGAGGCTGTCAAATTTTTCCTTGAGCAACCGCACCAGCTTGCAGTAGGCAGCCATCTTGGGGTTCTAGCACGTTGACTCCTTCATGACCTGGTCCACGACGAGCTAGGAGTCCTCTCGGACCTCGAGGCGCCGGATCCCAAGCTCGATGGCGATGTGGAGACCGTTGACCAGAGCCTCCTATTCGGCCATGTTATTGGAAACCGTGAAGTGTAGCCGCAGCAAATATTTGAGCCGGACCCCGAGGGGTGAAATGAAGATGATGCCTGCGCCAGCACCGGTCTTCATCATCGACCCGTCGAAGTACATGACCCAATACTCTTCTTGGGTCGGGAGTGGCGGTAGCTGCGTCTCGGTCCACTCTGCCACGAAGTCCACTAGCACCTAGGACATAATGGCTTTGCGTGGCGTGTAGGCGATGCCATCACTCATGAGCTCGATAGCCCATTTAGCGATCCTCCCAGTCATCTCCCGATTTTGGATCACCTCCCCGAGGGGGAAGGATGATACCACGGTTACGGGATGGGATTCGAAGTAGTGCCGCAACTTGCGACAAGCAAGAATGATTGCGTACACCAGCTTCTGGATCTGAGTGTAGCATGTCTTGGTCTCAGACAAGACTTCGCTGATGAAGTAGACCGGCCGCTGTACCGGTAATGCGTGCCCTTCTTCTTGCCGTTCCACGACGATCGCTGCAGTCACAACTTGGTTAGTAGCAGCGACATATAGCAAGAGATTCTCCTCTTTCATAGGAGGCACGAGAACCGGTGCTTTCGAAAGCAGAGCCTTAAGCCTTTCGAGGGCTTCCTGGGCCTCGGTGGTCCAGGTAAAGTGCTCACTTTTCTTTAGCAACTGACACAAGGGAAGTCCCTTTTCGCCGAGCCTTGAGATGAATCGACTCAAGGCCACGAGACATCCCATGAGCTTTTGCACACCCTTGAGGTTCCGAATCGGACCCATTTGTGTGATGGCCAATATCTTTTCCGTGTTGGCTTCGATGCCACGCTCGGAAACGATGAACCCGAGGAGCATGCCCCGAGGGACCCCGAAAACTCACTTCTCGGGGTTTAGCTTTATGTTTCGCTTCTTGAGGCATTCGAACGCCTTTTCTAGGTCGGCTACTAAATCGCTCACCTTCCTAGATTTTATCACTATATCGTCTACGTAAGCCTCAATGGTTTGCCTGATGAGGTCCCCAAAAACTTTGAGCATGCAACACTGGTAAGTCGCGCCCGCATTTTTGAGGCCAAATGGCATGGTTACATAACAATATGTGCCGAAACGAGTAATGAAAGAAGTCACCAACTCGTCGGACTCTTTCATGCGAATCTAATGGTAACCGGAATATGCATCAAGAAAGCAAAGTCATTCACAGCCAGCGGTGGAATCAACTATCTGGTCAATGCGAGGTAATGTAAATGGATACTTAGGACAGGCTTTATTTAAACTAGTGTAATCGGCACACATTCTCCATTTTCCATTTTTCTTTTTAACCAAAATAGGATTAGCTAACACTCTGGATGGAAGACCTCCTTGATGAATCCGGCCGCCAAAAGCTTTTTCACCTCCTCCCCGATGGCCCGGCGCTTCTCCTCGTCGAATCGGCGCAGGCGCTGCTTCACTGGCTTGGACCCGGCCCGGATGTCCAAGGAGTGCTTGGCGACCTCCCTCGGGATGCCTGGCATATCCGAGGGACTCCATGCAAACACGTCGGTGTGCTTGCGGAGGAAGTCGACGAGCACGGCCTCCTATTTCGGGTCGAGGATGGTGCTGATCTTGAGCACCTTGCCGTCGGGGGAGCTCGGGTTGAGGGGCACCTCCTCCACCCCCTCAGTGGGCTCAAAGGTGCCCGTGACCTTCTTGGGGTCGGGGACCTCCTTTGCCATCCTTTCGTGGTCGGCAATGAGGCCCTTGGACTCCACTAGCGCGCCGGTGTACTCGCAGCACTCGATGTCTCACTGGTACGCGTGCTGGTAGGAAGCGCCGATGGTGATCACCCCCTTTGGCCCCGGCATCTTGAGCTTGAGGTAGGTGTAGTTTGGGACCGCCATGAATTTGGCGTAGCATGGCCTCCCGAGGATAGCGTGGTAGGTGCCATGGAAGGCTACCACTTCGAACGTTAGGACTTCCTTCCTGAAGTTATCAGGAGTCCCAAAGTAGACGGGCAGGTCGATCTGCCCGAGGGGTTGCACGCTCTTCCCGGGCACTATCCCATGGAACGGGGACGTTGTGGCCCGGAGGACCGAGCGGCTGATTCCCATCAAGTCAAGGGTCTCAGCGTAGAGAATGTTGAGGCCGCTGCCTCCGTCCATGAGGACTTTGGAGAGTCTCGTGCTGCCGACAACGGGGTTGACGACGAGCGGGTAGCGCCGCGGTGATGGGACGTAGTCCGGGTGATCGTTCCGGCTGAAGGTGATAGCGTCGAGGGACCAGTCGAGGAAGCACGATGTCGCTGGTCCGAAGGAGTAGACCTCCCTACGCTCGCGCTTTCGCTGTCACGGCGTTGGAGCGGTCCTGGGACCACCGAAGATCATGAGGCACTTGTCGATGGGCGGAAACTCGTCGTCCTTCCCGTCCTTATCCTGCTGATCCCTGGCGGGCTTCTTGCCGGCGTCGTCCTTGAATGCCTGCCGGCCATAATGCTTTTTGAGCATCACACACTGCTCGAGCGTGTGATGCACCGGACCCTGGTAGTAAGAGCACGGTTTGTTTAGCATCTCGTCAAAACGGCCCCGAGGGGGTCTTTCCCTCTTGGGCTCGGTGGCTGCCACGAGGGAGTCGTGGCGGAGGGGGCTTTTCCCTTTCCCTTCTTTTTCTTGCTATTTGGGCCTCGGGAAGAGATGCCCTCAGGGGCTTCCTCCTTCCGTTTGCCCTTGGGGTTGGAGAAGAGGGCTCCCACCACCTCGTCCCCCGAGGCAAAGCAGGTTGCAATTTTCATGAGCTCGGAGACGCTGGTAGGGGTCCGGCGTTCGAGCTCATGCACGAGCTCTTTCCAGGAAGTTCCTGCAGCGAATGCTCTGACGACATCGGAGTCGGCGACCTGGGGCAGCTCATTGTACTGCGTGGAGAACCGCTGGATGTAGTCCTTGAGGGACTCACCCGGCTTCTGCTTGCAGCTTCTGAGATCACAGGAGTTGCCAGGGCACACGTACGTGCCCTGGAAGTTCCCTACGAAGATCCTAACCAGATCGCTCCAGTCAAAGATCAACCATGGGGGGAGATGTTCTAGCCAAGCTCTTGCAGAGTCGGCGAGGAACAAGGGTACGCAAGACGATAGTCCGCTAGCCATAGTTCGGGGCACCGCCAAGCTGGCACGCAAGATAATAGTCCGCTAGCCATAGTTCGGGGATGGTTTCCCCCGAATACTTGCTTATGTTGGCCGGCTATCGGAACCGGGGTGGGAATCTGGCCCTTCGGATGGCCTCACTGAGGACATGAGGACCCGAGGGCTCGGGTGAGGGCTCGCGGTCCTCATCCGAGTCGTAGCACCCGCCCCAATGGACATGGTAGCCTCGTGCAGCTCCATCGGTCTTCCGCCGACCGTGGGCTTGAAGGATGGCTCGGACATTGATGTCCTTGCCAAGCCGTTGGTGAACCGACGGGGCCCTCGGTACCTCGGGATGCACCGAGGTCTCTCGCTCGTGGCGCACCGCACCGCCATGTTGGTTGCTTTCAGCGCCGCGATGGCGTGACGCCGAACTCTCCGCCTGGAGGACGACTGCATCCTCAAGGAGATCCTTGAGCTGGTTCCTAAGCTGCCGCGCCTCTTCAGTAGAGGGCTCAGGCATGCTCCGGAGCAGCATTGCCGCCTCTATGAGCTTGCGGCTCGCTCGAGGCAGGGCTCCTGGTGTCCTGGCTCCATAGTCGGCGATGATACGAGCCTGAACATCCCGGGCCCGGCGATGAGCTGCTTCGCCGGCTCCCTGCTGCTCCTCGTGCTCGAGCGCGGCTCGCAGCTGGGTGAGGCGCAGGCGGTCCTCATCCATCTGCGCCTCGAGTTCCCGGAGCTGCTTTAGCTCCGAAGACTGGTGCGCGGGGCGAGACGTCCCAGCCCCCGGGTCCTACGGCGGAGCTAACCGTGCAGGCCGCGGAGTCGCCGGAGGCGGGGTGTGTTGCTGAAGCTGCGGCTGGAGCGGAGAAGGTGCGTCGTTGCCGTCCCCCGAATGGACGTCCTCCACCCGTCCATCTTCGGGGTGCACCAAGTGGTAGCATTCCCGAGCAGGGTCGATGTAGGACTGGTCGGAGTCGGTGACGACGCTTGGGGCGTCCTCCCACGAGTCGTCGGGGTGGACGGTGAAGTCCACGTTCGCCCAGAACTCGTCGTCGTCGTCGCTGAGACTCCGCCGTGATGGTGAGGTCCAACCGTGACGACCCCACTCCTCCGAGTATTCTCAGGGAGTGAGACTGTCAGCGGATTCCGTCTCCCTCCCGCAATATGCCCTGGGACTGCTCCCGGGAGAGGACGGCGGGGAAGCCACGTGGTCGCCCACGAGGTCATCTAGATGCTCGAGGCGATGGACAGGTGTCTCCACCAAATCGCGCAGCAAAGCACGGACTGCGCGGACGTGGGCATCCACAGCGCTTTGGAGCCCGAAGAGAGATGACGGCGCCGTCCCCCTTCCGCCATGAGGGCGGAGAGAGAGACCTGTTGACACCGCGATCCCGCCCCCGCCCGTCCTTTGGGCGGTTTGCGGGCGTGTGGCTGCCGGCGCCGGAGGTGTTGGGTTCGCAGCCGGTTCCAGGTTGGCGTCCCCTGCTGGGTGCACCTGGTTGGCCGCGCCTTCTGCGACCAGGAGTAGGTTGGCGCGGTTGCGCCTCCTCCTCCTGGTCCGCCGAGAAGTGCAGCGTGCGGCATTCCCCTCGTCCTCTGGGACGGGAGGAAGCATTGCCGTGGTCCTTTCCCTGGCCACCTGATGGGCCGGAGTCAGGACATTGACGGTGCGGGGCTCGGCCGGGCGCGGGTTCATCTCAAGCCCTTGGCCGGTGGCCACGAACTCAAGACTCCCGAACCGGAGCCCCGCACCAGCAGGAAGCGTCATGGAGACGTCAGCCATCCGTAACCTGAGTCAACCCACAAAAAGTCCCCTACCTGGCGCGCCAACTGTCGGTGCTAGTTTTGGTGGGTCCTAATACCGGTTAGTGATTTCGTGTTTTGTGGTTGAGGCAGTGGATGGTGTGCAAGAGGGAACACAGGGTTTATACTGGTTCAGGCCAAGAGGGCCCTACATCCAGTGGAGAGGAGAGTCGTGTTGTCTTGCACCGGGGTGCTTGTAGAAGGGGGTTACAAGCTAGGCGAGAGAGGGAAGTGCTCCCAAGTCTCTTGTGAGTGTCGAAGTGTATACAAGTCGCTTGTTATTGTATGGTGTCGAGTGTGTGTGAATGAGTCTCTGCTAGGACCTCAGAGATCCTAGGGCTGACCTCTGCTCTCCCTTTTATAGTCACAAGGGAGGGGAGAGGGCAGCGCATACATTGCTGTGCATGTTACACTGGGGAGTTGTTATCCCTGTTTGACTGTCGTCAGCTACGGTCTTGTCTCCGCGTCCTGGGGGTATGGCCGTAGTGGTTCGTACGATCTTGGTGAGTTCCAAGGCGGCAATAGTCATCGGGATTACGGCATGATGTAGTGTCACACCTGATGGCTGTCCTTCCGCACGATGTGACAAGAGGGAGAGTTGCCTCAGGGCGTTGTCTCCCGAGGCTCGGGACTCCAGGAGGCGTGATGGAACGGAGCAGGGCGATATCTCTCCTCGGGTGGGTTTTCGACTTTCGGACAGTGTTTCCCGAGGGTCAGGTGGGCCCGGATGGAAGGCGTTCTCGTCCTTTCGAGTGGACAATGCAGTAGGCGCCTTTCCCATTCTTGCGTAGCCCGTTCGTCAGGCGCTTGGACTGTCGTAGTCGTAGTTGGTAGATCCCGGTGGAAAACGGGGCGGTGCACCGTAGACCATACTGTGGAGAGGATGCCCGTAGTGGGCCTATCAAATCCGTTGCCAGGGAAATCCTGACAGGTGGTATGGCCGTCGTGCGCGTGGGAAGCACAGTCACGTCAGGAATCTCGCCTGACGGGACAGTGCTTGTAAAGTGGTCAGCGAGGTCTCTTATGGTCCAAGATTGCTCCACTGATGTCAATTGTGCATTGGATGCTTCTGAGAGGTTGCGCTCGAGGGGGATGGGAGAGCTCGGGCGAATCGGAGAATCGGTGCCCGAGGGTGCCGTTTTCCCGAGCTCTCCCGGGGAGGCACGGGCGAATCGGAGAATTGGCACCCGAGGGTGCCACTTTCCTGAGCTCTGTCGAGGAGGCTCGGGCGAATCAGAGAATTGGCGCCCGAGGGTGCCGCTTTCCCGAGCTCTCTCGGGGAGGCTCAGGCGAATCGGAGAATTGGCGCCCGAGGATGCCGCTTTCTCGAGCTCTCTCGGGGAGGGTCGGGCGAATCAGAGAATGGCGCCCGACGTTGCAGCGTCATCATGGGCCTCCATAGGTGCGGCCTTCGTGGGCTTCTGTTGGCCTTACCTAGGCCGGGCCGTGTTGGGAACGTGTGTTTTTGCCTCGAAGTTGGGTACCCCATACTTTGGTACCCGACAACTAGTGTGTATTCATGTGTCATTTCATGTCTAAAGTTCTAATAAAAGTTGACGTTATCCACCATCAACAACACCCCCAAGCTTACCTGTTTGCCAGTCCCTTGGCAAACAAACTAAGCCTAATTGCTAATAAACTTGGATCAGGAGTTGCTACAATGCTTCATGCCTTTCAAGTACACATGCTTGCAAACAGAAATTCTCCTCCGGATTAGACAAAACTGCTCTAACTTTCAAACTTACCCATTATACCTTTAACTACGGAGCTTCTCAGCTTTTGCATAAGTCTTGAGCAATCGAAAGATAGAAAAATCAAGTCAAGCACTATGTCTCAAATTCTTCATAGTACCAATATTTCAGAGTTTTGCAAGTTTTCGAAATAAAACTCAGAGCTTAATTGTATGACACCCTCAAGTCTCTTAGTATATGTGGTATTTATGGATCTCACTGAGGCATTAATGATGTTATGCCTTCCTACAACTGAGGATTGTAGTGGAGCTTATAGGAGTGGCAATAACAAGGATTAGCATACTTGCAATTCATATATTGTAAAGTTAAACAAAGGATCCACAGAGAGTCAAGTCATACAATCAAACTAAGATGTGCATGTGTATGAAATATGGTGGATAGGTGTATATAAGGTGGCTAATCCTAATTCCACATTTGCTCTTTAAAAATAGATCTCTCTCTTGGAACTTAGAACTTTCGTGCGAAAACATGGGCTATCTTTATTTTCTTTTTTCATCTTTTCTTTCTCTCTCTCTCTTTTTTCTTTTTTCATAGGGAGGCGGGCATCTAAGTACCCATTGTTTTAATTGTTGGGACACTTGTCCATCTTTTACTCCCTTTTCTCTTTCTTTTTTTTTCAATACTTTTGCATAGCCACATGCGTCTTTTGAATATAAATAATTGGAGAGATAATGATAAGAACTTAGAGCAATTAAACAGGGGCTGTCCTATAGGGTATATTTTTGGGTGTTTACTCCCAGTGCAGGAGAAAAACATTTTTAAGGTGGATCTGGATGAAAGTGAAAATGATTTCGCTTACTCCTAAAGTAGAAGTAATGCATATGTGGGTGGAGTGTGTAAGTGATCTTGATTTTAAAAGCATGACAAGACTCTCATAAGGTATACAACAAAGGTTGACTAAACTCAATGCAAACCAAGCAGCATAGATGTGCAAAGGTTTTCCTATCTCTAAATGTATCATATATGGCTTTGGTAGGAATTTACACTTTGTCATTCAAGAGCTCATCATGTAAGATTTTAAATTTAAAATAAATCTCCAGAACTTAGTATTGCTAGGAATAAGGTAAATAGCAGCTCAACCTTCATGTATCATATCAATCAATCACCTAGACTTAGCTCAAGCATATGTCACCATAAGTTTCAGGTTCAGAGTAAATTCTTAAGCCAAAATAGTAGTATCCAAAACTCGGGAGAATTTGAGGTTGAAAACGAGGCACTTGAAAGAAATTACGGCAGAGCATCTATTCATCATTTCCAAGACAAAATTTTGAGGTTCTCCAGTTTTTATTTGACTCTAACCTAGACTGACTATAGACACACTCTAAGACCACTCTAATATATAGCTAAGTATTTATTTGGTTTCCAAATTTTATCTTACTAGCTAAACTCACACGAAAAAGCGATATGGTACAATAATAATGAGGTGGGAAACTTATACTTAGCTGGATTTTAAATGGAGGGTGCCCTCCCCCAAGCTGGATGTTTGACAGGGTCTTTGATGTTACAAACTGAGTGATCCTTCTGGGAGCAGGTGTATCGGCAGTGTAAGGGCGTCAGGTTGACTAGCTCTTTGATCTTGTATTTTCCTGTGAAACTCAATTGCCAACAAAAATACCAAATCTCATGAAGAGGGGTTAGGTTTAGTACCACTCCATGGTAAGTGATTGATTTTATATTTCCAGCAGAAGTTTAAGCTTTTTTACCCAATTAGGAAACTTCTCTAAGAGTGTAGACCTTCATGTGCCCACATATTTTTGGTTTTTTTTAAAAAAAAGTGTGGACCTTCATGTGCCCACATATTTTTGGTATTTTTAGATATTCTTATGATACTATTGTGAACCTTCATGTGCTCATATATTTTTGGTATTTTATGACTTTATAAAACAGACTCGATAATCGCATAGGTATAGTTACCTGAAAACTAGGGGATGCTCTTCTCCCAAGCTAGATGTTTGCAATACTTGGTTTTGATGGTCTTTAGAGCAAGCTTGTCAGCAGTAATCCTAGTGGGCTCCACTGATGAACTCACTCCTCACACATAGTGTTATCCTGCATAATTATACTCCAACAAGAAAACCAAAACTCGAGGCTTGAATGTGATAAGGGGTTAGCGGTCAGCCAATAAGTAATTGATTATTCTTTTGAGTTAATTTCAATTGACAGATTCTAGTGGGATTCTTTTTTAGGATTTTCTGATTTTCTTATGCAGAAAAGTAAATATGTATGCATGATATATATTTTATTTTTATGCCACCACGGAGAATATTTATTCTCATGGGGCTTAGGATTTTCAAAATGCAAGAAAGTAAATACAGATGCTATTATCATTTTTTTATGCCACCACAGTAAATACTCCTACAGGGTTACCATAAGTTTATTCACGTGGGGCTTTAATATTTTGTGATGCAGTAAATGAGACAATAAAGATTTTTCTTTTTCTTTTGATATGCATAAAGATGAATATGCTAAAGTAAAATTACTAATGCAGACAGAAATACTGATTAATTAGATAACTACCATATTACCTTATGGTAAGGGTGCGGAATTTAAAGTCTACCGACAGGACTTTTTCTTCCACTCTTGTGTATCTCTCTGTCTTAGAGATGGAGGTCTTGATGGTTGCACCCCTTGTGATGACGATGTCACTTTTATCCTTTGTTTGACCAATAGGTTGGAGTAGTGCATTAATTGTTGGATCTGGCAGCATCTTGCTCAGTGTACATGTTCACAGAACTTCCACTTGTGGAATTTTGGGAATTAACAAACTTTGCTCGAAGTGTTGTCTTGTTTGCAAAACCAAGGTAGAGATCAAGTGCGTGGGCTCTGTTGGTGCAAAAACACCAATGAAACCAAATCTATTTCTTTATTTATTCTTCTCTAGCCTTAGGCACATTGAACAAGATGAAATTGGTGTTGCATAACTTGTTTACTTATTACATGAGTGGTAAGATCGGAAGATTAAGCATTTATGTTGCATTTAAGTTCATATGGCAGAAAAAGATTTAAATTGCTTAACCAATGGAAGGGTTATCTATCTCTGTATAAATTTTCACATGAGTATGACTATCATCTTCCAAATATAGAATACAATGTTTTAGCACATTTGGTTAAGACTGAGATCAAAAGAATGGTGCCATGAACAATCTTAAAGGACAAAGCATGTTGAGTTAATTAGGTTAATCAATTAAATCTGTAACTCTAACATGTTTGCATCTTCATTTATGTGCATACCAAGATAAAGAGGAAAATAGTGACCGCTTATCTTAAGATATTACCTTCATTATTGGAGCGTGATGGCACTAATAAAGGGTAGACGACTGGTGGTCCTTTCCTTCTCTTGCATCTTGAGTTGTTCATGAGCATCTTGTCTCCTTTGTTGCTTATCCTCTTTGCCATCTTTTGCTTCTTTGATCTTATGACACCTTGTCAGTCCATTCATTATTATGCCTGCAACAGATTAGTGGACAACACATACCCGAAGGAATGTACAATTTTGGAACATAGGTTGTTTGTCCAGAATCATGTTCCATCTATGCTACTAAGAAGATAGGGTTGATATTATGTTAGCATAGATCATGTTCTATACCGGCATGGGTTGAGTTCAAATAACTTGCAGCAGAAGATAAAGTGAATGAATCATTAATAGTCACAGTTCTTCGATTCATGATGAATGAGTTGTGTCTTCCTCTGCAAAGTTATTGAAGTTCAGCATGTGCCTTGTCTCATCTCTGATTCGAATTCACCTCATGACTTACCCAGATTAATTGTGAAAGTTTCCTGCAGGGGTTAGTCCAACAAAATATCCAATGTCTACTACAGTAATTTCTAGTTCAATAACCAAACCAAACTCCATGTCTAGTTTTAATTAAGGAAGGTGTTTTTAACATGAGCACCACGCTCAATTTAAATGCCAATGGAAGTATTTGCAGTACTTCCAAACCAAATCTTACTATGGGAAACAAAGGTGACATGAAAGCACTTATAGAGATTTATTTATTTAGAGACGAAAAGGCAAACAATTGAACATGGATTAGAAAAGTAGAGACAACCAATATTAGCAATAATAAGATTTTCTAAGTAAGCCCATTCCCCCAAGCTGGAATTTTGCGAAGCAAAGTTATGCTTGGATGGATATAATTCAATATTACATAATAATTGGTTGGATATACCTTGCATTGTCACTCTTCTACTTCAAACCTGAAATGGTTAGTGACAAAAATACCCGAGGGAATGTTTTCATAATTATAATTCTATGCTCAATTCAAAAGGGCATTACAGTAAAATTAAAGGTGCAAGCTCAATTCATTTTTCAAGAGTGGTTATTTTAGGACACAAAGTTATTCTTGGGAAACCTTCTAATTATTGTGTTTTAAGTTCATGGGGTGGTTTTCCCTAGAACACCAACCTATGTGCACCTATCTTAAGATTACAACGAGATCTACAATATTTATGATAAACATATGCATCTACAACCACTCTTTCAAAAAATTTATGAACAGGTAGAATGAGGGGTTGAAGATCTCGCGTGTGATAATGTTAGAGAGACCAATTGATCCAGGAGATTTCTCATATGAGCATGGAACTGATGAGGTGTTAATGAAATAATTCCCATGCTCAATGATGTGATCCCCCTTTTTAAACTCCAAGGGTGTTTCTTCATAGATGTCTATAGGCAACAAGTTTGTCTCTATTATTTCATGTCTACGACATTCATTGGATGTTTTATTTTCTAGGATTTCCCATGGATTGGTGTCTCTAAGTTTGGTCTCGTCTAAGGCTTTCTCTCAACTTTGATGAGTTATGTTTACTACAGAAATTGATTTAAGCTCACCATTTGAATCTAGACCAAGTTTAGATGCTAGTACTAAGGCTTCGTCCTCTTCCATCCATTCTTTGACAATAGCGTATGTGTTTCTAGTATGTTCTATGCATTCCTGCCATTGTCGTAGCTCTTCTTGGTCATTCTAATAATCTTCATGACTCCTATTCTTGAGATGTCTTAATGGGATCCTAGGGTCATTATGAGACTTAGGAGAGAGAGCAGAAGAAGAATCATCAGGGTCAAGGATGGGTTTAGAGATGGGTTCAGATGAGACATTTAATGTGAGTATAGAAGGGGAGAAGATAGAATTGATTCCTATGTTGCTTGGCTCTCCTTCTATGGCATCACTAGACATGCCATCCTTACATTCTTCCCAATGTCTTTCGGGGGCAAAGGAAGTTGATGACACTTTATCCAAGATGCTCTTCTAAGAAGATCTAATTTACATTGATTGATAAGCATCTTAGCTAATTGAAAGTCTAAATCATCAAAGTGGGGTTTCGATGGTTTAGAATTGACAGCTAAATCTTGGGATTGGAGTGATTTTGTTTTAGCTACCAAAGCTTCCTCTGCTTGTTCGGGGTATGATTCCTTCTCTTCCTCGGGGAGTTCAGAATTAGCTAGAGCAACCTTGTTAATCATTGCTCTTACTTTACTTATAGGCAAATAAGGAAAGGCTCCTCCAGAGGATAAATCAAGGGATTCCCTAGAATTCTTGGTAAGACCCAAATAAAAATGTTGAATAAGCACAGGGTCTGGAAAACTAAGGTCAGGGCTAGATGTAACAAGTTCATTAAAACGATCCCATGATGTACTAAGAGATTCTTGTTCTAGTTGCCTAAAAGTTAGAACCACTTTTCGAAGCTTAACTACTCTATGGATGGGAAAGAAATATAAACAAAATTTAGAGCATAAAGTTTCCCAATCCCCTTGCATACTTCCTACGGCTCGATTATACCAACGTTTAGCTCTTCCGGTCAAAGAGAACGAAAAAAGCTTCCATCTTAAGGTCTTATCAGACATGCCAGCAATGTGCAAGCATGCACAGGTCTGCTCGAATTCTCGTAGGTGTAAGTATGGGTTTTCGTTACCTTCTCCCGAGAAGGGTTTATCCCGAATCATATTAATTAGACATGGGCGCAGCTCATAGCCAAGTGTTATGATAGGCTCTACAGATTTTGGTGGCCCGAAGCTTTTACGCATGCCAAATAGATAGATTGGCGTAGAATTTAAAGCATCCATAAGGATGAACATAAAATGATGAAAAGGTAGGGATAAAATAGAAAAGATAAAAGTATAATACAAGATTAAGCTAAACTAAGTCAAAATTAGCAAACCGTTCCACGGCAATGGCGCTAGAAATGCTTGTTGGTATAAATTAACTGCACTCTATTAAATAAGATTGTATTCCGATATCCGCAAGCGCACAGATATAATACCGCTGTCACATTTCACCCAGAGGTTTTAAATATCGTATCCACAAGGAAAAGTAGGTGATAATGACCAAGCCGATGAACTTAACCCTACAATTAGGCTAGATAATATCAAGAAAGAGGAATAGCTATTGACTATCTAGTTCCAATAACCGGTAAACTTTGAATAATATCGTTCTAACTGGGCAGTGACATGAATAAGAGGCGAAATCAGAGTTCCCTCCTACCAGACACTTATACACCTATCGATCCTATCAACGAGAAGTGGACTACAGAGGACTCAACGCAGCTGTCACCTATGCGATCTACCACTATCCGGCCAATCAGGGGACATTCACAAATAAACCTAGCCTAGGCACCACGCCTACACTACGAAATACTACTTCAATCAAGTAATGACCAAGATCAAAGCAATCAATATGAGTTGCAAACTTAAGAACGAATAAAAACAAATGCTTACTTGAATTAGAAGTTGAATACAAAAGTGCCTCAGAACGCAGCTCCGGGCGAGGAAGCTGAATCCAGAAGAATACAGCCATAAAGAAGCACCGACAGGCCAGAACTCCTCCAGAATCTCTACTCTCCTACTCTATCTCTCTAATCTCTAAACAAGACTAGATCTAGATGAACTAGTCTCTCCTAACTGCTACAACTAGATGAACTAGAACTAGATCAACTAGAGGGACCCTAACCCTAATTTATGTAGAGAATATGAAGCACCGGGGTGTAGAATGCCTTCTAAAGGGGGCCTCGGGCGTCCTTATATAGGCCGAGGTAGAGTAGGGGGCAAGGAACCGCCACGTCATCGATCCGTGTCTCACGTTACTTGCATCGTCGGATCAAACCGACTTTAGATCGATGGAGGGATGCTTTACTTGGGCGCCAAAGAAGCGTGGGAGGAACATTCCAGAAGGTGGGGCCCAGACTCAGCAGGGGGTGCCGGCCGGCCCCACTTTGTGGGATCCGGGGCCCCGCTTGCTCGGGTGTCTTCTAGATCCTTCCAGGGTCTTCATGATGATGTTTCCTTGGCGGTTAAGTTTCGTGTCTTTTATGCTCTTTAACCCCTCTTTTACGCTTTTCTGGAATAGCCCCTAGAAAATACAGAACATGCAAAACTCATGGAAAATATCAGTTAAAACCCTAGACTAGTGTGTATTCATGTGTCCTTTCATGTCTAAAGTTCTAATAAAAGTTGACATTATCCACCGTCAACAGTGGCTAGTTGCAAAGTCTCGATCACAGCAGGCCGACAACGAACGGTCCCTAATTCTTTCTCCGTTGGAAACCATGCATTGGGACTCTAACCCAAGTACACTAGTGACCACCCGGTTTTCACATCCCTTTTCCACTGGCGACGATAAGTTGGGACTCTAACCCAAACATATGACCATCAAATGGAAAACCCATCCCCGTTGATGACAATGGACTGGCCAAGTGCACTGCCAACGACGAGGACAATACCATTCCCTTTTAATGATTCATTCTTCGCAAATCATCATAGTTTAAAATAGCATTTTTGCAAGTCTAATAATTAAGCATGACTAACCATTTTTCAATACTTTAAATAAATCAAGTTCTCAGGGTATGATAAGTGGTCAAGCAAAGGTAATGCATCAATCGGTTATCACTCAACTCCTATTAACCCAATGCAATAAATTAACTCAAGTGTTAAAAATTTATAAATCACAAGGAGGGGCTAATGCACGGGGCTTGCCTTGGGTTGCAAAAATAGTGGGGTCAGGGTCTGTGCCACAGATGTCAAATTCCTGCACCAGCTCAGGAGTAGGCTCTTCAGAAGTCACCTCGGTCTTCACCTCCTGATCTCCGGTCACTACACGTATGCAATGATGAATGCATGAATGCGATGCAGCAATATAAAAATACAAGACATAACAGATAAATAGAGTACCAATACTATGGTTCTATAAACTATTAAAGTAATTTACCCTAAGATGCTCTAGGTCATAAGGGTATTTGACCTGGAACCACAATCAATCATAAAATCACACAAACCCTAAGTCATTAACATTTAATTACCTTTTTAATTAACCTATTATCCTAGTATTATTAAACCACTAATTAGATTACTTCCAAATGAACCCAAACTTACCAACAGATAGCTTTTGATCCCAAACAATATCAAAATAAATTTCATGATTTTTAGAGTTACAGAGAATTAATTAAAATTGCACAAAGTTGTATTTATTATTTAATCTACTAGTTTTTAGATTCCACAGAAAGTGTTCAAAACATACACTTAATATTTTTAATAAATAATACATATCACAGAGAGCTTACACAATTAATTTCATGATTTTTGGATCTACACATTAATTCTAACAAAAATAACAAACTGCAGTACTATTCAATTAAATAGAAATGGAAAAATCATTCATAAATCCACGGGAATTTGGAAAACGGATTCTCACCTGTGGTGGCCCAGTTAACCTAGGCCGGCCCAGCGTGGCCCGTGCACCCGCGCGCTCTCTCTCTCACAGGAGCGCTAACAGCCGGGCCCCTGCTGTCAGCTCCCTCTCCCACCTCTTGTCGCGCCATCGCACACGACAGCTCGCCGCGGACCTCGCCGCCGGTGACCCTAGCAACGAAGTTAAGCGCTCTAACATGGACCCTAGAGCCTAGCGGACACCCTGTGCACCAAGCCCCTACCCTACGCGCCTCCGACGAGCCTAAGCCCGCCCATGGCGGACGCGGCGGCGCGGCCACCCTGTTCCGGTCGTGGTGGAGCGGTAGTGTTTAGGAAAAAGGGTCGGGGAGGTCCAGGGGCTTACCATGGTCCTAGACCGGTAGTTAGTTGGGGCAGAGGCAATGCGGAGGAGTGAGCTTGACGGCGTACCGACCCGCGACGGCGAACACCGGCGATGATCTTCCCGTTCCGGTGATCCTAGGGCACCAACCGAGATGATGTCGCGCGCGTGAGCAACTATACACCATACTAGAGCTGAAACATATCAAGAAAAGACCAAGGCTCACCCGAGGAGCTCGGCCACGACGATGAAGCTTATGGCAGAGCACCGGCCGGATCCGCAAGAGGAGAAGGAGACGTGGAGTTGATTTCGGCGGTCAACAAGCCAACCCAAGCGGCCCAGGAGGTGCGCAAGGGAGTGACAAGGCTGTCTACGCCGGCAATTGGACAATGGTGGAGCGGTGATGGCTAATTCGACCATGGAAGGGGTGAGTTCGCCGGCGACCCGAGAGGGAGGGGAAATGGAAATGGGAGGGCCTCGTCGTCTTTGAACCGCAGGGGAGGAGGGGATAAGGTGAGGCGGGGTTCTAGGCCCCCCTGCGCTCGCTGCTTGACGTCGACCGGGCCCTGCCCTGGCCAGACGACGCTAGCGCACGCGTGCACGCGCGCTGCTCGCGTAGGCAGAGGAGGGGGGTCCGATACTGTAGATTCCCCTAAAGGTCAAACCCTAAATGTGCAATGATCTCCATATTCCTTGTAGTAACTCGAAAATCCCCAAAAATAAAAGTTGCAGAGAATTTTGTGAAGAACATTTTTTTGTTTTTGAATCAAGTCCAAATTCTACATATTTTTGAAATTATTCAAAAAGGGGTAAAAAGGGTTTTAAATTTCAAATACAATTCAATCAAATTCTCCAAATTTTGTTCAACAACTTAAATTTCTGTCAAAGTAAAAGTTGTTCTATTTGTGGAGCTCTACAATGTTTATTAAGGATGTTTGGTCAGATTCTTTATAATTTTTGAAATGGCATTTCAAACTTAAATTTCAAATTACTGTTTTGAGTTTAATTTAAATTTTTACTATATAACTTCAGAATATCCCAAAATAAAAGTTGTTCCATTTTAAAAGATCTACAACTTTTATTAAGACACTTTTAGCAGATTTCTTATAGTTTTTGAATTAGATTTTTGAGGCCTAATTAGGGCCTAATTTGATTTCTCTTTTTAATTTTATTTTTGATTTTCAATCATAGGTTTAATTGCACAATCATTCCCAAACACAATCAAATCACTCTATGTGCACTAAGCACAATCAAATACATGCAAGTAATTTAAACATGATGACATGACAGTTTAATTAATAGTAATACCAGAGGTATTACAAAAACAAAGCAAGTAGCGTATAATATGTGTTTTCCTGTTCTAGCATGTATGGCTGCAGTAGGAATGTAAAGCTCTTGTCATACAGGAACTCATCATGTGGTTTTAAGAATTTTCAAAATAAATCTCAAAAATTCAAGTATCACTAGGAATAAGATAAATAACAGTTCATACTTTGCATATCATATCCCTCAATTACTTAGACTTAGATCAAGCATTTGCTACCCACCAGTTTCAGGTTCAAAGTAAATCTTCAAGTTAAAATGGTTGTGTGTAAAACTTGGGATGATTCAAGATTGAAAACTAAGTGCTCTAAGGAATCATGGTGGGGTGCTACTTATCAATTCCTATGCATGGTTTCCATCTAGTCTGACCAAAATTATTGTAAGCGCTCTCTTTCTATTTTATTCAAACACACTAACTAACCTAAACACTATTTATTTTGTTTTCAATTTTTTTATCTCACTAGCTACCTCACGCGAAAAGCAATAATAATAAGGTGGGGAAACTTATACTTAGCTGGACTTAACTGGAGGGTGCCCTCCCCAAGCTGGATGTTGACATGGCCTTGATGTTGCAAGTTGAGTTATCCTTCTGGGAGCAGGTGTACGGCAGCGGAAGTGCGTCAGGTTGACTAGCTCCTTGATCTTTTATTGTCCTGTAAAACTCAATTGCTAACAATAATACCAAATCTCATGGAGAGGGGTGTTGTTTAATACCACTCCATGGTAAGTGATTGATTTTATAATTCCAGCAGGAAGTTCCCTAAATGGGTGGACCTTCATGTGCCCACATATTTTTGGTATTTTTCTAAAAAGTGTAGACCTTCATGTGCCCACATATTTTTGGTATTTTTAATTTTATAATTGCAGGAATTAAATATGATGAAGAAATCTATCCTAGATGCAAAATTATTTTTGTACCACCAAGGTGAATAGTCTTTATGGGCTATGCCACAAAATTAGTCACATGGGGCTTTTAGATTTTATTATGCTAAGCAATAAATATTTTTATTTTCTTTTAAATGTAGGAAAGTAAATATGCAACTACTGAGATATTAATGCAATGCTGAAAGTAAATATGGATAAGTACCAGTTTTACCTTTTGGCAAAGGCTCGGTGGTTTATAGTTCTCCGACAGGACTCCTTGTTCGTTCATTCCTTGCGGGGTGCATCGTCGGGTTGCGATGACCCTGGTTAAACTTCTGTTGATGAGCTTGAATGCGACTCCTTCTTCCTCCATTCCTTTCTGGTTGGTGAAGTTAATGTTGCTAGTGAGGTTGAAGCTGGGAGCTCATCCTTCACAGTCTCTTCATCCTTCTTCCGTTCGTAATCACTCCTTTTAACTTCTCCTTCGTAATCTACCCAACCATCCTTTAGTGGTTGGGTCTTTTGAGAGGAACGGCGTCTCCTCCTTGAGCTGTTCTTCTTTGGCTGCTCATAAGTTGTGTAACTGTTGAAATAGCAGCGGACCTTCTCCTTGTGGAACTGGAAGTGGATCTCTTCTGATCTCATATAGATAATTGCTCTTGTAGTGTTGAGAAACGGTCTTCCAAGTACGAGCGGTGGGTCATACTCTTCTTCTCCCATGTCCAGGACCAAGAGGTCAGTGGGGACATAATGATCTCGAATCTTTACCATAACGTCTTTAGCGATCCTCTCTGGAAATTTGAACGTCTGGTCCGCCATCTGCAGCTGCGTGTAGGTAGAATACAAGGGTGTCTTGCCAAATAGGAAGTCATAAGTTACCTTAGCCATTATGTTGACACTCGAGCCTGTGTCGCAGAGGGTCCTGTAGAAGATCTTTTGATTAATTGTGCAGTAGATCGTCGGTACTCCTGGATCATCTAGCTTGGGCATGCATGGTGAAACCAGAAGGTGATCATACTCAGCTTGGACGGAGTTGATCATCCTCATAGCTTCAGTGTGAGTTTGCCTAGCTTTGTTCTTCCTTCTGCTTGTTTTCTTTTGCACAGGCTTGTCTTCATAGATGTATGACTTTTGTGGATAGGCTAGACTTTCTAGTGTCTTGTTCTTGAAGCTGAATCTTTCTTTGCTTCCCCTGATAGTGAAACAGATCTTGGCGCTCTCAGCATAGATGATAGCCTTAGCGGTGCTAAGGAATGGTCATCCCAAAATGATTGGCGACTTCTCATCTCCTCCTGTCTTAATTACCAGAAAGTCAGCAGGTACATACGAGTGTCCAACTCGTACACATACATCTTCCAGGATCCGCTTCAGACAGCAGAGTGACTAGTCTGCTAGCTACAAGCACATGTTGGTGTATAGGAGTGCATCTCCATGGATCATCTCATAGATCACCTTGGGCATAATGTTGACGCTTGCGCCAAAGTCGCAGATTGCTTCCTCGAAGGCATGTTGACTAATGGCTATTGGTATGACGGGCTTTCCTGGATCTCCTTTCTTCTCTGGCAGAGAATCATCGTTCCATCCCTTGGACCGATGTTCTGCATAGTACCATCTTGCATTGAAAATATCCACCAGATTTGCAGTTTCTAGTTCTTCTGGTTGGCTTGAGATCTTTCCTTCATTGGCTAGATGGATAGAGGATGTCAGCTGAGCTATTTGGGATTCTAGCATTTTATTGAAGTTGATCTGGTTCGTGATAGCAGACGCAAAACCGTCCATCCTGTTGTTGATGGTTTCTAGCAACTTGTCATTGGAGACTAGCTTCTTGGAAATCTGATCTAGCAGTTTGGTCTGCCTAGAGAAGATCTCTCAATGGTGTGTAGACGTTGTTACCTTGGTAATTAGCAGAGTAATTACCTTGGTAGTTGGGTCTCTGTTGCTGATTCTAACCTTGGTTCTGATTTCAGTTCTGATTCTGGGGACGGTAGTTGTTGTTGTTGTTGACGTAGTTCACATCATCCTGAATCTCCAGACAGCCATGACCTAAGTGGCCAGTGCCTACACACTCTTCACATGTCATATAGGCATCATGAATGTGCTTTACCTCTCTCTTGTTATTGCCTTGGTCATCAAGCTTCTTCATCAGCAGGTCCATCTTGGCAGAAATCATGTCAGTCTCCTTGAGCTGGTGCATTCCTCCTCTCTTGCGGGTCGGGGCTCATTCTTCATTCTAACTCTGGTTGGATACCATCATCTCCACTAGGGTGGTAGCTTGCTCAATGGTGAGTGACAGAAAAGCTCCTCCAGCAGCAGCGTCCATCGTCTCATGGGTGCTGGTAGTCAACCCATGGTAGAAGGTTTGCATAAGCAACCAATTCTCCATCTCATGATGAGGACATTCTGAAATGTAGTCTTGAAAGCGTTCCCATGCTTCCAGGACAGATTCATCATGCTGTTGCTGAAAACTGGTGATCTTCCCTCTGAGAGCATTCGTCTTGCCCACAGGGAAGAATTTTGCTAGGAAGGCAGTGGAGCAGAGATCCCATGTAGTGTTTTTGTCTTTATTTGCGTAGAACAACTGTTTTGCTCTTCCTAACAGTGAAAATGGAAATAGGCGAAGCAGGATTGCATCTCTGGTTACTCCCTTGATGGTGAAAGTGCTGCATATCTCCAAAAAGTGTTGGAGATGGGCACTCGCATCTTCATGCGCCTTTTCACAAAACTGACTAGTTTGCACCATGTTGATGAGCGCCGGCTTGAGCTCGAATCCATTGTCTCCAACATCGGTAGGTGGTCCGGTGTGGATGTTAGCGGTGATTGGAGCAAAGAACTTGCAAATGTCTTCCAGCTGTGGATCTAGGGTCTTCCTGAGCATGGCTCGGGTCTTCCTAATCAAAGCTTCTGGGTTTTCAACAAAATTCTGCGGAAGGTCAAATCCGTTCATACATCACCCTACATAAGCTACACAAAGAATAAACAAGGACAGGGTGAGCCTGTTTGAGTAAGGTTTATATGGTTTCTCAATATATTTGGTGTTATGCATATGATCTATCTACATCTTATATATGCCAAACGCCTTCCTCGGCAACAGCGCCAAAAATGCTTGTTGGTATTAATTGTCACTTGGTAAATTATTTAGCCACCTGTTTAAAACCTATATCTCTTACAATAATTAAGTTGTCATCCCTAACATGAATATAAGAGACATGAATGGAAACTACCCTAAGTAATACTAAGCAGTTATTATGAATGCAAGTGACTAAAGAGAATATAAAATATTAAGTTCAAAGTATCTGCAAGCGCACAGATTAATTATACCATTGTAGCATTTTAACAAGAAGTATTCGGGGTTGTCATTTATATTTTACCACTAGGAAGGGTTGGCAATAAATGGGATGTAAGTAGATAGATAGATGTCATATGCATATGCAAATATGGAGATAACCATGCATGACCCATATTCTCAGAACAGGGGTTATGTCACAATAATAATGATATATATGATAAGCATAATGATCAATCCAATCAATCAGTATAATAATGATCACTTAGAGCACTTCCTATCTAGGCACTAGCATGGATTAGGTTGAAGCATAAGGATATCCTAAGTCATTATAACTATACTATCAAAGACATATTAGATTGGTGCAATTATACTAGTAATCATGGTGAAGACACTTCATATTCATACTTAAGGGAATATTACTAAGCAAGATCAAGATCATAGCCAGCCTTCTAAAGTAATAATAACTTCCTACTCTCCTTACATTCGGAGTGTGGACTACAAAGTACTCAACGGGAGTTTCACATCCGCGATCTACCACAGAACCCAAAATATAAGGCGCATTTGTAGACAAACCACATCTAAGCACCATGCTTATATGCTTTTCATCACCCACCCATGATATCAATGAATGAGCGCTATATAAACCTATGTATGAATATGAATGCATCCAAACTATGCAAAGTATACAATCTAGATAAGCAATGAATAGCATAACTGAGAACATAATCAATAGTAGAACAATATCAATCAACGTTATCTCAAGTACTAAAAAAAGGTTTAAGATACAAGAGAGAGCTTACAATGGCTCCAGGAAGTCTTCTAACTCTAGACAGATCCGGAACTCGAGTAGAACTCGCCTCCTTCTACTTCTAACCTACGTAGCTATGCTCTGGATAGTGAAATTCTAATGATTATAGGGTTTCTGGCTCTCTACAACTGGGTTGAACTGATTGATGATTGAATTGATATGAAACCCTGGAGAGTCTGAGGTCCCTTATATAGGCCGGTGGGATGAACCGTAGCCCTTGGATCAAACCGAGTTCGACGGGCGGCTGAAATTGCGTGAAATTTCGGGATGTGGGTCCACGTCGAAGCGCACACGAAGAAGCTTCTCTGACAGGTCGGCCGACCCTAGCAGTGGGTCGGCCGACCCTCTCCCACTGCCAAGTGGGCCCCGCTTCGTCAGGCGTGTCACTAGTGTTTTCTGGAATATTCTTGATCTCCTTTCGCGACGGAATTCGTTATTTTAATCCGACATGTGGACCTCCCTTAGTTCTTTTCTGAATAACCCCTGCAAAACACTGATTCACCAAAACTGTGGAATTCTGTTAGTTAAAGTCCTATTCTATGGTGGTGTTTGCATTTATATCCTTATTTCATATTTAGTTGACGGGTAAAATCATACAATAATTACCGTCAACACTGGCCATACTCATTGCTAGGGCAAAGGAAGCAGGCCAGGTAGAAGGGGTGATCCCTCATCTTATCCAAGAGGGACTATCCATTCTTCAGTATGCGGACGACACGGTCATTCTTATGAGTCACTAGTATACTGCTCGTGCTAACGCTACGGTATCATTTAAGAAAAATCAAATGATAAATAAAATATTTTAGAAATGGGAAATTGAATCCATAGCTGCTAATGTGAAAAAGATAATTTTGCAAACTTATAACAGCAGTCTTCAAATTTTCCAAAACCAAAGAAAAAGGCCATTTAGAAGATTTCAGAGTATGATGCTCTAAATTTCTGATGGCTTTTACTTGAAAGCGAAACATCGAGAGTTCTCAGAATAAAACAAACATTTTTGCAGGTTTCAGGAACATTCTGAGGCAATATAAATAATGGAGCAAACTAAAAATTCATGTGCAAAATACACCACTTGTGTTGCGTTTCACTGATCTTGTCAAATCTTTAATTTGGGGCTTGCCTAGACTAACACGGGATTCCTTTTCATATATATTTGGCATGTTCTACTACCTTGTATTTTGACGACTGCAGCCTTATGCAACCCAGCATGACAACTTTCTTGCCAATTGGGAGCTGGAGGCCTGATTCCTGCATGAAATGTTATATACTTATCATTTACCAGAAAATGGCAAAGAAATGCTAGGTAACATAAGTTGATTCTCATTGTTGTACAAAAGCCCACACAAAAATCAGCATCACCAAGGTCAGCAAACTGCTATGATATTAAACAAGATCGGCTCAAGCCTACACAAAAAAGCTAGGCAACAAGACAGAACTTACTCTTTTTTTATTAATTGTGCCAAACCTTCATTTCAAAAATTCTGAAAATTTGAGTATACTATGGCCTGCAAACCTACAGATTTGTAAACTACTGATTTATAATTTGAGTTCATCCTTTGTCAGGTAAAACCAGTGGGGGTAAGCACCCTCACAACGTAGCTGAAATCAACTGATCATCCTTAAAAAAAAAAAAATCATATCAGGAGTTCATGAGCTCCTCTAGAAATCTAAAGCACAATTTCAAGATTACACCAGAATAGGAATTCCATTTTTTTGTTTGTATCTTCATATAGAACCCTAAAGCACAATTAGAGTCCAACAATCAAAGGGTGCCGGTGAGAACAAGGGTTTGGAGTTGACAGTGTCGCTAATAGTTATGCTACAACATTACAATCTAACATATACTAAATTTTCTTTTCAGCCATTCAGTACTCCAAGGAAATAGCTAGAACAACCAGCAAATAAATTTCCTGGTCACCTATATAGGTGACCATCGGACAAATGTATTCCTGACTTCCTGTACTGTTCAACTCCTATGACAACTTCTCTGTTTCAGAAAAAAACAAATCATGGCCCATTAGGAGTCAAATGGACTTAAGTACTCAAACTGCATATAGAGTACTAACCATACATTTTCTGCATCCTGCTTCTGTGTGAAAAAAAAGCAAAGGCAGATATAAAAGCAAAGCCTTTTGATATATTGTAAAACATTGCATGTAATCAGTCTATAATATTTGAATTCACATAAGGAACAACTGAACAAGTCAACCGAGGACACATATAACCGAGGAAAGAGCACAAACCTGATATTGTCCATGCCGATCTTGGGCCCTAACATGTTGTCCTGGCAAATGTGTCCTCATCTGTTCCAAATCCTAAGATGTAATATCTAATAGCCTGACGAACAAAGTACATACATACGTATGATCCAGAACAGGTTGAACAATGGCAATTCGAAGGCTACCATCAGGGTTGATAATCTTGGCAAGAAAAGCAAATTAAAGCAGTTAGCTTACATTTATCTAGCCCTGATTCGATTAACATGTAAAAGTGCACAAATAAAGTAAATATAAATCCCTGATGATGCGCACAATCACAAGCTAAAGAGATCGATGTTGTGTTGTAAAAAAAAAAAAGAGTTCGATGCTGCTGTAAGTGAGTATTGAAGTAGGGATCGGTCGTAGGTACGAACATAAGCGATGCACGTACGTGTGTTGGGAGTGGACGCAGCAGCGGAAGAACCCAAGCAGAAGGCCGCGGTTGCCACACATGCACGGGAGACGGCGCCGCCCGGCGGTGAAACGCTCGCGACGTCAGCGGGAGCACCTGGCGGGGTCGACGCTTTGCCACTTCCGATGGAGATCGACTGTGTTTGCGCGGCGTCGTCGTCGAGCCATTGCGGCAGGAACTGATCGCGGCGTCGCGGCAGAGGGAGGGATGGAGTGTTTTCCGCGTGCCAGGGAGCCACGATCGCAGCACAGATCGCGGCGGCGTGAGGGGCTGCCCTTTTTTCGCGCGATGATAGGGAGCGGGAGTTGTAATCCGCGTGGGAAGCGTGATGCGAGATCCGGAGCACGTGAACCCTTGGATTTGAGTGAGTAAGAGAACATGGAGGTTGTGGTGTGTTTGAGCGTTGGATTAAAAGGAGTTGGATTTCTGGGTACATGATTTGAGGTGCGCTTAGCAAATATTAGGAGAGAGATAGACTTGAGATTTGGTTTGGTGGGGTGCACTTAGCAGAATTCTAACTGGTGCCTTTTATATTAGTATAGATGATTTAGAAAAGGCATTAAATATGAAGTTAGTTCTTAGTACCTTTGAGTAGTTATCAGGGCTCAAAATTAATTTTTACAAAAGTGAAATCTTGCGTTTCGGGAAAGCAAAAGAATATGAAGAGTATTACTCGCAGTTGTTTGGTTGCCAGATAGGGAAATACCTATTCCAGTACCTTGGCATACCAATGCATTTGCGAAAACTAAATAATAAGGACCGGCAAATAATTGTAGATAGGATTGACAAGAAACTAAGTGGGTGGAAAGGAAAGTTGCTTTCCACAGGAGGCCGGCTAGTTCTAATAAACTCGGTGCTTTCTAGTTTATCAATGTTTATGATGTCATTTTTTGAACTCCTAAAAGAGGTGCTTCGAAAGATTGATTGTTTTAGATCCTGATTTTTTTGGCAGAATGATTAACACAAACAAAAGTACAGACTAGCCAAATGGGAAATATTGTGCCAGCCAAAATTTCAGGGAGGCCTGGACATACAAAATCTAGACTTACAGAATAAGTGTTCGCTGAGTAAACGGCTTTTTAAGCTTTTAAATGAGGAGGGAATGTGACAGAAAATTATGAGGAATAAATATTTGAAAGATAAACCTCTGGGTAGTTGCGTCAAAAAACCTGCAGATTCACACTTTTGGAAAAGCTTGATGAATGTTAAAGACACTTTCATGTGCCTTGGCTCTTTCAAGGTCAGAGGTGGTTTACAAACCTGGTTCTGGGTAGACAGTTGGCTAGGTAATCACCCACTAAAAGACAAATTCCCGGCATTATTCAATATAGTGAGACAAAAATAAGATTCTATGGCACAAGTACTTAGCTCAACCCTGTTGAATATTTCCTTTCGACGTAATTTAGCGGGTACGAATCTAAAAAATTGGCACATAATTGTTTCCTCTTTACAGGAAGTGAATCTTCACGGGGATAGGGATGTTTTTGTTTGGAATTTACATTCATCAAGAATTTTTATGGTTAAATTCATGTATGCTGCTCTGGTTAACAATGGTGATACAGTGTCTCAAGATATCTGAAAAATTAAAGTCCCTATAAAAATAAAAATATTTTTGTGGTACTTGAAAAGAGGGGTTCTATTAACTAAAGACAATATTACTCGTCGAAACTGGAATGGCGATAAGAGTTGTAGCTTTTGTCATTCAGTAGAAAGTATTGAGCACCTTTTCTTAAATTGCCTTTATGCTAGATTCTTGTGGCGAGCTATTTATGTAATTTTTGGAATTGCACCCACTCTGTATATGGATGATCTATTTACTAACTAGATGGTCCAAGATTGGGGGAAAGAGCATAATTCATTGTTACTGACTGCAGCATCGGTATTACGTTGGGCAATTTGGATAACGAGAAATGAGGTAGTTTTCGACAAATGCAAACCAAAAACTTTTTTGTAGGTTGTTTTTAGGGGAACTCACTGGCTCTGCCAATGGGCAATACTGCAACAGCGTGATGATCCAAAGGAACAGCTGGTCCAAGCTGGACAGCACCTGGAGGCGTCGGCCTTGCACTTTTTTGCTTCCAGAGGGTGGTTCACGAGCAGATTGATTTCTTCTGATTAGTTGTGTGCTTTATGTTGACTCCGTTGTGGCCAATTGGTGCCTAGATTTTGTGGTACTTTTTGGTGGCCTAGGGCCGGAACTTTGTAATAATTGGCCTGATTCTACCAGTTGGTAGATGAAGCCAGGTATGAATTATCCATTATCTAAAAAAATATAAAACATAAAGTATTATTTGGATTAAAGGATTGGACTGGATTAATTTGTTTTGGACTGGATTGGACTGGTGGTTTAAAAAAGTTGTTGGTTTAGAGTGGACTGGAGCTTTCCATGGATGTGGATCTCAATCCTTGGAAAAGAATTGGGTGCACCCCGGATACACAAGGTTGCTCGTGCTCTCCCCAACTAGATGGACGCCACGTGTATAGACCCTGCATCGTATGGCATTGTGAAATCACGCTCCGACGGCGGCTAAAACAGAAACGCAGCTCGGCTCCGATGGCGGAAACGCAGCTCGGCTCCCACAGCGGCTAAAACCACGCTCCCATTGATGTGCATGCCATCGCTGTCACGACGGCCTGATTGATCGTGCCTTGAACCCTAGACCAGTGCAGCGGTTCCATATCGCCGCCGTCGTTGCCGATTCCATGGATGAACCAGCAGCCACCATGGCAAGCGTTGGAGGACTAGAAGACCTGATGCCATCTTCTTCACTCATGGAGGATTCACGTGCACTAGCAATTGATGCTGTTGGTGGAGGTCATCTTGAAGAACAACGGCTATCACAGGTCAGTTATCTAATTAGATCTTTGTGCCTTTGTTTGATTTTTGACATATAGTGAGTATATTTCACAGAACACCATGTCAATTACCATGGGATTAGAGACCATCGGCACTATTTCACAAACGTCTGGATCAGTGGAAATTAAAGGACGTAATGAGGTACACAATTAATTAATTAAGTTACATAATATAAATGTACAGGATATATGATATTTTTTATTTTTAGTACACTTTTAATTGAAAATCTATATGTACAGGAGGTGATTCATAGAGCTGGGCAAAATTTCATCACTCCTGTAGTTGGAATGACATTTGAATCTGAGGAAAAAACTTATGACATGTACAACACCTATGCAAGTAAGGTCGGGTTCAGTGTTAGAAAGAGCAAGATGAAGCACCGTCCAGATGGTAGTATAAGTCAGAAATACTTAGTTTGCAGTAGCGAAGGACATCGAAAAAATGAGTCATCGGAAAAGGACATTACAAGGACGGGTTGTGAAGCTCGTGTTCAGTTTAGTATCAGCAAAGATGGAATTTGGACAGTGCAAAAGATCGTAGAACAGCACAATCACTATCTCGCTAGTCCAAATACGGCACACAAGCAAAGGTCCCAACGAACAGGTGTTAGAGGCCGACAGGAAATTAATTGGGCAGATCCGGGAAGCTGGAATGAAGCCAGCCCAGGTTTATGAGTTTATGAAGGAGTTTTATGGAGGGGAAGACAATATACCATTTGCTAAGATGGATTGCAATAATGAGATTGTTCACGAGCACAGACAATACTTAGAAAGTAATGATGCACAAACACTATCTGAATATCTAAGAAATAAACAATTAGAGGATCTAATATTTTTTTATGCATTTCAGGTAGACAAGGAAGATGGTCATATAGCAAAAAAATTTTGGGCAGATTGACAGTCTATCTTGGATTATAAATGCTTTGGTGATGTTGTGACATTTGACACCACCTTTAAAACTAATAAGTTTGAAATGCCTTTTGCTCCGATTCTTGGCTGCAACCATCACAAGCAAACAATAATTTTTGGTTGTGCACTTCTATTTAATGAAACTATTAAATCATTTGTTTGGCTTTTCCAAACCTTTCTAACGGCAATGTCAGAACAGCACCCTAGCACAATTTTTACAGATCAAGACGCGGCTATGGCAGGAGCGATTGCTTATGTATTCCCAAATACAAGCCACAGTCTTTGTTTGAGGCATATTTGCTTAAATGCTGCTAAACATCTTAGTCATGTAATTCATGAGTCGGAGTATTTGGCGGCTGCAGCATGGGTGGGAGGTCACCGCTGCAGGTCTCCAGCTGCGGCGGAAGAGGCGAAGGCGACGGCGGCCACGAATCTGCGCACGAGGGTGCCTAGGAAAGAGGCTTAGGCATCGGCAACATAGAGGTCGCCGGCCAGGTAGTAGGCGGAAGGCGTGCACCCTCTAGGAATGAAGGACTGCGTACAGGCGACGGCGGATGGCGAGGTCATTGGCAGCGCCAACCGCGGGTACAGGCGACGGCAGCATCTGCTGAGGATTAGGATGGGCGATGGAGCTGAGCCGATAAGGATTGAGGAGCCGAGCTGCGTTTCTGTTTTAGCCACCGCCGGAGCGTGATTTCGCGATGCCGTACGATGCAGGGCCTGTACACGTGGCGTCCATCCAGTTGGGGAGAGCACGAGGGACACTGTGTACCTGGGGTGCACCCAATTTTTTTCCCAATCCTTAGCAGCGGTGGGACTCGGTGTACCCGTACATGTGGCCGTGAGCGCACCGGCGGATGCACGTGAGTGCACTGATGCAGGCCGTGGTCTCTTCCGTAAGCGCGGCCAGCGGCGAGCTGCACGTACGCGGAAGCGCTCGGCAGCGCTCACATGCGTCGTTGGATGCGACGGGGAGAGGAAGACGTGGATAGAATGAATCCAAACCTTACTTTGTGTAATCATTAGGACGGTGGGTAATTTTTTCAGATTCACCTGAGGTTGGATCTGATAAAGCACCTATTGATCAGTCCTCTTAATTTGGTGAATGTAGTGTGAGATCCTCCTATTTGATGGAGCATAAAGATGTTTGAGTAAAAAAAATATATAAATCTGAATTTTGTAAATCTGGAGCTAACAAAGCTGTCCTAAACAAATCTTTTATGGGCACATGCTCACCGTACACAGGCATCCAAACGACTGCTATTGTAGCTTGGTTTTTGGGTAGGCACAAAACAGTACCGGGCAAAGGCGAAAGATCCAAACACGCCCCACGGTGCCCACCAGAGTATGCAGTAACGATGGAAACATGAAAACGGTATTTGAATTATCTGTATTCGTATTCGTTCAAATTGTATATATATATATATATATTTATCTCTGTATCCATATCCATTTTAAAATAAAATCTAATGTGAATGTATCCATATTCATTTTTCAGTGTTTATCTCTATCCAATTTTGTATCTATATTCGACAATATCCGACGATATCCGCACCCGCAAAGAAAATAAGATATCATGAACCTATTTAAAAGTTCTCTCTATAGTAAGTGAATAACTATTTAATTTCTATTACTAATAATGCATGCAACTAATAGTATATATAAAAATAACTTTAGTATTAATTATAAATTATTAATGATACATAAAAATTAATTAATTTAGCACTTTTATAATTTAGGTTAATCCTAATATATTTGTTCTTTTAAAATATTTTAATCATTTATTTTATTTATTTATTGATATAAATTATTTTATATAAATTAAAAAATTCATAAGAAATATTTATATGAATGTAATATTGATTGATTGATATATTTTGATTATTAAATATATATTGATAACTATGTTTTTTTATGCTATCATTGTCTATGTTATATACACAAATGCTTTATCTCTACTTGTATGATAATTACGTAATTCCAATACTAATTATAAAGTAAAATGGATATTTGTTTTCTACCATTTTTATTTGAATTTATTCACTTGATCTATTATTTTATTCAATATTATCCATTATAATTTAGTTTATTTCGCTCTTAGAGATTTTTAGAAGTGTACTTTCATTTAGTTCACTTTGATTAACAATCTACTTAATAATATAATTTTATTCACGTATGTTAAATTTCATAATGTATATATTTTGAGTTGGATCGAATAAACATCTGATTTCGGATCCACATTTAAACCATCCATTTTATATCCGTATTCGGAAATATTTAAATTCGTATTTATATTCGAATTAAATTGAAATAAAAGATGATATCCGAATTTGATACCATACATATGTGATCTGTTTCCTAGCACGAGTCGCGGTCGTTGCAAGAAACAGACCACGTTCGAAAGCTCCGCCCGCCGCTTCCTCGCTCGTGGGTCAAATGCTCCTGCTCCGGCTGAGGAGGGGGGCGGATCATGTGGGGCCGCGCGCGGTACTCCTACTTCTACCTAGCGCCAGCTGTCCGGCTCTGGCCACGCACTCAGCACTGGTGGCACCCACATGGCATGCCGACACGGCGACACGGAGCCACGGAGGGAGCGTCCGTGTCGTGTTGCCTCGCGCTCGCCTGCATGCCATTCAACTTCAACCGCGTGTAATTCTGTCACTTGGGCAATAATTTAAAATTGCAGAGTGCAAAGTTGGATGGCAGTACTATGCCACAAGAAAGCTAGCAATCCACATGTGCGTTTTTAACTCAAAGAGTATGACACCTGTGCGGTTCATCTCCGTTCACATTAACATATAATAAACATATAAGAACATGACAACCACGTTTCGCTTAAATCCTTGCATGGTAACTTTGCACGGTATCTGTAGTAGTTCAATACCAGGGGGTCACACCACTCTTGTGGGAGGATTCTCAGGGGCGCAAACAAAGCCACGCAGAATGTGTGAATATACTTGCCGTTGTACTGTGCTCCCCACCAAATGGAAAGCCTATTTAGGGGGTGTTTAGTTACACCTACTCTCTCCGTCCTAAATTGTAAGTCATTCCAAGAACTTTAGAGAATCAAAACATCTCAACTTTGACCGAATTTATATAATAAGATATTAATATTTATAATATCAACTAAGTATCATTATATTCTTTGTCTGATATATTTTCATAGTACACTTATTTGGTGACATAAATCTTTATATTTTTCTCTATAATTTTGGTCAAACTTGAAATAGTAAGATTTTTTAAACGACTTACAATTTGGAATGGAGAGACTAGTTTACAAAATGAGGTATTGTAGCAGCATTCTAATTTTTACAATAAGTGTCCAATCATAACCCACGTACTCAAAAGGTTCATCTCGCAACATTTTACGAAGCTATCAAAATAGTTTCTATTTTCACCTACATTTAATGCTCCATCCATGTACCGCAAAATTGATGTGACGAAACTTTTTACATTTTGCGGTGAATCTAAACATGTTCTTATTCACGCTCAACTGTGCTCAAAGTTTTTTAAGTACTCTCTTCATCCCAGTTTATAAGCCGTTTGACTTTTTTAACCGTAACTTTAACCAATCATTTTATTCAAAATATTTACAAAAAAGAATTAAATATAAATCATTCTTAACGAATTTTTGTTTAATAAAGCAAGCCATAAAGTGATATTTTACATAAATTTTTGAATAAGACGACTTGTCAAACTTGAGGCCAAAAAATCAAACAACTTATAAGTTGAAATGGATTTAGTATATATAGATACAGAGGCACCTCAGTTTGTTTATAGTGTTACTGTTCACATCTACTAGCGTCGCCAAATATAACTATTAACTTTTAATACTAGAGACGAGATTAGAGATGTATGGTAATTAATTAACTGGTCATTAGCAACTAGACACTTATCTATTACCAACATTCTTATGCATGAACTAGGTTGTCATCCCTAATTATATATGCTAGAATAAATAAAGGTTCCATGTACTATTCAATGTGACTAGGTAGAAATATATAAATATAAACTAAGAACAATTCTGCAAGTGTTGGTATAAATTAACTGTACTCTACTTAAATAAGATTGTATTCAGATTATCCGCAAGCGCACAGATATAATACCGCTGTCACATTTCACCCGGAAGTTTTAAATATCGTATCCACAAGAAACAGTAGGTGATAATAACCAAGCCGATGAACTTAACCCTACAATTAGGCTAGATAATATCAAGAAAGAGGAAATAGCTAATGATTATCTTATTCCAACTACCGGTAAACTTTGAATAATATTGTTCTAACTGGTCAGTGACATGAATAAGAGGCAAAATCAAAGTTTCCTCCTACCAGACACTTATACACCTATCGATCCTATCAACGGGAAGTGGACTACAGAGGACTCAACACAGCTGTCACCTACGTGATCTACCACTATCCAGCCAATCAGGGGACATTCACAAGTAAACCTAGCGTAGGCACCACGCCTACACTAGAAAATACTACTTCAATCAAGTAATGACCAAGATCAAAGTACTCAATATGAGTTGCAAACTTAAGAACGAATAAGAACAAATGCTTACTTGAATTAGAAGTTGAATAAGAAAGTACCTCAGAACGCAATTCCGGACGAGGAAGCTGAATCCAGAAGAATACAGCCACGAAGAAACACCGACAGGCCAGAACTCCTCCAGAATCTCTACTCTCCTACTCTATCTCTCTAATCTCTAAACAAGACTAGATCTAGATGAACTAGTCTCTCCTAACTGCTACAACTAGATGAATTAGAACTAGATAAACTAGAATTAGATCAACTGAAGGGACCCTAACCCTAATTTATGTAGAGAATATGAAGCACCAGGGTGTAGAATCCTTCTGCAGGGGGCCTGGGGAGTCCTTATATAGGCCGAGGTGGAGTAGGGGGCAAGGAACCGCTACGTCATCGATCCGCGTCTCATGTTACATGCATCGTCGGATTAAACCGACTTTAGATCGACAGATGGATGCTTTACTTGGGTGCCAAGGAAGCGTGGGAGGAACATTCCAGAAGGTGGGGCCCAGACTCAGCAGGGGGGCGCCAGCCGGCCCCACCCTAGGGCCGGCCAGCCCCACTTTGTGGGATCCGGGGCCCCGCTTGCTCAGGTGTCTTCTAAATCCTTCCAGGGTCTTCGTGATGATGTTTCTTTGGTGGTTAA